>JAUMHQ010000082.1:6615385-6626512 GCA_032361165.1 Enteromius paludinosus
GGGAACCGGCTGACAGCTGTGGGTAATTACTGCGTTCACGATCCTCTCGAAACCATGTTATTTGCAAAACATATACTATAGAAACAAAAACAAAAAGAGATTTTTGGCAGCAAAAGCTTCCATAGTAATGAAATGTAATATTTAATTTGTGTACACACACACACACACATATATATATATATATAATATATATAACACACAGATGATATCTCTTGATACATTACTGCTGTAGGCATGTAATTTAAATCTACACCAGACAAAAAAACAACTTATTATTCAACTGCTGCACTGTGCAAGCCTCAAACCTCATCCCATCTCAACCACGGACATGCCAAGAACCCTGCATATTTTATCCATTATTCTTTCTTCCACCAGCATCTCTTTCTTTGTCCTATTTCTGGTGCAGTCCTCTTGTGTCTCACTCTTCTTGTATTTCCAACTTTCTCTCCCCGCAGCTTACTGTCTTTCATTCTGTCTTTTACTGTTTCTCTCCTTCAGGTAACCTAATATTCAATTGACTCTGATCTATACCAAGAAGTGCAGCAGGACATAGCAGTTTCAACTGTACATTAAAAATAAAATCAAAGCAAATGTGCAATCAACACATTACGAATATGAATCTAAATATATCAATATTCACAAAGATGAAATTAATTAGTCTTGAAGGTAGGCTTCTTATATCTGACTAAAACTAACTCGAAAGGTGAAGAGAGAGAAAAACAAAATATATAAAATATAAAGAATCTTAAACTTCAGTTTGCTGTTACTCAAACTAAGCCTATACCAGCCTTTAGAAGCGTTCCTTTATACATCGTGTACTGATCTGAAAGAAAAGGAAAGCCCAATGGAGATTTTAGGAGGGGAACACAGTGCCCCAGGAATGTTTTTGACCTTTTCCAGGTACAAGCTGGGCCTCCCCTTCCCTTGTTTCCTCTCCTTCAACCTCCTCTCACTGTAATCAAGAGCCCGGGCTTTATAAATACCGAAAGCTTTGCAAATCATTGTTAATCTAAAACAGACAGAAGACACAGGAGGCCCCGGCATAAGCAGATGCAAACATAATGGAATCCTGGGAATTACGTTATCCTCTTGTAACTTGGCAGGGGAAACACTTTATGAATCATGTAACAGAAAAGGACTGCAACAAAAACTATGACGACCATTTCAATCAGCTACCTCATGCCTCATGCACCGCATGTCAAACCGATCCTCTCTTGAAACACTCCTCTTTTGAAACATTATCCATATTACATCATTTGTTATTCACAAACACAGTGAAGCAAGACCTCTAGTGCAGGTTATCATTCTCCACTAAAACAACCAGTTCTATCAGAAAAGCATGCAAATACCAACCCTTCAACATCACTCTCATGTTTGGCCATAGACTATAGCTCCAGGTTTAATATCAGGTTTGACAAAGACAAGTGCATTATACATCAATTTACAGACACTTAGAAGTAGTCTGAATACCACGAGAAGCTTTCAGAGGGCATCATCACAGACTAATGGATAATAACCCTTTATAAATCAATGCCGCCCTTATTTGGCTCTGCATTAAGCTCTTTGCACAGACTCACACCACAGTTCTTCAACGTGACTCAGCTCATCTGAATTCTGTTGATCCTTCCTCTCCTGAACCTGTGAATGTGTTCTGGGACAAGCTATGCTATTTTAGAGGCTCATGATATGAAGAGAGGAATTTCACCTGGCAGGAATTTAATGCCCTGAAGGTGTAGTGATATTACCGGCTTCCTACCTGCCGCCTACTTCATTCATCACTGCTTAAGTGACAAAAGTGTGTCAGTTGTTTTTATGTCACACTTCGGTTTTCGCAAGAAACTTTCTCACAGCTAAAAATTGTTTTACATACTCAATTGCTTTATTTATAGAGCTGATAAAATGACGCTGTATTAAAACACATACAAGAACATACATAGTTCCGTCTATAAAGATCACTTGGTTGCACTTCATTTTACGGTACGCATACTTTTATTGGTATATAAGATCACTTCACTGGGTAGGGTTAGGGCTAGTTTAGGGTTAGGTTCAGGGTTAGTGCCTTGTTATTACCTAGTTGTTGCAATTAGTATAATAAGTAGAGGAACAGAACTGTAAAATAAAGTGCTAACAATGAATTTATACTGTGTAATAAAAATATTACACATAATATTTCTAAAGTAAATGATTTGATTTAATATTGTCAGTGTACTAAGGCAAGACAACACACACACAAACACAAAAACATACAGAATATATATATGTGTGTGTGTTAATATATAGGCCTAAATGTTTTTGTACTTGATTTTTGTATTTGAATTGCATATATAATTTTCATCCATTTTTATTACACTTTGTTTGTTTTTTTATTGCATAATAAAAGGTTTATTTAATCAAAAAAATCATGGCATAGACTATGATTAACTATTTGCATCTATTTGATTTAATTTAAATGGTCATATTTTCAAAATGCGTTTATTCAAACTGCTTTGATTTACCATAAATCTGTTCAATGTGAAAACAATTAAATTCATTAATTTGATCTTACATTTAATTTACATTTTTGGAATTATTCAGCTGTATACAGTGATTTTCAAAATAAAAAGTACGCTAAAGCAGATTTATATATATATATATATATATATAATATAACATGCTATCTTTGGCAGGCTTAATTTGAAAAAAAAACATTTTTTTTTTCTTCTGAACCACACAGCTTCTCTTTGTGGCCACTAAGCCTGGATTAAAACACCCTGCACCACTAACTGAAAATAAATACTGGTCCATCAGCTACTGTGTGTATCACAGCACCCATAGAATAACATTCTATCCATAGAATTTTTTCCTACTATGGAAGTTAATAAAGACCGAAAACAGCCTGGTTACAAACTTCCTTTGTTTATGGCAGAACAAAGAAATTCATCCGGCTTTGGAACTAATTGAGGTAAATGATATGATGACAGATTTGCAATTTTTGGGTGAACTATTCCTTTTAAATTTAAAGTTTAAATTCACCACCAACATCGTGCCAATACAGCAGCCTGCTCACTTCTGTTAACAGTTAGTCATACAGTTATGACGACACATTACTTTTTTAATTAGCAGGCCATGGCTCCTGTTGTCAAGGTGAGCTTTCTTTCTCTTTCACCTCTAGAAATGTAACAGATTATTACTCATCTGTGCATTAGAGTAAGCAAGCTTGAGAGCCATTTCATAACTTGTGTAAAGACAGAAGTGTATTCAGAGTGCAAACTAAATTTCAGTGCATCTTAATAATGTACCTTGTTTTAAATGCTGTAAATCCTGATGTTACAGGATGCAGAGTATTACGGAAACATGATGACCAGATTTCTGATTCAAACAATGTAAGGAGAACAACATTCATTAAAAAGTATTGTGTTTTGTTGTCTGTCTCTTTAAATGCTCGAGCTCTTTAAAGGTGGATTCTAATTGGCTGTGAATGTTTTAATCTCAATCAGATTTCAATGATTTTATGACAAAAAAGATCCTGAAGTGAACGCCTCAATCATGTAAACATATTAATTGTGGGAATCTGTACTTTTTGAAATGTGATTGCTTTTTGTTGTTGTGTTTTTTTTTCATGACACCACAAGACAATTTAACTGCAAATCTGCTAATATTTAAAGATACGACGATTCGTATGATCTTGAAACAGCCCGCTAATGCTGTGGAGGGAAATGAGCGCCCTCTAGTGGCTGAAGGGGAAGGCAGCTTGGCAAGCATTCCTGGCTCAGTAACCATCAACTGGTTCAATGACCAGTAACTGAAACCTGCTGTTCTCACTATTCTTAAAAACACAAAACAGCGCCAAAAAAAACAAAACCATACTGACAACATTTTCTTTACGTTGACAGTTTTCTCTCGCACAATCTGCAGTTGTTCTGGATTTGCTGGGATATTGCCATCCAGGAACGAGGGATGTAATCCAAGCGGCATCAAGTCAAATTCCATCCACCTGCATTCCTCCAGACACACAGCCAGTTTACTCAGCGCCAGCCTTCAAATACAAGCAGAGGGATCTACTCGTCCTTTCCTGATTATTGTTTTAACATTGTTTCCTCCATTTTTAATGTTTCAAGACGATTTGTCCTTGCAAGTTAAAAAGGAAGGAAAAACTAATCATATGAGCAGCCCAGCCTGAACCTTCAGAGTATATCTATGTGTTCATTGTTCCCTGTCTTCATTCCTAGCATGCCTGCTCACAGTGCCAGAGTTATGAAGAGGGTAGAGGAGGCAGAAGAAAATCAAGGTCAAGGTGTGATGATGAGTCATGATCCATTATAGGAAATGAAAAAAAAAGAACAAATATTGCAGAATATTATCTCAGGATCAAGCAGGTGGAAGGAGACAAAGCAAAGCACACGGTGTGAATAAGCTAAAAGTGGTGTGCTTCACAACAAAAGCTATTCTTTCCTCATGCCTATAGTGTGACGTTTGTCTCTGAGTGGTGACGCACAGTTTTTCGACATGCTGAAGTCCAGCATGGTTAGCGGGTGTATGAACAAATTCCATCATCTGTTTATGAAAGCCTTGGCTATCAGCCTATTTTATTACATCAACACGGAATCATAACTTATCCGTTTTATTTTATTAAAACATGTTATTGTGCACAACTCTTGGCCAAGGTCTTGGTAACAAAACAACTTGTTCTACCTCAGAAATAACTTCACTTTTTAATGTAATTGTACAGCAGTGCAGAATAAAGGCTGTTCACACCAATACAGATGTTCGGCATGAGAATTTACAATACCTAACTTCATAAAATACAGCAGATAGCAATGCAACTTGTACCTGCAATGTGTTTAAATAGTCCATGTGACATCAATGGCTCAACCATAATTTAAAAGCTACAAGTAGGGATGCTCATTTCGGTTATTTCTCGTAACCGACAGCTGACGCTCGTTCACCGATTATTAACCGGTTAACTGACAACATTATTTTAAATGAGAATTTGATTCAATTAGAAAGGATAAGCAAGTGTGACCCGTTAAAAATAGTCATATTTGTCTTCTGCGGATTCATTGTACACGCGCAAAAACTAGCAAACAACAGAAGAGGAAGATTTACGTGATCGTATCTATTTCATATCATACGCCCCCAGCACTTTTGCGACCAGAGAAAAAAAAAGATAAATAGGCCTATACGAGACATGTATAACTTAAGCTATTATACCTAACATTCAATAATAAATCAAGAAAACGAAAGAAAAAAGTTAGCAACAGTGACCCAATTAATATCAACGATGGCAACGTCCACAAAACTAAGTATTACCACTTTCTGACATGACAGGAGTCCAATCGAGGCGCGAGTTCTTTCATCAAACCTTCATTAACCGACAGCAGCGCGCGCGGAGCATTTGAATCGCGCACAGAACACAAAACTGACGAGAGCGGCTCCGGTGGAAAACTGGCGAGATCTAATAAAACTTTCAGATGACACGCAGGTCATTTCTCAATCACTAGAAGTTGCCCAAAACACACATTAAAACACCCGGTAGATGCGCGTTTGTGCAGCAGAGTGTCTCTCTTTAGCAGCGTATGATGAGTCCTGTTCCGTTCACACGGATATAAATGCAATTTTATATAGACAATGCGTAGATAAAATACTGAAATAAATAAATGTAAAAATGATCTTTTAAACCGTTTAACTGATTGTATTAATCAGTGAAAATTCACATCGGTCAGGTAACGGTTAAACGGTTCAAATGTGCATCCCTTGATACAAGAATACTTTTTGTGCACAAAAAACAAAAAAACAAAATTACATCAGAGTTTCCAGAGTTTGACGAACTTTCTGAGAGTAGCAGTTGTCACATGGACTATTTTAACGATGTCCTTACTATCTTTCTGGGCTTTGAATGTTTCAGTTGCTTTGCTGTCTATAAAAAGTCAGAAAGACCTAGGATTTCATCACAAAAAAAATCTTTCTGTTGTGAAGATAAGGTCTTATGGATTTGGAACAACATGAGGGTGACTATTTAATGACAGAATTTTCCTTTTTGGATGCACTAACCCTTCGTCATTAAGTTGAATTCACCCAATTCCATACTCATTTAATTATCTTATCAATTAAAGAAGGTAAGTCAGACGGATGACAAAAAGGTGTGTAAGCGGTGACACAATTTTCATTTCTGGCTGAACTATAACTTCAAAGTTAAAGTAATAAAGATTGCAGCCATAATTTAGCAAAATACATTGTTAAAAATGTGATACATCAAGATAAATATGAAAAGCCAAAAATTAACCAAGTTCCACTCACATGACAGAAGTAACACTTCTTTGTACTGCTGTAAACATACCCTGATAGACAAGGCGACTGGATTATTCCGTCTCCAATTGTATTATTAATAGATCTTAACAAAGAGATATGGAGGTCAAGAGGTCACGGGCCGGCTACCTTGACAACAGGAAATATATCCACACTGTTATCTGGTTTCACAGCAGAAAAGTGTGGGTGTGTTGGCACCCCTTCCCGAGCTTGTGTGTGTTTGCCGGACAGTAGGGTGTAACCGTCATGGCCCAGACTGAGGTCAGAGAACTTGTTCGTGACCTTGGCAGCTTCTTTTAGACTTTCCTCATTCCTGTGATTTCTCTCTGGAGCTCTAAACTGCAATTTCATCCATTAAAGCTGCCAGGGTGTCCTTGTTTCGTTACAGCAACATCACAGCCAAAATTAAACAGTCCACTTAAAAGGTTCAGCGCTCGGATAGTATATCGAAGCTATGAAACATTAGTGACTTTGTTTTATCTCACTTATCTTGACTTTCAAAGAGGTGTGTGAGAAGCGTGCCTTAGTGTTCCAGACAGGTTTGTGGTAATACGAAAAAAGCTTAATGCTTTCTTATGTAAATGAAGGCTGTATTGAGAGGCTGTTGCCTGGTTGTTTTCATGCACAGGTTTGAAGTGGGTGAGAGAGGGCAAGTATTTGTTGGAGCAAGCGGTGAAGCGAACATGTCAACAGGTGTATCCATTACTGTGAGTTACATAAGGAAAACCGCAAACACTGAGACACATGAGACGACTTGATTGGGACTCGTTGATGAAGGATGCCCAGAAAATGTAAAAGTTTCTTTTTAAAGCTTAGAATGAAAAGTCAATGTAAATACACTATGGTTCAAAAGTTTGCAGTCAGAGAGATAAAAAAAAAGAAAGTATGCTTTTATTCAGCAAGGATGCATTAAATTGATGGTAAAGACATTTAATGCTACAAAATATTACTAAATCTAAAAAAAAAAAAAAGTGTATTAAGCAAATTATTAAGCATCTTATTAACAATATTAGTGATTACTATATGTAATCAAATGCATAATTTTTTGTGAGCAAGATACTTTTTAAAAAAACAAACTATTACAATAATTGTGGAGTTGTGACTTTACTATATAAGTTGTAAAACGTGTTGAATGTAGCTGATAATACTATACTCTTATAGTGGAGTAATTGACTCCAAACTAATAAATTATTGATTATTAATGCACACCCGAGTTAGTAATGCAGCCATGATATGAAGCTGTTACACTCCAGAGTACGGTCATATTTAATAATATTTCAGCATTCCAGTAACCTAAAATGATTATGTGAGTCAAAATACTTCTTACAAACAGCACAATATGCTGTCACTAGTTTGGAAATGAAGACAAAGCAATATCTCAAATTGAATAACAACTGTAATGCAGTCAACAAAATACTGGAATTACTTTATAACCTTTGGAATGTATGTCAGACAGAATCAGGAAATTTGTGGGCATCATATGAGAACATTTGTTTGCGGAATGCTGAGAATGACTAATCAGAATGAAGTGCAGCAGAGAGCTGTTTAATATGCAAATATATTTAATAAATGATCTTGGGGATGCTAATTGATTGCACAGATACTCAGCTGAGCTAGAGCTAGACAATTATGCCTTTATCTAAAAAAGTTAAAGTTAAGTGACTGAGTGTTTAATCTTGTCATTTTACATTACTGACACTCTATATCTCCTATTTGATATAAGTACTATATAAATAAAGGTGACTTGACTTAAACTTGAATGGCTGGACTTCCCTTTCTGTGGAAATCTGCAGAGTTTTCTGTGGGATGCTTATCTTCACAATCTTCTAAGCAACACTAAATTTACTTCCTGTGAAAACATGTCATCATATTCCTTTACTCTGCAAGACACAGTTTTAACCCCAATGTCTATCACAGTCTCCCATTCAGACCTCATGTGCTCTCTGGTCAGAGAAGCGCTCAGAACATTCAGTTACCGTCCTTTGTCACTCTGTTCCTTTGTGTTTCTGTGACGTGCGTTGGGATGTATATCAGTGTCTCCAAACGCCATTAAACATTCACATGTTCTTTATTTCAGAGCTATTACAGGAAGCTCATGTTTCATTAAACCCTCCTCTGTTTGACCACAAGCCATCATTCTATGTCGAGATACGAGATCATCGTTAACAGATGTCAGACTTCCACCATAAGAATGGCCAGTAACATCTGCCTTCTTCTTCTTCACTTTTTTTTTTCTTATTTCCACTGCACTTGTCATAAGCGTCCTATGTTTCATCAACTACAGAAACTTTAATGTTTCTATTCTCTTTAGGTTATATGTTATGAAGGTCACGCTAAGTCACGTTTACTGTGTCTATGTTTTGCATTAGAGGGAATCCCATGAACAGTGATCTCACCTCTCAAAAAGCTTCCGGACCTGATAGGAGGGGGGCAGACAGAGGCTGAGCTCGGTCGAACAGGGGTGACGCAAGGAGTTAGTGCTGCACTGTTGAGCCTCTAAACCCAGAAATGTTCTGAATCAGGACAGCCCAAATTATTTGTTTTTTCCAAATTATTACACAAGAAGCAGCATGTCCCAAATCCTATTCCTGTATATAGACTGGAATATCACAGTTTCTGTGTGCCTTCACGTAACAATAGCATTGCCCTATAGCATCTACACAAAGCACCCTAGAACCTGCTAAGCAATCTAGCACAGACATGCACCACTCTTATGTGAAATAGTCATTTCTTTTAAAAAATTAAATATAAATATGATTCATACATTAAAATAATATTGTGTTTCTCATTGCTTTCTGTTTCTGTATACACTCTTTTCTGTCAAAGAAATGTATATGAAAAAAATAATAACAAGATAATAATTAAAAACACACACTTTAATATAATTCCTATAGAAATTTGTATTTTGTGTATTTAAATATATTTGTAATGAGACATGCAATGATGAATTTGCAATTTAGTATATTTAAAATATTCACTTTAAATGTAATATTAAATAACACATTATAGTAAACATTTGAATCAAATACTTTACAGGTGTTTTAGTATGTTAATCATCAGATATGAAGTACAACTACAAGTAGACATTTATTAAAATCAATTTTTTGGGGTTGGAGACTGTGAAACCAGATAAAAAAGATTATGAGGTAAAGAAAGGGGATGTTATATTGCATTTCAGAAAAATCAGTCATCTTTCAATTACACAGCATGTGTCTCATCCACACGTTGGCTTTGTCTCCCTCTTATAAAGACCAGAAAATGCTATAAAGTGTGGCATTTAAGAAGAGAATATGAGACTAGAAGACTCTGAATGACATGTTATTCTCTTTGTATGTCCAGCTAAAATCCCAAGTGCCTGTTAACTCGCAGACTTTGGCAACTCAAAGTCTACTTGCTTTTTCAGTCTAACAGAGGGAGTGTGAGACTTGTGGGGGCAGGAGGAGAAAACTTTTTACATAGTCTTCTGGTTGGACCTCTGCATAAAAGTGGTCCAGCAGGTTTTAAAGAGTCAGTGTCCAAGAGGACCTCTTAGCAAAACTTTCCCAAGACCACTTAATAGAAAGGTTGGGGATATAATGCTGGAAGTAGTGTCCAATATTGTTCTTACAATCTTAGGTTCCACAGAGATTTGTGAGCAGATGCCACATGGCAGAGAGCCTCAATTCTCTTGCTGGAGGTCTAGTTACAGCACATCTCTCTCTGACTTTTACTTTATTTCTAAAGCAGTTAATAGTGTGGGTGTTGTTATTGTGGTTGTAGGAGAATTATAAGATCTAGCTGGTTGCTAAAGTGTTGCTACGTGACTGCTAGAGCATTGATACATTGTTACCGGGAAATTCTGTGTGAGTGTTTGTAAGTGGTGCAAGGATATTCATTAGGAGTAGGCGGTTCCTAGGGTGGTGCTACCTTGTGGGTGGTTGCTTGGGTGTTGCTAGGAAGTATGGCTGGTTGCTAGAGTGTTCCCAGGAAGTTCCAAGTTGTTGCTTGTTTAGGGTGTTCGAATGTTGATAGCTTGTCGTGTGTATTTACTTGAGCACTGATAGGGTCTTGCTACGAAGATATTGGCAGTTGTTAAGGTGTAGCCATGGTGTTCCCAGGAGGTTTTGGGTGATAAGGAATCAGATTTTTAACTGCCAAATATACATATAGCTAGACAGAAAAAAATGTGAAAGTGACTTAAATCTCAAAATGTGAATTAAACCTATGGAGGGCGTTAACACAAAGGAGATGATGGCAGATGACAACGATGGCACGTATCATTATACCTCAAATCAGAGCACATTAGAATAATTTAATCAAAATCAAAACTGATTATTGGACTGTGCCAAACTCTTTATTATGTTCTACAATATGTCTAATATAATAAGAATATCCAGTTCTGTCTGAAGTTAAAGTGTGACAGGAAGGTAAGCGCTTTTAATACTTTCGTTGTTGATTTTTTAAGGTCAGATTATCGTACATTACATTACATTGTTAATGAATGCTGCAGTTTTGACTGTCTGCGTGTGATCGAATGTAAAATACCTGCTAGCTATTCTAATCAGTTATATTGGACAATTTTTGCATTTAAATTGACTTACGATTTCTGACATTGAAAATAATGCACTTTTTCTTTTTTCGGCTAGTTTCTTAATTGCTGATTTGAGACAGCGTCTGCATATTGTAATCATATTTAGTCATTCCCTTTTATATATTGGCCCTGATTTTATCCACTTTCCTCTGAAATGTATCTATTTTTATATTATTAGTTTTAAAGAGGTCATCTGGTGCCACATGCACTTTTACAAGCTGTTTGGACTGAAATGTGTGTTGGGAGTGTGTGTACACAACCACCCTACAATG
>JAUMHQ010000082.1:6640256-6650715 GCA_032361165.1 Enteromius paludinosus
CAAAAACAGACTGTTTCATTCTAGGGTCAAATTCTAGGGCTGTAAATGGACCTGTAAAACCGTTTCTGGGCATTTTTTCCCCCTTACCTAAGCTACATACCATATGTACATATCAGAGAACAATTGAAAATATTCTCTCAATGCATTCTATGGCACCTTTAACAGGCCTACAGTGAAGCTGACCTGTGACATTTTGTTGTACTGGGAGTTGCTCAATAAAGATGATGTCATGACAACACTGACTAGTTCATGGCAAAGTAACACTAGCGGTCACAAGCACATTTGCATAAATATTTTTGTGTTGCACAAATACATGTAAATTGAATATCCTTAGCTGTAAAGTGAACAGCAGAAAAAGTAGAAATGCAAAATAAAAGTACCATTTAACCATGTTTTTAAACCATATTTCAAAGATCCTCTGTGGACTTACAGATCAAAACTCATGTCAAAAACCGAAGCTTTCCATCCATTTCTTCTCAACATGAAGATAGGATCTATTTTGTAAACCCAGTGTTTAATCAGACGGCAAAACACAGAGGTCCAAAAGACAATATGACATTTAATTTTAAGATTTATTCTAATGTATTATAATATAAAACAAAAAAAGAAAGACCTTATTTCTAGGTCTCTAATCATTTGTCCTCATTTGTCTCCAATTGTCCACATTGGAGACGCTGACCATGTGTTCATTTGTTTGGTTTCAGACTTTGGAACTTCACTGGATGTACTTAGCTACACATATTGACGCAGCAAAGCCCTGTCGAGCAGTGGCGACCTTTTAGTTAAACACTGGATGTGAGGCAGCATACCAAAATATTTAACTTTCCAAAGCAGCCATCCTTTGCGGCTACATGAAAATAGAAAAAAATTAACCATACAATGTGCAACAATAAATTATAGTTTAAGGAAAACAGTTGATTAAGTGTGAGAATAGCAGAATCCGTTCAATGTTTCTTATAGCATCTGTGGTTACCTCAACGATAACAGTGTTTAATATATGCACTTCTTTACTGAGCAAACCTATAATTCTATTGCATTCATACAGTGATACACTGTATGAAGAAGAAGAAAGTGCATATTCCAAATAAGTGCTGTACTTAACACAGTTCTGTAATCAGAATGAAGCTGTTGAACACTAATTTGAAAGGTCATTACCAAGTTTGGTCAGCCTAGGCATCACTCAACATGAATTTATTACGCAGCTCAAAACCCTCATAAGGGCTTATTGTTATTACCCTGTCCTTCTGTAAAAGAGAACTGTTGGGCATCAAAATAATTAGAAAAAGCTTGTAGCAGCTTCTATGCAATGTGTTGAAATGTTATTTTTAGGTTCCAATCAGATGACTTATTCTGTCAAGACAACATTCATAAGGAAAATGACAATACACCTATGCATTTGTTATCGTAGAAAGAGAGGTTGTATAGCGCCTCCATGTGGTTATAAGTGGAAACTGTAAAGGAGGACAGGAAAGGACGTGACATGTGGCCAGGTATGGTTTTCCCATACTAGGAATTTGTGCTCTGTATTTAACCCATCCAAGTACACACACACACACACACCGTGAACACACACCCGGAGCAGTGGGCAGCCATTGCTGCGGCGCCCGGGGAGCATGTGGGGGGACGGTGCCTTGCTCAAGGGTCTCACCTCAGTCATGGTATTGAAGGTGGAGAGAGTGCTGGTTATTCACTAACCCCACCCACAATCCCTGCCGGACCTGGGACTTGAACCCACAACCTTTGGGCTACAAGCCCAACTCCCTATTCAATTTCAGGAAAGCCCCTAGCTGTGTGGGCCTTACAATGGCTTCGTCCCATTTAACTAAATCATGACAGAAATCTTTTTCACCCCTTCCAGATTTCTCGTGTTTATGTCTTGGGGGCTTTCACAATATCCCTAACTCTGAATTTTTAATTCTGAATTTACTGATCTAAATAATTAGTTATCCACGAATTTGATTATAGCTTACCAACCGAGCGCTTAACCTTTACCAGAGTTCTAGTTAGCTAGTAGTTTAAGAGCGCATTAGTCATTGGTTCTCATGTATTTTTTTTTACTGATGAAACAGTATTCTGAAGTCTTACCTCATAACTCTCTCAGATTTATAATTTTCAAAACCTCCAGTAGATTAATTTGGAATAAACACGAACATTTTTGCTCAAACAATTTTAAAAATAGCACACTGATTTCTCCCTTATTTAAAAATACTTTTACCATGTCGTTATTATTTTATTCCAAAATGTGTTTTGGTATCTTATCTTGGTTTAAATCATTTGTTAAGCCTTATCGCAGCACTGCATTATTAATTTGTTGAAACTCGCCGCCTCAGAATATCTATCTTGGACCAACATCTATTTGGATCTGTGATGTCTATTAAAAGCAGCTGAGAAAATGAGCTGGCATGGTGGGAATTTGGCGCTGTTGGCTCTTCTAAACAAACACTCACTTCTCATATCTCACTCTCTGTAATGACTCTCTCAGAGCTTTCAGTTCCCGCTTGATTTCAATCCTGTCCATGCTTTATGAGAGCCTGGCTTTCAGGTCATTCTTTAATGTAGGTCAGTGCCGTTTAGGCAACCAGAAAAGTGAAGACAACTTTTCATGGGCATCTCCCCATGGTCCCTATTGGTGACTGCAGTATGTCACTCATCCCTCTTGGATTCTTTTGCTGTGTCATTTCCATGTGCGGACCCTACACTTCCCATCCATTGGATACTGATTCTAGTAATTTGCATAAAATGTGCTCATTGCTATCCTATTGGTTCCAGTGAGGAGGTCGCCTCCCAGAGGACCTCATGATTTGATTAGCTCAAGTTGGTGTCTGTACAAGCTCCTATTTCTTGCCCCTTCTGTTTATTAATAAATATAAACAGATAAAAGGTTGCCTGAGAGACCAGCGGCATATGTTTAAACTCGGTCAGAGAGAGGCCAGACTGCTGCTGTCCTATTTTCATGTTCAGTTGGGTACCAGCTCTTCACTTTGGGTTCACTTCATGGTTATTGTCCTGGAAACTCGCTATCCGAGTTGAGGTGAGTCGATGCAATTATATATAATAGTTTTTTCCCATAAAGGCTTTTCATTTTAGAATATTTACATTGGCACAGTACCCTAGCTCTAGCTACATCTTTAGACTCGTCATATCACTAGCTACTTAGTCACTGCACAGTCTGTTTGTGGGTTTTCTTTCACACTTTGTTTCTATTCTTGGCAATGGTTTCAAAAGCCTGGAAAGCCTGAAGAGGAAATTAATTAATTGAAGACAAATGTACATCCATTTTCACTCGATTAGAGTTATTAGTGACTTCAAAACACCATGTAAAACTGCTGATATGTCATAGAGTATGCTTGAGTAAACATGTCGAAGGAATGAGCAGTTGTTCATGATGGAGATTTTGGGATCATTGGCACTGGTGGAATGTTCTTGATGCCAGTTTCAGCAGCTGCTCTGTGTCCCATCGAGACTGGCATAAGAAATACCAGCCCTGTCTAACTGGAAGACAGCAGATTGGTATTTCTAGATACTATATTTTGAATATTTTGATAAAGATTCAGAAGATGTATCCGTAGAAATCTGTATAAACATTACTGTTATTTTCAGTAAATGTTCGCCTCATTCAAAAGCTTGTCTGTTCTTTACCAGTTTGTACATTTACAAGTGACCAGAGGTCCACTCGCAGATGTTAATCTATGTGTTCATGTTCAGTCAGCTGTTCGACAAGTTTATGCAGCTGTCCTTCAATGACGCATTCGCTTGAGATTTCTTCTTACCATCCTTTGATCACTTCAGGATCACACAGCACATTGTACTTGATGGCTAACCACAAGATGTATTAATAAAGTAATTAATGCATTTGGTGTTTGTTAAAGTAATACAAACTACAATTCTGATTTTTGGTTATTGACTTAATATTCACCTCAAAGGTCAACATATAAAATGGAGGATCAAGAAATGAACTTCAAGCAAGCTTATGGGTCTCTATCGGAGACAGACAAAACATTTGAGCCCTTATTCATTGAGGAGGAAGATGGAGACTACTTTGAAGACTGCTTGGAAGAGATTGAGGCTGCTCTAACTCTTCCTGAAGAGTCCATGCCTTACACAATAAAATGCAGAGAAGCTTTGCAAGCTGAGTTTAATGGACTTATGCAACACATGTTGGCTCAGTTAGATGCTTTTGATGCAGCCCATCCGACTGCTGCACCTCTGGAGCTATTATCAGAAACAGTGAACAAAATGGACAAGAATGGATTCACCAAAGCAATCGATTTCGGAAAGATGTGCATTCCTGAAAAAGAGCAAAATGTGTTGCAGGTTGAAGATAATGCTGTTGGAATCCCTGTGGAGGCAAAACCTGAGTTGTCTGCCACCATGGAGATACAAAAGCTCAGAGAAGCATTTGAGAGCTGTATTGAGGAGGTGGGCCTGTTGGAGCGCAGGAGGGATGAGTTGGTTCAGGAGCTTCTGAAGCTGGAGGAGCCAATGGCCCAAGAGCTGCAGACTGTGAGGGAGGCTCTGGGGGAAGAACAAGGCCTTCTGTCCAAAGTCAGACTGGAAAGACAATGCCTCCAGGAGGAAACTCAAAAGACCAAGAGACGCCTGTTCACAGCGGCCCGAGACTGTGCACAGAGACAAATACAGCTTGAATTACAACAGAAAGAGGTGGAGCAACTCAACCAAACTCAGGTAGTGTTAAGTGAACTAGTACAAGTACATTGTACAGTTTCTTTATATTAAACTTAAGCAAGATTGTTAAATTGATTAAGATGCAGTGGGAGATTAATACTCCCACTGTAGTATTTCCCCTTTAATAGCTAGTATCCAAATTTACAAATGGCATGATTTTCCTTTGAGGTTCAGCTAATATTAACATTACATTTTTTAGTTTAGTTGTAAATTCTCGTTGGACTTTATTATTGCAGGGGAAAAAAGCAAGTGAGTTCTAATGTTATGATTTAGTTTGTTGTTGCATGCAGTTGATATAGAGACATAATTTGACTATTTCCTGTCCACGAGAATACAGTCAACACAAAAACCAGTCCATGACATAAAAACGTTTGGAGACCTCTGGTTTAAGTTACTCAGTCCCTGTTGTTGGTGTTAAATGGGTGTTAAATTCACTCTAACTGTATTCAAAACCCTCTGGCTTAGGAGGAGCTGAAGGACCTTGCTGTTAAGCTGACTGAGGAGATCACCAAGGTCCATTCAGATCACCAAAGCCACCTGCAGGAACTACAGAAGCAACTGACCACCTCTGAGGATTCCAGCAAGAAGAAAAATCGCTCTTATGTAACTCAAGGACGCCGGGCCTCATGTGACCTCCAGCAGTACCTGCAGGGTGGGATCAAAGCTCTGGAGGAGTTCTACGAGCCCCGGTTAGTGTCCCTGCTGAAAAGACGTGAGGTCACCATGGATGCCCTCAGTAAGGTTAAAGAACAGTGCCAGGAGCTGAAGGTTCAGTTAGGACCACTGAGAGAAGAGGAGCAGATGCTGAGACTCCAGAGAACTTGTCTGGAGGAGAGGATCCAACTAATGGAAAGACAGAGGAGGGAGAATGTGGAACAATATCGGGTTAGTAATCTTCACTGATTTTATATGATGGTCGTTTTAGTTATTGATTGTTTCATGTTCTTCATTCAGGACAGAGTTGATGCCTTAGAGGAGAACATCAGAGAACTGAAAACAGAGCTCAAGATCCAGATAAAAAAGACTGAAGAATTGGATATGCTGAAGAACAACATGGCCAAAGAGCTGTTCTTCTACAGGCAAGTGCAAACAGTTTTTCAAAGAGTGTTTCTTATTTTAACTATTTTTATTTTACTATATTACACCATGCATGTACCAAGTGATAAAACCTCCATTGTTAATGCATCCTCATCCTTACAAGCTGCAACAGTAATTTGTCATTGGCCCAAAAGCTTACTCTATAAAATAATAATGATGGCCCCAATTTTTTATTTATTATTTACTGTAACTCATAAGTATATCATTAAGTAATTCCATGAATTAGACATAAATCTTCACTTTTCGATAAAATACATAAGCTAATTAAGTCAAGTTATGACATATATTTAATTAAAATATAGGCAATTAAATGTGGAAATATCCATAGGTTACACTTAATTTTAAGGCGTCATTGTTACAGTGTAATTATACATTTAAGTGCTGAGTAATATTAAGTATATATGTATTTACTATATGTTTAAGGCTAGAATAAAGGTTGGGTTTAAGGGTTACTTGCATGTAATTTTTTATTGTTATTATAATAGTACGTATATGTAACATGTAAAAAGGACACCTTAATATGTCTTAAAATGTTATTGATGCATTATCAATCTGTACACACTACACTTATATACACATTTTACAAATTAATGTCATTGTTTTAATCTAAAAGCTGAAAACCTTTTGTTTTTGATGATTACAAATCAGTGTTTCGTGGGCATAAAAACAAAACTTTTGAAAAAGGGTGTGAAAGATTAAGTTATTGTAAATGCTACCATCATTTATTATCTCTTTCTAAATTACAAAACAACAACCTTTTAAGGAAAAAAAGGACATCACATTTGTTTAATGTTTTCCGTTTATAGGTATGCACGGGTACTTGGCAACCAAAAGCAACAATGTTAATATTCACACTCTATAGAAGAATGCATATGTGTGCAAGTGCATTTTTTTTTTTTTTACAAAGCGATATCACCCACTACTGGCCTGGCATGCATAATACAGCACTTTCAGACATTTTTGCAGATCCGCGTGAATGGGTATACTGGGGATACTATAGAAAACTTTTCAAAAATACTAAGATTTTTCTCTTTTTAGTACATCACTGTCATGTAAATATACCCTATAAAAGCACACTGTTCTTAAGATGAAAATCTTCCTCCATCTTACCTTACGTTCTGATTGGCTGCGACAGTACTGGTTTTACACTTTCAGTTTGGACAGACAATTTACTTATAACTGCTGAAAACTGCATTGAATTACATGTGGTTAGGATAGATAACATCTATATTTTACGCCTTTAATGTTTTACAGAGAGCATGTAGAGGGCACCTGCAAGCAAGAGAACAATGTGGTGGTGGAAAAAACCTAATGAACTAAAGTTTGTGTTACTAATTTTCTTATGTAAAATGTGTTTCATATATTATTTTCATAGTTTAACGGAAACTGCCTCTCGTCTCTTATTAATAGTCAGTCACCAAAACTGCAACCTCAGTTTACCAAAGACGCACAACAGTGTTTTCTGCAAAGGTCAAATTAGACAAAAATAAAAATAGAATAAAAAAAAAAAAACAGGGTGAACAGCAAGGACCAATTATGTCAGATATCCAAATCTTTATCTGACAAGTTACAAAGTTTATATTAAAGTTTATGTAAAACACTGTTTTGGTTGTGTTTATAAGAGGGAGTAAAGCTCATTTATCAGTTGGCCTGTGAACTAAGTGCTTTCTTGTATAAGTGGGAAAAATAGGGACTTATTTGGGCCCTGTAGGAGAGCTCTATAAACATGCTGACTGCATGAGGTGAGAACGTTTAGATGAAGGACTGAGAGAAGACGAATTAAGTGCTTGGTTGATTTCATGTGTCTTGTTAATAAGATCTTAAATAAACAAGAGAGACTTAGAAATAGTGTTTATATGACTCGTACCTAGATGTGAATAGAGTATAAGGTCAGAGTGACAGGGAGCCTTTTTTTGACTGAAAATGTTGCTATTTTAAGACATTTTGGTGACTAAAATATAGAAAATTTGAATCTGGGTATTTACAAAAATAAAAGGCATTTGTTGAGGAACACTGGGTTTTGTTGGGTCTCTTTTTTGGCTTTCATTTGTTTAACAATTACAAGTGGTCAGGCAGGCAAGACAGATTGTCGTTTACATTTGGTTGTAATATCACTCTCTAATCTTTTTGTGATCACTTATGAGAGAGGGAACTGCGGCAAATCCTAGACATGGCCATGAGGGAAGGTGTGATATATGGCCTGTCCTTAAGTGCCTGCTGTCTTTTATCCTGTGATCTCTGCTGTTTTCGACTCCCACATTAAATAAACCGTACAACTTTTTTTTTTTTATCTTTGCTCTTCATAAATCCCATAATTGCCCACAAGCTTAAAAACACAAAAAAGTCTCTTTCGCGCCATTCTTTTCATTCGGGCCTGGAGCGAAGCGCGAGAGCTTTGCATGGGCCAAACCCATTAACAGGTAGCCCCACCCCAAACTAACCTACACATTTTCAAATTGGTTAATCTTAATTACCTGCTGCTTGGCTTACGCACAATTTCTCAAATTTAGTAATTTATGTAAGAGATATACAACACCCTTAAATCTTACAAAAGCTGTGTCACCGACAACAAAATAAACTTTATCAACAAAAACAGTTTATTCATAATGTTCTGTACAATGGTATGGACATACAGGAGAAAAACATTGAAAAGTCACAATATTAAAAAGACATTAAACACAACCTGACTGATACGTGAAGCTCAAAGTAAAAAGAGTACACAAGAGCTTAAGTTATTGATACATCTAGCCAGTACTTAAATGGATGCTTAAATCGGAAAATGCATTTGTAGGACAAGTAAAAAAAAAAAAAAATAGAAAAAAAAAAAAGAATCTACTGAACATCAACATTGCACCACTGCACTCTGGTCACAATATACTACACACCTGTATACACTTTTCTGATATTAAGTAATACTTTAAGTATACTTAAAGAGCGAGGAAAATCTTCATGAGACACTTGAGGGAAGGTACGAGAAGGTTCGTTTGTCTCATTTTGATATTGAACAATGATCAACTGACACTTTTCTTAGAAAAATACTCTATTAACATAGTAGTAGAAAATGCCTGGTGGGGAAATGGTCAATTATTCCTTTTCCATTACTTGGGGGAAAGAGCATTTAAGTTCTTCACTTGAGTGTAGACAGTTTTTTTTAGAAGAGTTTTGTCTTATGCTGAGAGTGGGGTGGTGTAAAGAGCCGTATTATCCCTGAACCTCAGTGTCTGCTGCCCCCTCAGGGTCCTCATCATTGTAGATGTTCTCTGCCTAAATAAATGAAAAAATATGCACATAAAACAGAGCTATAACCCCCCAACATTTAAGCATGGCATACACTTGGTTTTGTTCCCCCCCCCCCAATCGCAGAGGAACTGAAGTTGTAACAAATAGACTTAAAAGCTGATAGCATCCTTACCATCTGCCACACTTGCATGATGTTGTCCTCAGATACGGAGCAAATCACCCACGGTTCATTTGGATTCCAGGAGAAGTCAGAAATCTTGGCTGTATGGCCTCCATGGATGAACTAAATTTTTTAGAAAATAAAACGTGAACAGAGAAATGCACAATTAATATATCTAAATATATACGTACATTTAAAATAAAACTGAACAACATGACTACTCACCAGTAGCTCTGGAGGTCCATCCTCTGCATCTTCTGGTGACTGTTCTTCACCAATTTTACTACAAGAAAAACAATGAAGTCTCATTAACAACGTAAAAAGATGATAATAAATTATTTTACATTTCCACGGCAGTAGTGAGTAAAATAAAAAAAATGAGACAACCCACCTGAGGTCCCAAACATTAAGTCGCCTGTCTGTTCCGCTGGAGGCCAGGATGGTCTCATTATGGGGTGACCACTGAACCTGTGGACAGATTTGAAGATTTTATGTTATCACACTCATTTATCTTTAATTTCATCTCCAATCATGGCAGGAAGGGATGCGATACCTGAAAGATTTCATCTTTGTGCGATTCGAATGAGTGAAGTTTCAGCTTCAGGTTTCGCAGATCCCACAATGCAACAGTCTGAGAGAGACAAAAAGCACAATTCAGGGGTCTAAATATAGAAGCACATTTAATAAGTGTCCACAGGTCTGACAGAACCAATTGCTCAGTGCAGTTCTCACTTTGTCAGCAGAACCAGTGGCCAGAATGAACTCGCTGTAGGGGTTGAAGGACAAACAGTTGACCTCTGCAGTATGGGCATCTACTGCATGACTGGGTTTGGATGTGTTATTGGAACGTGTGTCCCAGCTAAAGAAAGGGGAGAAATGAATTTAAAATACTGCTCGCATTAAATGACCACAGCTGGAACCATTAAATGCCTTTTTAAAATGACATGTTGTGCTAAAAGTCATTCAGAGTAGAGACACAGGAAGACAACGAACTTACATCATTAGCTTCTGGTCATCTGCAACAGACCCAAAGAGAGACTCATGCAGCAGGTGCCAAGACACGTCCTCCACTACAGCCGTGTGACCAGTAAAAATGGTCTTAGCATCCACTATTTTTCCCTCTTTTGGCACTGTGCTGATGTCCCACAGACAGATGGTCTGCAGAAGAAAAAAAAAAAAAAAAGAACTTGAATACTTACGCTGCGTCCGAAATCGCTTACTTCCCTACTATATAGTACGTGAAAAACAGTATGCGAGGCAAGTAGTATGTCCGAA
>JAUMHQ010000082.1:6675420-6701434 GCA_032361165.1 Enteromius paludinosus
GGGTCAAATTCTAGGGTTGTAAATGGACCTGTAAAACCGTTTCTGGGCATTTTTTCCCCTTACCTAAGCTACATACCCTCTATGTACATATCAGAGAACAATTGAAAATATTCTCTCAATGCATTCTATGGCACCTTTAATTTTATCTTCTTATTGACCAAAATACATTAGCCCTGATTGGGTTTCAATTTATTAATGAATTTCAGAGATTCTAAAATAGGAAAACTGTTAAACAAATGATTATGTAACATGGAGTGAATGTAGATTAATTTGTCATTTGAGACAATCGTTTGGCACATTAAGGAATTTTAAGCAAAAGATTTCTGGATCTTGGTGAACTGATTTTCACTGCATGAGTGGGAGGTAAACTACAATAGTAAGAACTGAAACCCTCATTAGTTTCAGAGCAAAAAGTCAAAATGTAAATATTTTCACACCTGTTTGAGGAAGTGAACTTGCAAATTGCTGTGTGCACTAACGGGTGTTTGTTATTTACTGTTTTTTTGTTGTTGTTGTTGAATTAGAGTAGGCATGAAACGGTGCAAGCCTGATTCAAGCCCATGAAGACACAGCTGTCTGTTTTTTTTCTTCTGTAAGTTAACTATTCTTTTTTCAACTCAAATCTTCAGTGGTGCCCAATTAATTTGAATCATATCATAAGGGTGACACCTGGCGTGATATTTAGTTATTGCACTGTAGTTCAGACTTGTGCAGTACTCCGTTTAAACAGCAGATGGCAAACTAAACATACATAATGAAGTCTTTTCCAGCTCAGTGTGGACGATCCTTATTCACATTTATTTATCAATTACGCGTATTTCATTTTATTAAAAAAAAACACGATTGTATGAAATTGTGGATAATTAAGTGGTGTGGTTCATGTTGTCACTTAAGAATGAATATGAAGTGTCTCATTGAAATTAATTAAAAAAATATGTAAACTCTTAAATTAGAAAACATTCATGTGTTAAAGACTGCAGTTTGGTAATGGACAAATGGAGCAAATTTAGTAATGTAATGGAGCAAATCTAAATCTATTTAACATCTGCAGTAATTTTTTGCATTTGTTTCGGTGTCATTTTTTAATCGTAATTTTTAAATGTATTTTTCTTCTCATCAAGGCTGTATCTATTTGACTAAAAATACAGAAAAACAAAAATTTCAATTTGTAATTTAAAATGACTGTTTGCCACTTTTAATGTACTTTAAATAATTGCGGTTTGAAAGAATTTTTCATTTTTCTGAATTGTATACATTTTTGCTCCAATCTTCATGGTCAACTGATTATTCAGAAATCATTTCAATATGCTAATTTATAATCAACAGGGCTTTTTTTGGCTTGGGATACTTTTTAGGTTTCTTTGATCAATAAAAAGTAAAAAAAAAAAAAAAAAAATTATATATATATATATATATTAAATAGCACAACAGCTTCAATAATGATAATACATCAGCATATTAGGATTATTTATGACGAATCATGTGACACTGAAGACTGGAGTAATGCTGAAAATTCAGCGCTGCGTACCAGAATTAGAAGTTCATTCAGATTATTTTATTTTAATTAAATTTTGCATAAACGTTTAATGACACACAATGCAGTGGTACAAATCCACAGCATCATCCGTATGGACTGGGGCAACTCGTGATAATGGCATTCCAAGAACAGATTACAATGTTTCTAAAAGATTCCACTCCCACTGGATGTTACACTTAAGATAGATCTGCTGTAAAACACCTTTATTTCTTGGTTTTCAGCTGTCCATGTCCACCATTCTAACCCAATTCTCAATGAATCACACTCTAATTATACCCACAAGACCTTGACCAAGCTTCTAGATTATGATCCACGGTATCAGTAATGGATGTCTAACTGCTGGTCCGCAGTGTTGATTAACGGCAGGCTGACCTTGTGGTGCCGATGGGCAACTGGTCAAGGCTGTGCACTCAACCACACATGCCTGGGATGGGAAGTGTGCAATAAATCTATATTCTCAAAATTAGTTCTCGTCTACATCACAGAAATGCCAGCCTATTGCTTTGCTTGGTTTAGGTATTTTTTCTAACCGACACTGATGTCATATCCTGGTTTGAGGTACATTTGGATATATGAATTTGGCTTTACTCTATGTGTGTGTGTGTGTATGGCCAGGTCTAATTACAGACTGGGTAAAGAGGCCC
The DNA here is from genome assembly GCA_032361165.1 of Enteromius paludinosus. Lineage (NCBI taxonomy): Eukaryota > Metazoa > Chordata > Actinopteri > Cypriniformes > Cyprinidae > Enteromius > Enteromius paludinosus. The sequence goes on from JAUMHQ010000082.1 coordinate 6,677,602, forward strand.
GTTGAGGGACATAAGTAAGCTTCTAGTAGGCCTAAGGTCTCCCAGATTTACCACAGCATGAAAAGTGAGAAATAGACAGAGAGAAAGAGAGATAGGAGCCAATAGAGAAAGTTGTGGAGAAATTTCAGGACATGTAGGCGGAAAGGAGTGTGTCAGTGTGTGTCTATATGTGTGAGATATATGTGTCACAGGAAAAAAAGCCTGCCCCTAAACCAAATGGTCTGAAAATGAGTAGAATAAAATAAAAAAATAAAAAGCCATATAGGAAATAATTAAGGTTTTTGAAAGAAATCTCCAACAGAAATGATTCTAATATACTAATTTGCTGTTTGAGAAACACATCTTATCATTATCAATGCTGAAAAGTATTTTGCAGCTAAATTTTTTATGTTCCGTGCAAACACACCTCCTTTTTGCGCATGTTGTGTTGGACATTTGCAGTCACAAATGATCAGAGGATACAGACTTTGTAGTCTGCTGCAATCCACCTCAAGCGAGCATCTAGAACAGTCTGTATAATGAGGATTTGTTCAAATTGCTGCTTACAGACAGTGCATGTGAATAAATCCCCTATAGAGAAATGCTTTGACATAATTTCATCTGTGCACAGTGCGAGTTAATTCGCTAGCCAGATAAATTACTGGTTTGTTTATATTACTTGTTTGGCATGTTCACTCGCTTGCATGATGACTCTCAGAGAAACTGATCTCTGGTTTCAGTTTAACATTACAGTCTCTCAGCTCTCTGTGGTTGCACAGGTTCAGCTCTGTACTTAAGCTTCTTGTTAAATGGTAGGTTTAGTATTACATTTTTTATATTAGAATATTTTTTTTTTTTGCACAAATGATGTTTGTAAACAAATTTCGGGAGGAGCAAGCGCAGGTAATTATCAGCTCGCTCATCGCTAATTACCTTATCATCCTATCAGATCGCGCGCCACTTCCTATAAATAGCTAGAGCCCCTTCTCTTGGTATCTCGATCTAAGCATCCCTCCTCCACCCCAGCTCCTCCATTCTCTAGCTCCTTCTCCAGGGGGAGCATGCAGGGTTCGGACCAGGCCGTCAGCCTCTAACCTCCCCGAGCCGGCTACGGTTGTTAACCCTAGGGCTCAGCAGCACGCGCATGAGTCTCCTCTAAGGACAGCACACTAAATTAGCTAGATTAACAAGCTAAACTAGCACTTTTTGTGCAACACCAATTTTACATGCCTAACTGTACGTTTCGCCGCAGAGAAATTTCCACTAAGTGGCGCTAAAACACAGGTCCAATACGTGGACCCTGACACTTTTTATTATGTTGATATAGCTATGTATTGCAGCGGTTCAGAATTAAAATATCAGTGGACTGTTGCTAAAAGCATTGTGTTGGAAATATGCCCTACACCAAATCCAACCCTAAACCTACCTGACAGTGTGAACCAATGCAAAACTGATATAAAAAGGCATTTGTTGCTCATTTCAGCTTCCTTTTATGTAGATTTTTTTTTTCACTGCAAGATTAAACTGGAGCTCCTTGCCTCTTAAGTACATCTCTGTACTCCATGAGTTACCGAACAAACTTACCACCTGAAAACCTGGATAAGCTGGATATGTGTGATGCTAACATGTCAATATTGCTTAGAAATCATAACATGATATTCTTCAAGTGTGTAATTCAAGTGTATTCTTCATTGTGCAAAACTTACTCTTTATTAATCAAAACTCTGCAAATGTGAAAAGGAATAAAAGGGGTTCAAGTGTTCAGTTCTTTTGGGAACTGCAGTAATATGTACTAATTGGTACGTATTTCACGTCTTGCTAAAAAGTGTTCCCATGTACATTTATGCCATGCGACCAGGTAGGTATATGCATAACATATTTTGCATAATTTAAAAAAAGTATAAAGCTAGGGCAATAGGTTATAAGATACAAAGGAACAAAAGGTTTACACCTAAATTGTACATAATAGTACTTTTTGAAAGCATACAGACCGGGTTTCCGTAGGAGGCAATTAATAGCATTGCAGCAGCATTTAGTAAGTTTAGTAGTTTTTTTTACTGCTTCCACCTTCCATGGACCAGTAAGATGGATTGAGGGATGGAGGAGTAAGACTGAACTGCAGATACATCATGAGGCCAGAGGTTGAGAAAAAAAAAGCAGTATGAATGGTTAGACTAAACCCTAATTCTACAGCTTTGTCTGAGTGTTTTTATCACATCCCTCATGGCTTTAATTACATCTCTACGGGATGAAATTCTGTGCAAATTGTATATGCTTGCTCAACAAATTATACGTTTGTTCTGCATTTAACAGTTTACAAAGTTATTGTGCAACAAATACAGCCCTGAGTGTCAAATCCTTAACTGGAAAGTAAGCCACTGAGCAAACATACATAGCCATGCTTTGGCTTCAACCAAGAATAAAAAGCATGGGGAATTGTGGTCGCATAAACCTGATGCATTTAGGCTTCTATTTGTAGACATGGACTTGATTATGGGGAAAATTACATTGCCTTGTCGTTGCTCTCCTCACACATTATCAGTGACAAAACAGTTTGTTGTGTTGTGTTTTTGATTGGTTGCTGTGTTGGTTGAGGCTCACCGGATCATTAAGGCATCGTGTCATTCATGAATTTAATACTTGCAGTCTGGGAAAATGAATGGCTTTGGTGGTGCACTGCAACCTACAGCTGCAGTCTGGGTGCAATTCTAGAGCTCAAGCAGTTCAGAACATTTATGATGTTTTGGATTATAATATTAAAGGAAACCTTATTCATAATTATAAACATATTTTTGGGGAATATTTGAGACAGAATGGCTCAAGACAACTGTACTTCCCTCACTGCACATGAATCAAATGTCTCATTAAATGTGTAATAAAATCTAGCCCTCAGTCTCTGCATGAAAAACATGTTCTGACATGGAGGGGCCAGTGAGGGGTTTCTGAATCATTGAGATATTAGTTTCTGAATTACAATTTTTGTGTTTTCCATTTAGATGCTTGGGCATATATATATATATATATATATAAACATATGTAAATGTAAATGTGAAAATCCATGAACATGTTTTCAAAATATATATATGGGTGTGCACTTATATATATATATATATATATATATAATGAATATACACAGTGAACACACACACATATTATGTAAATCCACATAAAATGGATAATGTATAAAAAAACATCAAAATCAAGTGTTCTGACTGGGGCAGTGTGCAGTGAATAAAGACCATATCTAAATATGTATCTGTGTTAGAATTCACATTTTCAAAAAAGCTGGTTTTATTTATTTAAATTAATTAATAAATTAATTATTATTATTATTATTATTATTATTATTACCTGTATGTAAATTAATACTATATATAAAAAAGTTAAATATATATTAATAGGTATAGGTAAATATATATGCACACACACACACAAACACATATGCCATAACTATTTGTTTATTTCAATTAATCTGCATATTACATTCTTACTACTACTAGTGTTTGTTGAAATATGCCCTAAAATGCCCAACTAAAACATTTCATAATGTATATAGTACATAACATTTAACATTTGGAGTTTAAATTTTTTCAACATTGAGAGAACCCTGCCAGAACGTTGAGAAAATGTTCCCTTTTAGCTGGAAGTGATGTGAATGCCATTTTCATGTCAAATTCAGCATTTTTTCAACCAATTAGTGAAAACACAACTTGGTCTTTATTTAAAATTGTGTGTACAAATGTCCAAAAAGACTCTGATAGGAGTGTCTTACATCCTTTAAATAACAACAAAGCAGATATACCATTGGTTTAATTAATTTCTAATACAGTGGCAAAACAACAACACTGTGTGTGACGTTCTCAAAAACAAAACATACGTGAGGTAACATTATAGATTTTCTCCTATTCAGTTATTCAGATTAATGTGACGTAAACACATCATCAGGTTAATCTAGCTTTATCCTGTGTATGTATGCATGTTTGTTTCTGTAACTGATTGTATATGCGTTGAAAGATTCTTACAAAGTGTACAGAGAGGCATTGGCAGATAGAGACTGTTTGTATACAGTATAAAAAAGACAGAGATGGAGCGTGTGTTACACTTGTGGTTTGCTCTTTCCTCTTTTTTTCCCTTCCAGATTAATCAGAGACCACAAGAGGTGAACCCCTTTCCACGTAAACATGGCATGGTGGTGTGACACGGCTCATTAGCAAAGAAAATGGTGTATTCAGAGCAATGTGATTGTGGCTTTCTGTTAAGAGCTCACATATTTACAGGCCCCAGCATCGCTGCAGCAGGATGGTGCCAGCCGCAAATAATGTTTACACTTAATCTTCCAACAGAATTAGCGCTCAGAGAGCTAAAATAGTAAATTACGGCCTGATTACAGAACAACTGAACATGTGGTAAAAAAATGCAAGCAGTCATTAGCTGGACGAATGAAGCGTTTAGCCTGTGTTGGTACGCTGTTTGAAAAGGCATGATTTTCTAAACTTTAACATGTAAACACTTGTTGCTGGATGAGGAAAGCATCTGTCGGTATCTTCTGCTGGGTTTCTTGCACTAGAGATACATTTTCGCTTTGTCAGTGTGTCAAATAGATTAGTGAGTTCCATGGAAGACATTTTGTTCTGGTTTGAAACATTTAAACACGCTTTGTTTTCGTTAAATATTTATAAACAATAGCTGGACGAGAAATTTGTTCTAGGATGAAGGATTTTCGGAGACTGCGAAAAGGTCTAACGACCAAAATGTTTCCCCATTAATTTACACGGCCCGCACAGTAAAAATGAAAAAAAGATGCTTGAGGCAGAATCTCAGCTTCCTGTAATTTGTGCTTTAGTAACACTACCATAAAGGAAACAGCTATGGCAGTTGAGATATGGTTTTATTTTGTACTTTTTTTTTTCTTTTTGAGCAAAGTATGGAAAGTTATCAAAAGTGGCAGTTTAAATACTTGAATGGATCACAGTTTCCAGGTTTTACAAAATATCATCCAGCAGAACTGTTTTCAAAATTGATAAGAAGATATGTTTCTTGAGCAAATTAGAATATTAGAATGATTTCTGAGGGAAAATGAAGTATTTGCCTTGGAAGTATTGTTTGTGGAGCCTTTTAATGCTGCCTAGAGATTCTCCAGACTGGCCGAGGGACCTAATAATGTGCTTCTAAATATTTTTTCATTTTTACAGTGAATGTCAAATTATAAGAAAAATATTCCTAACAGCCCCAGGCCTAATAATCAGCAGTGTGATGGTGACTGTCCTTCACAGGTAGCAGTGTTTTTAACAAGCAAATCCTAAATCAGTAAATCTCTAAGGAAAACTCCCCATAGAAGAGCAGTGAGGTAATGTGTCCTTCATCCTTCAGTCCTGCTGGCTGGATTTTAGTAATGAACAAGAATGATCAAGGCACATACCCTTGAATTGAGATTGATGCCGTGGAAGCAGAATCCCAGCAAGGAAAAATCAGAGATCGCGCCTGTTAAAGTCATATGTATGAAAATCATTAGAGTCAGTTCTGTGACTGAAAAGTTCAGAGATGAAAAAGAAAAAAATATATATATAGTGATACAAAACCCATAGGCAAAGTAAAATCTAGTTTAGGATCTGGGCCATTGCATGAAGAATTTAATAGGAGAAGGGAAGCCATTAAATCATAAGATGTCAGCTTCACTTTTCAGAATTATTTCTAATATTAGAACAACATGTCACATTGGAGATAGAGAGCAAAACTGGAATAGTCAGAGTTCACTTTTTTAATTTTCAGCCGCTAACATATGCCAGTATTCCTTCTCTGCGGCCACCAGAAACAAATTCAGTTTTAAAAGGCGCTGCAGAAGTGTAGGCTCTGCATGGAATGCATTAGTCTCAGCTTGTGTCATGCGCACAGACCGATTGACTCTACAGACTCAATCAGATAGTCTGGCTAAGGAAACATACCCTCACTTGTTATATGAGTTTCAGGCTCTTCATAACATACTGAGTTTCAGAACCACTCTGATTGGATATCCTTTTATTTTTTTTGTTTAATTAAAATTTCAGATCATGTGAAAAGTTGAAGCAGTTGTAATTTATTTGTGTATATGTGAAATAAAAGAATAGATAGCAATAAAAATATTAACGCAGTCAGAAAAGAAATCTTGCCCCAAAAAAGTAAATCTTGATCTTGACTGATATTTTTCTGTATGTACATTTAAGTACCTTAAATATTTGTTTATTTTTTAATGCAAAAATAGTCATATTTAATAATTACAAAATATTTATGATATACCTTATACCGTTCACTTTTTGTTTGTCATGTAAATATATATAAAATACATCTGCATTTTATTTTTCATCACACATTTTCATCATTATATGATGTTTTTATCACGTTTTATTGTGTTTTTGGTAACACTTTATTTTAGGGTCTCTTTGTTTCTTATTAACATACATATTTCTAAAATATTACTCATTTATTAGTACTAATTAAACACATTTTAACGCCTTATTCTAATGCAACCAAATACCTAAATGTAACAACTAGCTTTGCTTTTAATAAGCAACAAATTAGGAATTTATTGAGGGAAAAGTCATAGTTAATATTGAATAAATGTTCCCTATGCTAAAGTGTTACCGTGTTTTTATGTTCATTTTCAATGACCATTTAAAAATAAATCTCAGTTGCATATTTATTTAATACTAAAACAACCTTTTTGGACTTAAATTATAGTCCTACACACAAACAAACAAACAAATGTTGAATAAGTAATAACTAGAAAAAACATCAAAGTGTTGAAGAACGGATTTTGTTGGATCAGATGACAGCATTTTTTTATTTTTAATAGCAGTATATTTCCTCCACATTCTCTTATGAAGTGACTCGAGCGTAGCGAGGATTTCTGAAGACTATATTTCCTCAGTCTTTGTGTGTTAATATGAAACGCATCACTTCCTCCTCCTTCGACTCCTTTCATCCTCTCATTACAAAGCAGCGCACATTACACATACGCTGAAGCCGCTTCGAGTATCCTATTGGAAATGTCTGTCTGAGGTCTGGCATTAACAGATACCAGAGTTAGTGGTTTCGTTTCCGAGCTCCTTTTCCACTCAGCTAATGAACGTCATGGGGCCTTTTAAAAATAGAAAGTGTTTTAAAAACGAACCGAACAGAGGGACACGAAAATTGCAATGTATAGAATGACAAACTGATGCAATCTACAAATAACTTTATAAAATACATGACACTAAATCACTAGAAGTTTCGCATATGTTCACTCAAACTCCCAATTAGCTTCCAAAACAACAAAAATAAAATCCCGGAAAGCATCGGCGCTCTATTTTAACAATCATCTGTCTGGGTTTCCTCTCGCGCGTGTCTGATTGACTCCGACAGGCTGGAGAGGCATCTTCAAAATCTAATAAGCATTAGCCTGTCAGACAAGCTCTACCTTGTGTCACACACACATTCGACAATTGGCCACCAGGTGAGAGGAGTCACCTGCAGAAAATCCCTTTTCCCCGGGGAACTGTCAAATTAGCAGTCAGCTATTATGGAGGCTTAGGCCTTGGACCCGCAGAGACGGAGAGAACGAGCAACGAAAGACAGCAGACTCACATAACCGCTCAGAGGCCTGGGGGCAATGACATGGAGCAAAACCCAAACCATATGAACATTAATACGCACCCGGGGGCCATTCTCAGAGATTACTTTACATAACGACTAATTGGCCTAATTTGTTAAATAAACACTATATTTTCTTTTGAAGCTTAATACAGGACCACTGGACATAGCAGTCACTCTGAGCCGAGCAGTAACACCCACATCGGATTTTGGTGGTCTGCTAAAGTCATTTCCCCTCGAAATGAACCTAATTTCCTCTCTGGGTTCAGGATCATGTGCGTGTTCGCTTCGCCTCAGTCATCTAAATGTAGAGATAAAGAAACATAAGTTATGGCGAAGCTGGGGTTCAACACAGAACTGCTAATGTCTGTGTTTTTTTAAATATTGTTGCCTTTCAAGTTAATACTGCTGGGTGGAAAGTCTACAGCTACTTTTTATTTGATTTATTATTATTATATTTTTACACCAGCTGAGCTACACCGATCATAAAAGCGTTCAATTACCAGTCCAAGCCAGTTCTGGATTCAATAAAACTGGGATAAAAGAATCATTTTTATCCGCTTGAAAAATTCCAATGGCTTTTATTTTTAATTAAATGCACAGCTAAGTATGGACACAAGTTGCAAAAAAAATGATTCTGAAATGATAAACAATGAGCTTACCACAAGATTTTAATAGCTTTTTTAGGCATTGAAAGGAGATTAAACATTTTTTGCCAGCATTTTTGAAATTACAGTGCATTCACGAGCAACACTTTTTCAGCAAGTTTCCACCACATAAAAAAAATTAGATGCCTTATGATCTCTGCATTGCTGTGAGTTGTTAATTTATTGTGGTTAAAGTCTATAAAGTCAAATGAAATGGTAAAAAAAGAATTGCTCCTCCAACCAATAACATTCATTTGATTGTTAAGATTTTTTTGCAGTATGAAAAGTGAATAAAAGTCAATAAAATTGTTTTTGTTTTCAGTAACATGTTCATTAAAATACGTACTTTTCCTGCAAAAACGCTCTTTCGAGTCTTCGGTTTCATGGAGAGAATTAGGGTTTTCCATCTGAGAAATGCACACAAGAATGAACAGCATCTGTGTTCTCAAGGATATTTTTAATGCGAGTGACCAGCAACACTCCAGCGTATCTATTGCTAGAGAGATTTATAGAAATCTGCTTCTCGTTTGTGTCTAAAAAACAGCAAGTTCAGCTTGCCATTTGGATTGGATATACAATTCTGAAATATTACAGGGAAGACAAACTGTCAGTATCAAATTCGACTAGTCACACTGATGAATTGAATTCAAAATTCATGCAGATTAACAAAAGCCATTTTTAGCAATGCGAACTTAATGTGTCTAATGTACAGCCTATCAAATTATCCTATCATTTTATTGGAAAATGATCCAATTCACAGTGCAGATAAACAGACACCAGATAGCACCCCAAAACCCTGCAGCCCATTCCCAGTCCCACCCCTAAGACGCTCACTTTTTGGCGACTCATTTCTTAGAAAAAGCCTCGGTGGAATTGGATAGCCCGGGTTCCAAAATATCGTACCCCAGTTTTCGCAAGCCCGGAACTAGTTGGCTGGCCTCAGATTTATTGTACCTTGCCATTCTGGAGGAAGATCGTATGCATGTGGTCAGTAGCGAGGAGCCTGCGACCCAACCTCCCTCTCATGTTACGCCCTATATATAACATCCATTCCTCCAGCACCTCGCTTCAACCCCCCCTCCCTCGTTCCCTCGCTCCAGCTCCACTTCTCCAGAAGCGCTGTATCCAGTCGGGCCCAGACGGCTCAGTCTTTCCCTCTCCCTCTCTTTCTCTCTCTCTCTCTTCCGTCTGTCACCCGAGCTTCCTCTTGCAGGCTGTGTGTGTTTACCCTCTTTTCAGGCCTGGCAACAGGGCTGCATGCTCAGGATTACCGGAGGCCTTGCCTTTCATCGCCGCCCGCTCCCTATTCCTTTCGGCTGGACGACGGTGGCCACGGGTGCGAGGCTGTGTGATTTCCCGCTCACGGAGTTAAGTGGATTTGGAGATACTAAAGAGACATGGATCACTCTCTGTTTGGATGCCTTCGGAGCCCGCATGCCCCATCCCAAGCCCTGCACCCGGCGTTCGCCCAGTCCTCCCTGGCCCTGCACGGCCGCTCTGACCATGTCTCCTACCCCGACCTCTCGGGACCCTCGCCACCCTGCAGCTACGGGGGGGAGGAGGGCGGCTTCGGGGGGCCCCTTCACAGAGTTCACCCTGCTCCGCAGCATCCGCACCTCTCACAGCATCAGCCCTCCTGGCACATCCCGCAGATGCCCTCGATCGACGGGGAGCGCCACAGCCTCTGCCTGCCTCACCCGGACGCAGCAGCTCCAGAGCTGTCGCAGGGCCTGTGCGTGGGTAACCCAACACTCTCTGGAAGTGACCCGTCTGGGGCATCATGCGTGTCGGGGGAGTATGGGAGACAGACGATGTCACCTGTTGAGCGAAGGAGTAGCAAAGGGAAGAGTGACAGTTCAGGTACGCAGCTTGAAACTTTTTATTCTGTGTTCATGTGTGTTGAGTAGAATTGTGAATTTGATTAGATTCTTTTTTTTAATTGATTGTTGTTCAGTTATTATGATTATTACAGTATGAATATTTCAAGGGCTTTCCATGACTCAGAATACTGTCTCTTTTGTTACTCATCAGATTAATTCAGAATAGCACAAAGAAAAGACTTTTACTTTATTCAGTAATACAGAAATACAGCATAATTTTTTGTTGTTGTTAATATTGGTAGTTAACATTAACTATTGATATTGTCTATTTTCTGTAATCCTTAACAGATTTGGAATTTAATTTTGATAATGCGTTTTAATAAATATTAAGGTGAAATTTATCCATGCACAAAATGATATGTTTAATGTAATGTTTAGAAAATAGCTTAGTTTATTTTGCAATGTTCAGTAAGAATTCGAAGATTAGTGTAGCCTACGTTTATATTTTGACATAAATAAAATTATGTAAAACAGGAAAATAATTAAAGCTTTATTTTAAAATGTAAATTTCAAATAGCATTTAAGATTTTTTATTCATACACTTTAAACTATATCAAAACAGTTTTAAACAAAAATCGCTCTATGTGTACTAAATTTTATTTGTACTGCACTATTGTTTCACATGCTACTTGTTATTTCTTAGTAGTTTGTTAAATTAACTTGCCGTTTCTGAGTAGAAATTGTTTCAAAGTAAACATTTTTACACGCCTGACATTGATATCAGATCCACACACACAAAACCGCTCGAATCCATCTATAAACGTGCAAGCTTTACAAATAAATCAGTTATTAGAAATGTGGTGAAAAGATGCTTGATTTTTCTTAGTTTTAAGAGAGAACGCTTCCTGATATGAGAATAAATTTAAGGTTGGTTGCACAAAAAAACAGGACCAGAATCCTGACTGGGCTAAACACGGCACAGTAGTGTTTTAATGGCAGGGCCTGGAGCCGTGGGGCTGCTCTGTTTCTTTCTCATCATCAGTCTCAGAAGTGTAAGTCACTCTGGCATTTACCTTCAGGTCTTTAATAGACCACAGGTGAAAGCTGCCGTTAAATGCTCACACTGCCCACAACTGCGCTTTTGATGCCCCCAAACATATACGCACCGTTTGTGGCTGGGGAAAACCATTAGAGCTGCAGCTGGACAGTTTTTATATAAAACGTGACCTAAAATGCAAGAACAATAGAAAATGTCACACCTGGTGATCCAAGTGGTTTGACACTGACATGCAGTCTTTAAGAAAAAGCACCTTGTTTTGCATGGATCTTGCTATATAAAGTAGAACTGTGAACAGAACGAATGTCTGGAGGAAAAAAGTCACGGCTGGGTTTAAAAAGATTTGTTCATTTTTTGTCCACTTTTACAGTATAAACTGAATGAGCTTTTACTATACAGCTAAGAGTTTTTGTCTGTTTAGTCATGTCCTGAAGGGGGTCTAAATGCTGTACCTTTTCATCCAGGTGCCTGTAATTTATGGCATTATGCATACTGATGGATAGGCCAAGTTATGGTATTTCCAGAAAGCTTCTGTTGGCACTTGCTGTGCCTTTATACCAAATCCAATTTCCTTCAGTCTGTTGGCAGTTATCAGAGCAAGTGTGGTTTTTATTTAGAGCCGTGTCACATATCGAGATGTTGCAGTGATATGCTGAACAGATTATAGATTATTCCGAAAAGTGATGCTGGATATGAAATATGAGTTTCGAAGCTCATAATCTTGCGTTCTATAAAAACCTTGGATTTCTAGAGCAGTTGTATTTTTAGGAGCAAAAAATTCGACATCTAAATCACACCCCGTCCCTGAATGGCAAGCCAAAAGATATTCACTGGGAAACACATTTTACCTCAAAGGTTTTTTTTTTTTTTGTAATGAGTCTATTAACTGGATTTTAACGGATTGTTTTGCATGACACTGTTTAAGTGTGTTACACTGTTCATTCTCAATAAGCCACGTTATGAAAGTAAACATTTTGACATTGAAAAATTAGTGTCTAAGAAAAGAAAAAGACTGTATATGAAATTCTAACTAAACTAAACTATAGTAGTTTAGTTTTTAAGTATTAATGGAAAATATATATAACATTATAAGGCATGGTGTAATAATGAGAATGTTATTGGTTGCAACTCAATCCCTTGAGTTGAGTTTTGTTAAAAAAAACACACCATACATATATATTTGATTTTAATAAAATCTGTTAATTTAGATGCTAGCACACAATTTCTTTATCCAATTACAATTATTGATTACAAACCCAATGAATTATTTGCTCTGGGATGTATACTTTGCTCATGATAATCTGTTCACTTTCATTGTTAATTTTAATCCAACTCTCCATACAGCTACAAAGTAGCCTAATTGTTTCTTTTTAAATATGTTTAATAAATGAGGGAATCAAATTATTATGCCCCCTGTTTTTGCACATTACTTTTTTTCAGTAATATATACACATCGTCATAACACATTTGTTACTATAACTAAATATGTACTGCATAACAAGCTTCTGTCAACACATAAAGGGTCGCATTTGATCATTTTGGACCAATCAGAGTGTTCCCTGGGAAAGCTTCACGTATTCTGTGTGTGGAAAATGAAGAGTAAATTGATCTGATTGTTGGAGAGTGTGAACGAAGCCCTGTTGATTCAGGCCAGATTTGAGAGCATGTGCTCCGTTGTCTGGCCCTTCTCCGCCTGCTAAAAACACCACAGCCATATCGCCATAATAAAGGGTGATTGGCAGGCCAAATTGTTCCGCTTTCATTTTTATTTTTGTTCGTTTATTTTATTTCAGAGCCCTGCAGTTTATCACACCATCTTATTTTTTCACCCTTTTGCTTTCCCTTAGGGTTTTTTTTTTTCTTCTTCTTCTCTTTTTCTGTGCATTTACAGCGACTGGAAAGTGATCTGTTTTTCATTTCAGATTCCCAGGATGGGAGCTATAAGTCAGACGTGAGCAGTAAACCTAGGAAGGAGCGCACAGCATTCACCAAGGAACAGATTCGAGAGCTGGAATCAGAATTCGCTCACCACAACTATCTGACACGGCTTAGACGTTACGAAATCGCTGTCAACCTTGACCTCACAGAGAGACAAGTACGTTCAGTGCTGAGCCTGTTCTCACATGTTACTAACAGACATAACACTGGCACTTCAAAATTTTCCTTAGCTTGACGGGTTAAAAAAAAAAAGCCTTTGCTTAAGGGCTGACTTCATTTAAAGTGATTAAGTCGTGTAAAGCGATAAACTCAATGCTTAATGTTTGTAACTTTCAACAAATTAAATAATATGACCTCATTTACTGATATAAATCTCAAAATGTATTTCAGTATGAGTTTTCTAGAAATATGTTTTACATTAGAAATGAGTGACGTGTTTTACACAGGGCTCTGTGTCGAGGGCTTCGGTCTGTCTGTAAGGATCGAGGGATGGATTCTCTTTTTTTTCTTTATTTTGAGAACATTTTTTGAAGGATTAGATAAGACAGAGAGAAAGTGACATGGAGAGAGAGGGACAGCAAGAGCGGGACAGGGTCCAGGCTGGAAGCATGAGCACATTTTTATTGAATATTACATTAATTCAGAGGCCTCCAATTTTCACATCTGGTAATTAACTGGAAATAAACCTTTCAAAATAGTGACTATAAAATCATATGAAGGAGACAGGGGCTAGTTGTCACAAAGGTGTACAGTATCTAACATTTGGAGTAAAGAGTCATTTTTTAAACCATTTGGGTCACTCTGTTTGAAAAGTCCAATTCTCATTATTATCCAACTATTATATATGACTTTTTGTGTGGATGAACTCCTAATTTGCTTTTTTATTAATAATTAAAGTTAGTTATTAAGTTTGATATAAAACATCTAAAATATGATGATGCAGAATAAGGCATTAAGATATGCTTTAAAAGTAGTAATAAACAGTCAATATGCTACTAATTTGCATGCTAGTTAGTCCTTAAAATAAAATTGGTTCTGTTGGTTTTGTGTATTTTGTGCAATTTTCAGTTTCACTATTTACTTCAAAGAAAATAGCAGCTGTTTAATTGACGGCCCCATTGTGACAACTTACCCCTATAGAATGTAAAACATGCCCTGTTATTGCACAACATTGCCACAAAAGGTTTAAATAATTATGGACTTTTTTTGTAGTTTCTTTCCCCCTTATATAGTGTTGTAATATCATTTTTATATCCTTAAGTTTACTCACTTTTACTTTCCCTTTTTGAGTGAAAACTAGCCCCCAGTTTAGCATATTACTCTTTAAATATATTTCAAATTACACTGGTTAGAATGGAAAAAATGAGAATGGTTGAAGTTCACTGTAGATCCAGTTTTTCTTTTGGTGTTTTCCTCAGTATATGAAACTCACTTAGGATTTGCATTTTTGTTTTATTTCCTTTTCTCTTCCTACTCCTCCACACAATTGCTCCATATCCAATGACTCTCAGCACAGATCCAATAAATTTGTGGATGTGGGTTGATCTGAAAATCAACCCTTCCTGTGTACAGTACATACTTGTATATTTATTTATTCCACATGCACACATTTGAATACATATAAAACTGAATGTTGTTTTGAAATAAAGCTATGTGAAATATGGTAGCACAGTTCCATAAATCCTGTAGTAATTAGTCTAAAGATTTGCAAAATCTAAATGTTCTTGTCATGTAAGGAAATCTGCCGACTCATTTAAGAGCTCGCTCTAAAATACCTGCGCTGCGCTTCCTTAAATAACCCCCTCAGCCTAAAATAGTCCCGCTCGGGGGTGAGGCGCCGCCACTCGGTCCAGATCCGATCGACCCGTTTTAGGCAGCAGCTTGATCATCCCAGAGGAGACACAAATACAGATCAAAGTGTCAAGTCAGGACCCAGAGAGTGGGCCAATGGGCGACCAGGAGTTTTGCATCAGCACATTACTGACCAGGTGGAAATAGCCTAGAGAGCCAATGCTAGCCCCCACAGTGCCAATCATATCGCTGAGCCGCAAAACTTCCCAGAAATCTGCTCCAGAAGAAAAACACCAGATCCACAGTTCCTTTAAAGATTAAAAGCAGATATGAAGGACCCACAAAGCACTTGAAATGAGGTGTTTTACGTATGTGGTCTACACGTGTGGGATCTGAGTGCTGTGTTGGCAGAAGTTGTTGAGAGAAAGCTTGAAATCTGTCACACATCCGATCTGATAGTATGAAGGGGGTTCTGATATAGAGGATGGTTTTAGAGTGTGGGTCTGCATGCCAAAACAACTCTTTCTGGAAAGTGCCATAACACACGCCCTAACACACGTTCCCACAAAGTGGCGTTGAGTTTCCCTGATGCAGATCTTGGATGCCTGTGTTGCTAAGAGACCAATAAAGTCCCATAAACATTAGTGTGTAAATGGCTACCGTATAATGGCTTAGGCAAAAAAAAAAAAATTCTCTTAATGAACAAACAACCTTTATTTATTAATTAATTGGTTTTTCTTGAATTGTAAGTGACATACAACAATTATTTGTTCAAAATTATTCTTACAAGTTCTGTAAACTTGATTTAATACAGGGTTGGGAGGATTTTAGCAAAATATAAATATTGCAGTTGAGGAAAACAAAAATATCTCAGTTTAAAATATGCATTATTATCTTAATTAGACATTTTACTGTAACTGTTAAAATCATTTTTAAAACCGTTCCAGTCAGAACATTTCTATTTTGGCATGCAGCAGCACAGATATGTTAATTACACAGTTTTCAGATAATAAATTAATATGAAATAAGTTCAAATAAAAATTTAATTAAATAAATCTATAAACTCGATTTAATATTATGATTCTTCAGTTTGATTAAATAATGCATATAATTAATTCAATGAAATTGTTAATTTATTATTATAAGTTAATCTTATTTTATTTTATATTCAAACTTCAAAGCTAATATTTCTGGAAATGCCTAAAATAAAATTTTGTGGCCGGGATTGTTATCAAAGCTAAAAAAAAAAAATATTGTTTGCTTGGAAAAAAATAAAGATTGACATAAATTAATAAATGTTAAAATAATAATAATAATAATAATAATAATAAAAACATATTTACTAAAATAGCTAAAACTAAATAAAGTAAAATGAAACAAAGAAAAAAAATATATAATAAATAACTATAAAAATACTTATAAATGAAAAAAGAAAAAAACAAAAATGCTTTTAACTGAAAATGTTTTGGGCAAAAATCCTTAACTAAAATTAAAATCCAATTGAAAATATTCACAAAATCTATAATAGTACATGCTGTGTGTATAACAGTATTTGTATATGCCTTGCATGTAGGTAAAGGTGTGGTTCCAGAACAGACGGATGAAGTGGAAGCGAGTGAAGGGAGGTCAGCAGGGAGCCGCAGCACGGGAGAAAGAACTGGTGAACGTAAAGAAAGGAACTCTCTTGCCTTCTGAGTTCTCCCCAATGGTCGGACTGCACCATCCCATGGGTTCTCCCAGCAATGAGGACGACAGTCACGACAGCGACCAGAGCTCTGAGCACACGCATTTATGATACCCGCACTCCAGCCGCTCAGAACCTGCCAGCTTCCTCAGGAATCAACTACGTCGGTACTTCGAAGAGTGTTAACATCTAGTACTGGGTCGTGTTGTGTTATTTCATTCTGAGTGCTTAGGGTTTGTTTTTGGTCTGTGAAACAGATGCTCGCAGGATTGCAAACCAGAGCTCAGCCCCCAGTGGCCCCCGGACTTTGTAGTGTAGTCTAAATAATAGTCAAAGGTGGCCATAATTTTCAAGAGACTATATGCATTTCATCCGATTTTGACATTGTAAATAAATGTAAGATTGAATGTTGTAAACATTCCACACGAGTGCCTTCGAGAGGATTTTTGCACTGTTTTCATTTTTGCCCTAACTGTTTGCTACTGTATTTACATACAGATTTTGATTTAAAAAGTACCTTTAATTAAAAACACGTAATCTGTGACAGAACAGAATAAGTATGATCTTAGTCTGTTTGTAAAGAAACAAAGGATGCCGTTACAACTTATTTTTGAAGTGATTTTTTGTTTTGTCGTAAAATTTTTACAATATGGGTACTTGGCTGGAAACAATATGGGGATTGTATATTACACTAAACATTTAATTTCAAAGGGTAATATAATTCAAATCTAACTATTATAAGAATCTTTTCACTTGCCTAAAGGCTTGTGTACTTCAGGACAGCAAATAATGTTCCACAATCACTGAAGGAGTCCAAACAATATACTACACTTCAAAATATTGGGTTTGGTAAGATTTGTTTAGTAGAAGTCTGTTATGCTCACCGAGGTGGCATTTATTTGATCAAAAATGCAGTAAAGACACTAATATTATGATATATTAATACAATTTATAATCTTTTTTTTTTTATTGTTTTAAATATATTTTTAAACCTTTTATTTATTCCTGTGAGGGCAAAGCTGAATTTTCAGTATCATTTAAATATTATTAAAGTCTTTACTCTCATTTTGCGATCAATTTAATGAAATATTGAAAAAGTATCCATATATATATATATAAATACCTTACTGACCCCAAACTTTGGATCGGTAGTGTTCATAATTTATAAACGCAACATTACATTGTATAACATTCTTTCTGTTTTTTCTTTTTTCTGTTCAAGTTTTAGTTTTACTGTATGTTGTACAGTAAATAAACAAATGTTAGGTATTTCAGTTTCAACTTTTTTCCCCCATGAAAAAAACAATTAATAAAAAAATCATAACAATGGAAATCTTACCAAAGGTCGAAGAGGATTATGTGCTGTAAATGTTCTGGAAAGCCATGTCGAAGAGCTAATATTACTGTTTGGCGTTTCTGTGAAGACCACGTGAGTGAGCATTCTAATTTCTGGACTGGCACTTTACGGAGTCGGCCAACCTCTCGAACGTCTTTGCTCATATATGAGAGCAGCTGGTGATTCGATAGCTGCAGAACTTTGGACTCTTTTGATTTGTGGCTTTGCCGTTCCCTCGACACATAGGCAAAACCCAGGCTAAGTGGATTTGTTTTCAGTTGTGGTCAAAGCCAGCCATGCATTTTCCCTCTGTGGAAGACGTTTTTGATTAGCCGTCCGATTTAGATGTTTGTGTATGATATACTGTGATCAAAGTGAGACGAAGAACGATCCCCTTGGGGAAACAATTCGTGGCTTTACAAAATGAATGGGAAATATATTTATGACCCCTCAAACCCTGCCAAGCACCCAGCTGCACTGATCACAGCCGTGTCTAAACAACGCATGATGAATATGGCCCGTCAGAAGCGGCCCCAAACAGACAAATCAATAAAAACACGAGCAAATAAACACAAATCAAGACAAACATGACTTAGGTATGAAAAATACACCGCAGATCGCAAACAAAGCTGAGCACAGACACACACGCAGGTAAACAAGCAAGGCTTTTTTACGTTTGTCTTTCTAAACAAATGCAAGTTTTTGTACGAGTTTGTTGATTTGCTGGTGGAATGATGTTTCTTTGTCTCCAACCACTTCGAAAACTGTGGAAAGAAGTAGGATCGTAAAAGGGATGGTCCAAAATATTTACTCACTCTTATGTCGTTCCAAATCTGTATGATCTCTTTTTACTTTGGAGAAAAGATATTTTGTTGAATGTTGACGGCGAAAGAGTTGCAACTTCCATTGTCTTCTGATAGATGGGCAAAAATGATAATGGAAGTCAATGGGAACCAAGACCAACATAGGTTCCGACATTCTTCAAAATATCTTCTTATGTGTTCTTGAATGATGACAGAATTTATAGAAAGGTTCACCCAAAAACACTCTTTCCAAAGCTGTAAGACTGAACTTTCTTCAGAATATCTTATTTGGTGTTTGAAACAACATAACAGTGAACAAATTCCTTTTTGAATGAAATATAGTGGAAGCCAATTCAATTCCATTTCAAATCAAAAAGTTTTGTTTTTGTTGTTAAAGACAAAAAAAATCCAGAGCACAGTTACGGTAAGGTTGTTAATTCCATTTAACTCTATTGGTAACAACAGAACTTGCCACCATCGCTGCTTTTGGGAAACGCCCCCCAGAGCAACTGTATTGAAGCACAACCCTTCGGGCACAGTTTTATTTGCATAGAGTGCAAAATAATCCCATTTCTTCCTTGCATCAAAGTAAACATGTAGCTTTATATTGTTCTCCTGTGCATCTAGTAATTTTGCAGCCAGTGCATGTATTGCTAAAGGAGCGTTTTATTTTTTCCCTCCAAAAAATAAAACAGTTGTTTTGGAGTACCTCTGGCCCATGTTGCTTTTTGATCCTGAATGAACCTTCTACCTTGACCCCACAGGGAACGACTTTCCTTTAGCAGGAAGGGTAGTGTTGTCATTTCTCCATGCCATGCCAAGAACAACACAGCCAACTGAAGAGTTTTCCACACAGGGTCTGAGTGTCTCAGCCTCCTTCCAAAAAGTGATTTAGGGTAATTTTCAGCGCAACTGTAGGTGTTGATGGATGATGTTCACTGAGGTACGATATACCCCGTACACCACGTGACTGTTGTTATTTTCCAGCCCAATCTTTTCTTTGTCTTTCATTGAGGAACAAAAGCAATGGTTACGCAGGTAATGAAACGTTGGCATTTTTATAGAGACTGCAGCTCTCTGCATCAGTGAAAGACATGTCTAGAGAGTAAAATGACTACGGATATGCCTGCTCCGAGTTTGTCAGTTTCTGCAAAGCGTTTGGGTCAAGGCCAGGTCATGATGCATCTGGGACACATTAAAAAGGGCCATCTGTGAAAAATCTGCAACTGTTACATGTTTATTTAAGTAATTAGACACAACTTTGAATTAAAATCGCATAAAAAGTCTCAGTCTTGCCATGTTGGAAGTATCTATTCAAATGACACACCTTTCCTTTATAAACGATTAGAAAAGCATTCTGTGTTCTCTCACATACTTTAATTCCACTGTACTGTATGTGTTTGAACCTGTTTGAATTATGATGATTATGCATTTAGACAGATTTAATAATAGCTGTTCAGAGCAATCCAATGATGTGGTTTAATCATAATATCACATATTCAGTATTCGGCTAGGGCTCAGGAAACTCTTCTGAATCTTAAGAATATGGCCGGATGATACAAGATGACGAAATGCAGGAAACCACAAACCCTCCAATAAACTGGCAGGGGACCATGACTGACGGCTGTTTTAGCCATTTAGAATCTTATTTATTGGCACAACAGTCACTTTTACTACAGAAGATCTGGGCCAGGAACTGAAACTAACAGTGTAAAATGTGACTTCACACCTGGAGCATTAAAACCACAAGTCACGAATATAATCCTTAGAACAGACTGGAGAAGAACTCCAATTATTTTGGAATTATGAATACAAGTAAGAAAATATTTAATAACAGAAAAGTCATATTTTCCTTGTTTTTATAACTGCTGTGAAACACAGATCAAGACGGTAAGCTCACCCAAAAATGAAAATTCAGTCATTAATTACATTAATTATATGTCGTTTCAAACCTGTAAAATCTTGTTCATCTTCGAAACACAAATTAACATATTGTGGATGATATCAGAGAGCCATCTGTCCCTCCATAGACAGCAATAAAACTAAAATGATCCAGATCCAGAAACGTGGTAAAACCATTGTTAAAAACAGTCTAGGAAAAGACTTTTTTATGCGCAAAAAAACCCAAAATAACATAATTTACTCTACCATTCCTCTCCTGTGACGTCTGTCCTCCATCATTTTAGAGAGTATCACGACGCGTGCGTACGCTTTCCTCTAGGAATTAACAACCGCGTGCTTTCCCCTGGATATAAATATCTTAAATACGTTAAAGCTTGCATATGCCTTGCATTGTGACTCTCTAAAATGGCGGAAGACATAAGTCACAAGAGAAGAATGGTTGAGTAAATGAAGTTATTTTTGTTTTCTCTGCACAAAAAATATTTTCTTAGTGTTGCAAAACTGCATCCCATTTTGTATGTCACTCTAAATAAATAGCAAAATAGCATAGAATGAAACTCATGACTAAAACCAAAAAATAATCCTAAATAATATCTGTGAATTTAGTATTCATTCATGTCTATAAATCTTAATTTGCATTTTAAGAACAGTGGTATTAAAATGTAAGAGACATTTTAACAGACTGAATCACTGACAGAAAATAACGTAAAATGTCATTGAAAAACAATATATCAACATGATTTCTCTCTCTGTCTCTTTTATTTTTCTCTGCAAAGCACTTTGTTTCCACTTCTGGTGTTGAATGTGATCTATAAATAAATTTGAGTTGAGTTGAGATATTGTACCTGTGGTTCCCTTTCAGTTGGTCACTCCGAGTCACGTCGGTGACCGACAAAAGCAAAAACTCCCCCCTGGTGACCGGATGTCGATTACTGCATTGGGAGGAGAGCCAGAAGGTTCTGGAAATGAAGTTCCGGCTGGCGCAACATCCACTGGGCGTTCCACGTGGCCAGATACAGACGCTGAGAGGGATCGGGCTCGAGTGCGAAGTCCCACTTTGTACCGTGTCCTCCAAAGCTGGATGATTGGTACTTAGGGGTGGCTCGCGCTGGTTCTCAGGGCCCCGCCCCAGTACCTTTCTACCCGGAAGTATATGAATAGCTCACCAAAACGTGGACTGTCGGGAACCGGTCTAGGTGGCTCTTTCTCCTTCACCACCCTTGACAGCAGTGCAGCTAGGGGGTATATGGGGGCCCCAGTGGAGCGGTTGCTAGCGCCGTTACCGGTGGGCAGGGATTTTCTTGGCCTGCCGTCAAACCTTCCCCATGGTAAGACCTCTCCTTTCTCTGGCCAGGAGTGTCCCTAGAGCAGGTCTCCAGGCATGCTGTAGTGTTCACAGATGCCTCCACCACCGGATGGGAGGGCCACGTACAACGGGCATGCAGTCAGGGGTTTGGACGGGACCTCATCTGCATTGGCATATCAATTGCCTCAAGCTGCTAGCAGTACGTCTAGCTCTGGGCCGCCTCAAGAAGCGCTTACAGGGCACTTATGTATTAGTCTGTATGAACACAGCGACCATTGCATACATCAAACACCAAGGTGGTCTACGCTCCCGTCGCATGTCGCAGCTTGCCCCCTTTTGGCCCACCAGGACTTGGTTCTCTGAACTCATGCTCTTGCGACAGCCCCTCCTTGGCCGATTCCTCTGAGGAAGAATCTACTCACTCAGAGACGGGGTCACCCCTTGGCACCTACGTCCAGACCTCTGGAAACTCAATGTCTGGCCCATCAAAAAAAAAAAAAGGTTTGTGGAGGTTCTAGGTGACCTACCCCAAGCGGTAGTTGACACTATTTGCAAAGGAACCTGTTCGTCGAGTGGTGTTCCCCGGAGATGCCGGATCAGAGTCGTGCTTCTGTTTCTGCAGCAAGGGTTGGTGTGAAGGCTGTGTCCCTCCTCCCTTAAAGTATACGTGGCTGCTATCGCTGTATACCACAACCTCATAGATGGTAGGTCCATTGGTAAACATGACCTGGTCATCAGGTTCCTTAGGGGGGCCAGAAGGTTAAATCACGGCCCCCTACAGTTCCCTTTGAGCCTCTGCCAGCAGTAGAGCTGAAGTTTCATCAATGAAAACCTTGCTCCTGCTCGCTTTGGCCTCCATCAAGAGGGTAGGGGACCTGCAAGCATTTTCGGTCAACGATTCGTGCCTAGAGTTCGGGCCCAAGGATTCCTAGGTAACACTGAGGCCATGGCTTGGCACTGTGCCCAAGGTTCCCACGACTCCATTTAGAGACCAAGTGGTGAACCTCAAAGCGCTGCCCTCGGAGGAGGCAGACCCAACCCTGCTGTTGCTGTGTCCCGTCCGAGCACTCAGATGCTACGTTGACTTTTTCTGTCATGGGGGACGGCAGAAGGGGAATGCCGTCTCCAAGCAGAGGGTGGCCCACTGGATAGTGGGTGCTATCACCCTGGCTTATCAGGCACAGGGTGTGCCCTGCCCCCACAGTGTACGTGCTCAATCAGCAAGAAGTGTAGCTTTTTCCTGGGCGTTGGCACGTGGCGCCTCGCTTGCAGATATTTGCAGAGCTGCGGGTTGGGCGACCCCTAACACGTTCGCTAGATTTTATTGCTTGCGTTTGGATCCGGTTGCCTCCCGTGTTCTCACCTCAAATAGGTAGTGATATGGAGTGACCCGGGTTCGGTCGGCTTGACAAAACACAAGTTCTCCAGAGTGTCCAAAATTTGCAGACCCTGTTGAATTCCTGTGTTCCCAGTCGGAAGCCAGATGTTGCGGAGCATCTGGCGCCAGGCCCTTGATGCGATGAATCCTTTGAGAACTGCTAGAGGGCTGGGACCCCTTGAGTGATACCCCCTGAGGACCTCATGTGGTATTCATGGTTTAAAAAAAAAAAACGTGTCCCCCGGCTTTCACCGTCATGAGGGTTCAATCACCTCCAATGTTCCATATCCAGTCACTGAGGTAGTGCAGTACTGGTTTGCTGTGGTCCGAGTCCCAGCCTAAAGGCCAAACATTGGGAGCTTGGGAGACTCCCACATGACGCTGGAAGGGGCAGCTTCCATGGCATTTTGATAGGGATCCCTATTCATCAGTCACCAACGTGACTCGGAGTGACAGACTGAAAGGGAATGTCTCAGTTATGCATTGTAACCCTCGTTCCCTGAAGAAGGGAACGTCTCGGTTACGTATTGTAACCCTCGTTCCCTGAAGAAGGGAACGGAGACGTCACGTCGGTGACCGACGAATAG
>JAUMHQ010000082.1:6701534-6715641 GCA_032361165.1 Enteromius paludinosus
AAAAAAAAAAAAGAGAAACCCCAAAAAAGGGCACTTGAGGCACCTAGGAGGAAAGGGGCGGGTGCTCAAGCACCCTATGCCCCCCCCTCTGCACGTGCCTGAAACTAATGAATGTTTAATCTGCTGCCTACTTATACTCACGCTACGATCAGCTGCAGCTGGATGTTAATCAGTGTATGCCGATTTCATTGGCGTGTTTTAATGCGGAGTAGATTGGACATCTCAAATTTACAGCCCATTTTTAATTTTAGAAATTTAGCCCAGTAGTATCAATTTGTAAACAATACTTGCATTTTGGAATAACCAAACTAAATATTGAGTTAACTAGACAGGGATATTTTTTTGCTGGTTTATTAAACATACTCTGCTTAATATAAATGATTCTTGCATCATGTGCTTACAAAGACAATTGTTTGGCCAAACTTATGCAGCACAGTTAAGACTTTTCTACTTTTCTAAAAAAACTCCATTTGGCATTAATATTTATACTATTATACTACTATTATAATATTTATACAAAAGTGAGGGGGGGGGTGTTGATTTAATTTGATTTCATTTAATATTTTTCACACTTTAAAAGCAGTTCTCACATCATGCATAAAGTTGGCTGCAGGCTCCTTTTGACTGAAAACACAAACATGTGCACCACGAATGCGATTTTTCCATTAGGGACCACAATCCAAGACTTGCAAGTGAGAAGTGATAGCGCATTAGTTTAACTGTTTGGCACCAGCTGAGTGTTTAATGTTTGGGATTCAAGAGGACAGCTTATCATAATTTTATTGATTTATCTTAAGAGGACTACATCATGTACTTGTGGTGAAGTGTGCTCATTAATCTTTAGAAGGGGAGAAAGCAACCTCCAGAATGTTCATTGGCAGCAGATTAGCAGAACAACATTGAGTGGGAAATGATTGTTATCAAGTTTGTCCAAATGATGGCCATACACAGACCCAGGCAGATTGTTTCCAGAACCTTCTACTGCCTGATCTCACTGATTGAACCTAAGAGCTGAACGTAAAGTGCAGCTGTTGGTTTACTGTCGTGGACTCGGTTTCCCAATTAACGATCTCATCCAATCTCAGCTTTGTATCCCAGCCCACCTGTATACACACTCCATGAGATTCCAGTCATTCCAGGGCGCTCCCAAACACTCCCTGCGTCTGCTGGAGGACCACCACAGTCAACCTCTGCAGCTTAGTCTCTGCCTCAGAAAACAGACACACTGGAAAATAAATACATAATACAAATGGATAAATAGTGCATGCATTAATCTGGCAGCTTTACCATAAATATGTGTCTCAACATTTCAGGTCTTTATTATATAGTTTGACAAGTGTTTCATTAAGTAAGTTTTTGCTAGAGGTCTGTGTTAAAACAATTTAGCAAAAATGGGTAAATGTAATATTCTCAATATTATAAAATAAACATCTGTATTAAATTAATGTGATAAAAATATTGTTTTGATATGGATCGCTTGAGAGAGCCAAGCAAAGGAGAGAAAGACTCAGCAATGCTCTAACAAATACAATAAATAATCAAACAATACTAAACTGTAAAATACATACATGCATGCATGCATTCATTTACAATCTGGAATTTTAGGATTATTTGATGCCTCCGTTTACAGTACATAAAAACATTTCATAAAAACATATATATATACACACACACACACACACACAACCCAATTCTGTTTTAAGTAATTCAGAACAAAAATTAGAAGCTTACTTTAAATATAAAGTGGTATGAAAATATGAATACACGAATATTAAAATGTTAAAATGTGTGTTAAATCTTCAAATCTTAAATTGTGATGCATAATATGATGCATAATAATTATTACACTTTTTTTTTGTACATATAGATACACAGTAGTGGCCAAAATTATTAGAACACTAGAATTTTCACCTGCTAAAAGGTCAGTTATATTTGCTGTAGTGTTATAGTAAAAAATATCAGTTTACATCATTGCCATTGTCAAATTTTTGTCTAATAACTTCCAGTGCTCCACATAGAGATCTGATCTGTTCATCACCGAGTCTGTCTGGAACGACATGAAGAAACAGAACAAACTAAGACAGACTAAATCCAGAAGAACTGTGGCAACGTCTACAAGATGCTTAAAGAAAGCTTGCAAAGCTACAATTAAATCTTTGGTAATGTTAATACAAATACAACATCTGTTTGTTGTTAGTTCATGTAACAAATTTAGATTTTTAATGTACTTTTAAATGAGGGTACTAGCATTAATATTGCTAAAAGCTTTAGAAGTATATTTATTGTTAGTTAATCTCAACAAAGTAAACAAGGGGAGCATTATTGTAAAGCATTACCAAATTATTCATAGATAGCTATATGATAAACTGGTGGCACTGTAAAATCATATTCAAAACATGACAACCTGTTTGAAATAATTTTGTTGTATGATGCAGAAATAGCTAATTCTTTAAGCATATTTTCCACCAGGAGGCATATAAATAGTAGCCTACATTTTGTAATTGTGGACTATCACTCCTTTTCAGGTGTGGAAAAATAAAATCAGCCATTTTTCTTGTTCTCATTTTACAATTATTAAAAAATAGAAACATTTACAGTATGTTCAACATCATTTCACCATTCATATATATTAAAAGCGTCAAACAGTTGACAGTTTTCAGTCAATTGCTATGATTTATGATGCAGTCAAAGGTTATTTAAGGTCAATCTTCAGAGTTTGGATCAGAGCATTGAATCAGTCATCGTGTGGCAGAGATCCCACGCACAGCGTTGAAAGGTTGGTCCACCCTGCGTTTCCTTGCATCAGACCGGCGCAGGGGAACCTGATACATCTTCACTTATTCTGAACCCTGTTCATTTAACCTGCCGGCTGGGTCCAAGTCAAACAGCTGTGGCTACTGTGAACACTACAGCAAAGATAAGTTACCATGCAATGAGAAAAAAAACAGGCCCAGTTCCCCATCGCTCCACAGGCGGGGAAATTTGTGTGGATAGGGAAGATCTGGTTTAAGTCGTGCGTGGACGCTCATCAATCCAAAACACTCCCCCCTCTCCCAAAAGACAAAAACATCCACATACTGGCTGCACCGATGCGGTAATAAGACCCATGGTTGCAAATTTTCCAAATTGGAGATCAACTGGGCAATGACACTCCTTCTTGGTCCAAGGAATAAAGCAGTGCCCAGATATTTCGATGGACCGGAGTCAAGGAACATCGCAGCTTATAGGTCTATGTCCGGAAGGCTCCGTAGGTAAACGATCGGGTTCTGGGCTCTGCGCCGACAGGAACACCTGCAGTGGAGAATTGGGAGAAACCTCAGAGACTCTAAGAGAGAACAGATCTGTGATGTGCTGCTTAATATGGCTTTCGTGTAAGATCCATTTCCCTCCATCCTTACAAGCATCTGGCTCTAACAGCAAGTGAGAGATATATATCCTCTTTGATCTATTGTAGAGTGCGGGTCAGCTTTGAGGATAAAGCACATGTACCAGACCGCACTTTTGGTATGAGGATACATCCTCTACACTGTGTTACAGTGGAATTTAAGATAAAATATTAATGACCCAATATGACAGCTATGGGTATCCTTTTAGTGTCGTCTAATGAAGTTCACGCCACTGTACAATTTTACATGATTAGTTCAACTTCATTTACTCAACCTAATTGTTTTGAGTTTCTTTCATTTATGAAACACAAGGAATCAGTTTTAAAGCATAATCTTTTCCATGCTACTGTAATCCAGTGATAGTGATATAAAACATATATAAATGTGATATAAATAAGCACAAACACACACACACATTCATAAATATTTCTCTCTCACACACACGCCTTTTCTTTTTTTCATTTTAATTATGTAAGGTTTATAATTAAAACCTTGCACACTTGAAAAGTGGAACATATTTAATTCATATCGATGCAACAAAATAAACCATTTTTTTATTCAACAATAAACTAGCATAAAAGGATTCAAAAATATTTGTACATTTTACACAGTGTACATTTGTACATATGTGCACAGTGGATTTGCACATTAATGTAAAATATTTAGACGCTTTCAGTGGCTCCAGTGCTTTTTATTTTTTTAAGTCTGCTAAACTGGAACAACAATTTTTGCACTTTATGTGCTTTAACTGTGCCACTGCTGAAGTCTAACTAAAGACATACAGTACTCTCCACTAATATTGGCACCCTTGGTAAATCTGAGCAAAGGTGGCTGTGAAAATAAATCTGCATTGCACATGTTGTTCGGGAGAGTTTAAGAAATGTTCTCCTCGCTCATCCAAAAACTATTTCCAGCATGTTCAGTTGTCCGACAGGACTGGAACTACAAATAGGATAGGCTTCTATTATTAAATGAAACAAAAAAATGAGCTTTTTAGCAGCAAACACTCAAGATGGGTTTGGTGAACACAGGGTAAAAAGTACTCCATGTGTACAATAAAATTTACTGCTGTATATTTGATGTTGTGGGCATATAGTTCTGCTAGGGGTCCTGGACATCTTGTTTAGAAACATGGCATCATGGATTCTATCAAACACCAACAGGTAAAAATCAATAATTCACTGATTCTGTTAGAAGTCTCATAATGGGCCATGGTCATTGGAACAATAACAAAAAAAAAAAAAACATCAGAATAAACAAGAATTAGTCTCTGAGCACAATATGAAGCTTTTGCCATGGCTGTCCCAGTCCTCTGACCTGAACTAAAGATTCAACAAAAGGTGAACTAAAGAAGAGAACCAACATGGAGCTGGTAATCTATAGGGTCAGGAGTGATTCTGGATGAATGAATGGTCTCTTTTCTCTTATAGGAGAATACTCAGAGCTGTTATCTTGGGAAAAGGACATAGCATTAATTGGGTGCCAATAACTGTGGCTAACATGTATTGGAGAAAAACATTTATTTCATCATGAGTTTTACTTCAACACTATAAAATCTAATTAGTTGAAAAAAGCATGCAACCCGATTGCCTTAAAAAAACTAAGTAAAGTGAAATAGAAGGTGTATGTTGTACTGACAAATGCTTAGTTCCTTTTCAGTAACTCAACACTGTGTCAAAATCTCATGCTCACGATTCACGCTCTGAATCTGTTGGGAAATCCGTCTAAATTAGAGTCACCCTCAGGTGACAACACTGAGTGGGTGCTTAAGAGCTCAGACTGTAGCCTTCATTCATTCAGCCGCGCTCTCTGTGTGCCTGTCAGTAATTCTTTCTCTGTGAAAGTTAAAAGAGTAAGGAGAGTGGGTTATAAGGACCATGCAGTCCCGTGGTCCTCCCGAAGGAGACCGTTCCCCCCGTAACAGGGCCGAGTGTGTCCTTCGTGCTCCGTTCCCCTGACACTGCTTCAGTACAACTGGCAACCCTGTTGGGGCCCTAGACCGGCCCCAAGGATGTCCGGGAAGGTAACGTGCAGATCCTCTGCTGACAAACTTGAAAATTATCTCGCCAGTCGGCAGGGGGTCTCCGCGTAACGCGGTCTTAGAGTCGTGGCCTGTTCCATGGGTGTTCCCATATGTAACGAACGTAACCCACGTTCCCTGAAGGAGGGAACGGAGACGTTACATTTTCGTACCATGACTCTAAGGTCATGCTGACGCCGGCTCGGCTCTTCAGCAATAACCTGCATGTGCACTCCACTCGTGCCCTCTTATACTCACACAGTGAAGAGGTGCAGCTGAGTGCAATCAAGTGCACGCCAATATTCATTGGCCTTTTGTTTGAAGCTCAAGGGCAATTGGTCTCTCTGGCGAGTTCCCATATGTAAAGTCTCCATTCCCTCCTTCAGGGAACGTGGGTTACATTCGTAACCTAGACTTTATATTTTCTTGGTGATTTCTGTAATCTGTAATTAAATTTATTGCATTGGTATCAATTGTTTAAATCAAGTTTGGATTGTTTTAGTGTGTTTTAAAAAATAATTTAATAATAATTTATTATTGTATAAATTATACCATTATATTTTTATTTTATGCTCCACAGAATAAATAAGGCCTATGGTCGGAACCAAAATACAATGGTAAGAAATAATGAGAGAGCTTTTATTTTTGGATGTACAATCCTTTTAAGTGTTGTTCAGAGACAGCACAGAAATACCTGAGAAAGCATCTGCACAGTACGCTACCAGTTTTGAAAAACTTTTTTAGTGTAGACTTAGCATTTTATAAAACTCTAAGCCAACAGAAACACTGTTGACTTCTATTAGTTTCTCAGGGGCTACAGATCTAGACGTACAGTAGAGGCCAATTTGGCGGCAAAGGCCCATTTTTCACTCTCAAAGAAAGAAAACCGAAGACATAGCTCTTACAGCATGGAGTAAGATAAGTTTTAATAATGCTCAAAGAAGTGAAGTGAACTCCAAGTTATGTTTCTTCATGTTTATACAGTCTACCTTGGACAGGTCTTATTGTCAGTTTGATAAGAGGACCATTACTCCTTCTTAGATTCAATTATAGTTCAATTTATTTTGTAGAGTGATATTATTTGAACACCAACAGGGTTGTGCATCATTCTTAGTGAGAGGGCTGGTGACAAATGCTTTATCACCTTTTGCTTTGAGAGCAAATGCTATATAGTGGTATAATACATGTAAACAGTGTACAGTAAACCATAATTATTGCAAAATAACATAGTGATGGTTAGTGCAACTGTAAGCCTGATGATAACTAGATTAAGGTGCAGTCATGTTACAGTTCCTCAATTTCAATGCATGGTTGAGAATTTAACATAAGAAATCTGCATGGTTAGAGCTGTGCTTCATGCTTCACTGCACTTAACAATGGATCTTTTTTTCCTGTAAAACTGACTGAAATTGTTCTAATGTGGCCACTTGTCAATTACCTAAAGAAGTGTCTGTAAAATATCAGTGGGGGGTTGTTGTGAAATTAATACAGCATTCAATTTCCTGGCTAATTAAAGTCTCAGTCTCTTGACTGAGGCTTCAGAAAATATGTTTGAAAAATAGTGTCTGACTTGTGTTTAATGTCTTTCATTCTTTTTAAAAAAGGTCTTTGAGCGAAAATGATTTGCACCGCATTCTGACGTGAAGTGTCATGAATACATATCTAAATCAAGTTCATGGATCCTCCAGGTTCTTTCTCTCTCTTTGACAGTCTTTGTTTCTCTTTCCAGCTCAGCTTTTCAGTCATCAATACATTATGCCCTGTTCATTTCCTCCATGCTGACTGACAATGTGTCCTTGGCCATCTGGCTTTTTCCAAGCTTTGGCTTTTGACTGTACGTCAGTAAAGGTCACGAGGGCCTCTTTCTACCAGCAAATAGGAAAAGGTAATGGGTGCTCCTCGTTCTCTGGTTTCCTTTTAATAATAGTCTTTATTTAAGAATTTTGGAAATTAGGTGAGTCACCGCAATCCTTCACTTACATAATTTCCTCAACAGACTAAACTAAAAGCATGGACACACAAATACTCCAAGTGTGCTCAGGTGAAAATACTACTTCAAGTAATAGATATTGCACTAGTTACAGTAATGAGACTTTTCAGGAGGTTGACTTGAAGAATTTACTGCATGCTTAACAACCTAGAAACAGACATTTAAAGTGGACTGATGAAGGAGGCATAGAAATCTGGAAAGGAACTATTTATAAGGCTGACAGCAGGTGTGGTCACAAATGCACATATACAACAAACAGTGGATAAGAGCCCTGGTTTTGGACACACATTTTACATTGGACTCAGAAGGCGACCCAATACAGTATCAAAATTGTTTACAATACAAAATTTCATTTCAATATTTTCATGCTCTCAGCAGGCAGTAATTCACCCCACAAAACACACTGTGGTCAGCACAAACCATGTTTATCCTGAGTGCAAATGAACCCATATTTAATGCAGTCTGAGACGTCTTTTCCTTTTCCTTATGTAGTTTTGTTGATGGGTTTAAAGTATAAGGACATGTCATGCAACTTGTCCATTAATGTCAATAACAAAGTAGATTACATATAATTTTGTACTCTTTAGTTACTAAGTTAATAGTATTTATTTTGAGCAATTATACATTCACACTTAATTTTAACAAACAGTTAACTATGATTTTAGCCTCAGTAAACTCCTAATTTGCTGTTTATTAATAGTTAGCAAGCACATGTATTCGGTAGGATTAGGGATGTAAAATATGATCATGCAGAATATGTGCTTTACTAATAAATCAAAAGTGAAAATAGGTCCCTTTACTGAAGTGTTACCAACTACATTTACTATATTAAAATATTCCTGTGATTTCAGTGGACTGTAATCCTATAGAAATCATTCTAATATGATGAACTACGTAAGAAACATTTATTATTATCAATGTTGAAAACCATTTTGCTGCTTAATAGTTTTGTGGACTTAATAGATTCTCTCTTTTTTTCCCTTTTAAACATTATAAATGTCTTTTTATTGCATCCTTGCAGATTTTTTTTTTTTTCTTTCCAAAAGAAAAATAACTCTCTGTTAAAAATGTATTCAGGCCTAGCTTAAACTTTGCTTGTGACCCACCAGAAACACGTAATGGTAGGATAGTGAAGTGAAGCTATAAACAAAGTCCATGGGAGATATAACATGAACGACCAGCTCTTTCATCATGCTGTTTCACCTGCAGCTCCTAACTGCCCACCAGAGACACAGACCGGCTGCTAGACCTCTACATTTTTCATCCATTGTGAGAAGAGCCCTTAAGGTGAAGACAATCCAATCCTCCAATCCAGTGTGTGTTTAAATAAAAAACAAGCGCTTTGACAATACATCAGTTTAATGCATTTTGTTCAGCAGATAGTGGTATTAAACTGTGTTGAGACACAAATGACCTGTAGAAAATAAGCTAGCCTCTGCCCTCACAGAGTTCACACAAAGGGGATTCACGTTTCCCCTCCTCTGAGAACACTTGACACTTTGTCCTTGCAAAAGTGGCGATAAAGCAAGCACAAGAGAGTTTTGGCCCCGTAAGTGTAAGGTCGAGCAGTGTCTCATACAGTGCTCTCATTCACTCTTGTAATAATCCTGTAACATGACTTTCTGTGTGAAAGGACAAGTGACCCTTAAACCCATGACCTGAGGTTTGTGGAAATAAATCATGCCATCATCCAATGCATTCAGCTCACCCAAATCATGTGAGATCGCGGGCCCTCACACCTGGGCCTCTTCTGGTGTTGATCCTTTTCATTGTAAATTATCACACCAATGAATACAGCTCATCCACCTTTATTGCCCGCAAAGGCGTCCGCTGGCGTTATTGGATTCATGCGAAAGCCACATGTGCTAATGGCAGTTCCTCACACTCGTTTTGACTGGTCTTTCATCACCCTTGCTTCCCCCACAAGTTTCTGCCGAGGTCTGGCATGTGTTAAACTGTCCGGAACGAAAGACAGAGAAAGTGGGAGAAGGAGACTGAGAATGGGCCAGGAAGAGTGGGAGGAAAGTCTAAGTGAGAAATAAGGAAACCAGCATTTCTAGCCTCATCCATAACTTAAAACTGATTGGAAACATTTTTGTGAAGGAACTGAATGTAGCAATGCTATTAACATTACTAGATTGTACGCTGTACAGCTGCTGCAATTTGGACCTTCTATCAAAATAACCACATTAAATAATAGGGCTTTTGGAAATTTAGTTTAAGTACTTTAGTAAATATATTAAAAACTGATATATATATATATATTTTTTTTATAATAAACATTAAAAATAAGAAACTAACAAAAAATACACAAGTTTATACTTTAGTTAATGCAAACTGAAAACTATAAAATTGTAAGCAAATTGTTTATTCTTACTTTATTTTATTTGACATAGATATGGTCACCAGATGTTAAAACCAACATGTTAAAAATAACACAACCAGCTGAATACTACTCACTTTTTCCCAGTAAAATTGGACACATTTAAACACAGAATAAATAAATAAACAATAATAATAGTAAATTGTGGCATCAGCATCTGATAAAGGTTGTATGATGCTGCATCCACAACACTAGGTGTCAGTACAAGTTGTGAACAATTTAGCCACTGCAACATTACATGTATGCATCTTAGCGTATGGTTTTATTCAAAGCAACTTACATATTCACACTACATTTTATGAGTTCATGTATTCCTTGGGAATTAAACCTATGACCCTGGAATTGATAGTTCCAAGCTCTACTGTTTGACAGTAGTTTACAGTATAATCTTCCTGTAATCAGAGATCAAGCTGCAATTTTTTTTACTTAAATTTATTTCAAATTAGATATAAAGATCATCTAATTTACCTAAAACGTTAACAAAAATGTCAAAATATGAAAGCAAGAGTAGGGAGAAAGGGAAAGTGCACTAGCCTTCCCGTGCAGTTGGATGTTATTGTTTGAAGAACAAGTCTGTTGCGGCTGCATTGGGTTGAGTCCCCAGAAGAGAAGGGCCTCATAAATCTGGACTCTGACTGGAAGTCCCTAGCTGTACAGGTTGGATGGAGGACAAAAGTAGCCGAGCTCTCAGGATGTGGAGAGATTGCTCTACAGTCAAGCCCGAGGGTTTGTGAAATAACATCAACAGTGACCCAGACCCTGTACACTGTAAAGGATAACAGGGGTCAGCTGACGTCTACGTTTGTGTGTGTTATAATATTGTTCTGGATCTACATAGTAGAACACATGACATTAAATCCTTATTCTGACTGTAATGTGGATGTGACTAACTGTTTGACAGATACAGAAGGTAAGCGTTCTGGAAACCTGTTCCAAAACAGCCATTGCTTTTTGCAGTTCCCTTTGTTTTGAAATCACACACTTCTGTAAAATGACTTTCTGGAGCAGCATCACACCATTTAAAAGACGTATTATTACAATCACATTCCTTTCATCTCATCCAGTTAAACATTTTGAATGTAGATTTTGATCGTGCTTCAAACAGATTAAGACAGTAGTTTAATTATTTAGATATGCCTTTATGGATTCTACAGTTTTTAGAGAAATAAAACTTTATTTAAAGACATAAAACTGCTCTGCTTGTAATGTATTGCTGGCTCTCAGATTGATAACAGATTGCAGGATCTGGCTTTGGCAGGGTGCGCTGGTCGTTCCTCATGTACTGCCTCAGTCTAACGCTCCTCCAGATCACTTATCAAAATCTCATCACTTTGGGTCGGTGGGTCTTTCCTGGCTTCGCTTCAGGACCCACATTTAACAGTGGACATAGTGGCAACCTAGCACAACCAAACTGGCTAATCATACAAAATAAATCATCTTTACTATCAAACTTTGACATTTATTGTATAACCATAAACTGCATGGGTACAGCAATATGCAAAATGATAAGCATGTAATCAGCTGATTAAGAAAACTGACCATTTGGTAAATGCCTAAACAACAAAGCAAGTGTGATTCACAGCAATTTGCATTGCTGACATTTGCATACATCAGTTTACTTGAGTTTGAATATTTTTCACTACTTGTTATACAAAACATTCGTGTGACTTGCCGACTCTGCCTTGCTATTTGTTGCTTGCTCTTCCATAAACATGAATAGCTCCCTCGTATCCAATTCTGGCCTTTGCTTATTTTCAAATCTCTATATTACGAACATTTTCAATGAGCTGTTATACGTAAGTAAATCTCCCTCTGCAACACTGTGATCCAAAAAACTTTTTTTATTTTTTAACCATTCAAACTTCCCCTAGAAAATGCTCATTCTGAAGTTCTGGCAGTGAAGTAGTGGAGACAGCGTGAAGTATTGCGATGACAGAGAATGGTTTGTCCTGCATCGTGGGTCTTAAACTGCTGTTTAAGTTGGCACCCAGTTTGAGGAGGCCTATGTGCCAAATACCAAAAGCCTTTACACCCCATTGATAACCTGACTGACAGGGCGTCCTGTTACTCAGCAGATTGCAAATCAGTGCCTCATTTCACACCACTGGTGGCTACACAGGGACTACTTTCTTTACATGCTTCAGTACTCCACCATTTCCCCTTTTTGGACCGGCAGTGTTGATTCGAGACACTTCCATACAGTATAAACCCCACTTCTTTTGACCTCCGCATTGTTTGATGTGGCCTTTGCCCAGCATCACCAACTGGGCAATATAGATCTGCGGGCCTCAGCATACCGCATTTGCTGGGACGGTTTCTGCTGCGTTCCCCAAGATCCCTCCATGACTGCACGCAGGAACGCTGGCTGCCAGACTATGCAGCTGCCTGCTGCGCTGGAGAGCAGGGACATGCGGTACGCTGAAGCCTGGCCACTCCTACTTCCCTTCGATGACATCTCGCATCAATTTTCCACCACATCCCCACGCAGAGAGGCAGGGGAACGCGGTGAACCATCAACAATAGGCTCAGCTGTCTGCCATTGATGTTTGCAGCTCGGAGGCCGTGTTATTTATAAGCGCTGGTTAACTTGGGGAACTGTTTGAAAATACTAATTTCTGAGGCCCGGATGATGGATTGAAACCTTCCATGATGCCCCAACTACTAAAAAAGCACAATAGATCAATGAGAGAATATAATAACAGCGCCTGGGGTTTTGGCCTTTGGCACTTTTCGTGCCTGCCAACAGATGTAAACACATCGGAGGGTTGTTTATCTCACACAACATTGATCCTTTTCATGAAATGTTCTGATATTCTTGTTTTTCCTTTCAGTTTTTTGAGAGTAAGTCATTTGGCCTATGTCTCGGGGCTGGTGAGATGTGGAAATATTCTGTTTCAGAACTTATAGTGTTATACCCGTGACATGTGCTTTATATATTATTCAGCAGATTTGTAGCCTATTTGGATCACTAAAAGCATGTTTGCTTGCTTTTTGTTTCAGATTACCGAGTATGTGGTAGTGGATGAAACTGTAGACCTGCTTCGTGGTGGCTGGTGTAGGTCAGTGGGCCACAGATCCTAGGCTTAAGAGGATGGGTGGTCCGCCATTAGGTCTGCAGACCACTGAACCTAACAGGCATGTCATTAGTCCCAAGAACATAATGAGATGCCAAGGTAATGCATCTTTCACAGCATGTGATGAGAGAGGAAGTTAAATTTGTGCAGTGGACTGTCTGTGGCCCAGCTGTAGGCGTAACGCTTGCTCTACAATAATCCCATTATTCTTAAAGGCCATAAAACTCAGTCCAAATAAGAAACAGTCTATAAAACCAGCCACTTTATACAAGCATAGCTTCACCTTCAGCAGACTGTGCAAATGTGCATATGCTCTTCAGCACTGCTAATAAGAAGGAATAACACTATATTGTGCAAGGAGATTGGGCGAAGAAAGTGGGTTGATGATAAAAAAAAAATTAATAATACTGAATTCTTTTTTGATGTGAAGCATCAGGTTAATTTTGAAATATTATATGTGTTTGTGACTAGCCACCACAGTGTCACTGTGTTAACCAGGGATTCAAGAAATCTTATTCTTAATTAGTATCCCTGTCCTGTTTTATGGTATAGATTCAGTAAAATATATTATATCATAATAAATGCAATCTTGGTGAGCATATAAGACATAAGAGAAAAAATATAGAAATTTCCTGTTCGAATATGAAGTCCTTTATTGCTTGTTTTGAAGGTAATTTTCATGGGCCAAGATATATGTTGGTTGACCAAGAGCAAATGGAATTCTGTCCGAAAAAAGTCAAGAGGTGAGTTCTATTTTATATACTTTTACACTATTAGTAGTAATAGAATTGTGGGTAGTACCAGCTATTTTTGCAGTTCCATTTGGTGCAACCAGTGGCACCAAACATTTACATTGTTTAACACTTTAATATTACAGTAGGTAAAACATCTCTAGGTTGTAAAGCCAAGAAACTTGATTTAAATAAAGGCCTGTTCACACCGGGACGAATATCGCGCACAAATATCGCCGACGTTTAACGCACCGTGACTAAACAAAGGGCGCCAATGTGAGTGTACACACCGACGTGCCAAACGCCAGGCGTAAAAGTGTATTTTTTTACAAAACGCCTCGGACTCGTTTTTTTTTTTATTTGACGCGCCGCGTTAAAAACTGGCCGACCAGTGAGATTAGTGCTTTTGTTTACGTGACCGGAGCTGCTGAAGTTACAGTAAAACCCGACTTGGTGGCGCTCAAGATCACTGCAAGAAAGAGGAAAGTAAACCAAGATGCCCAAGATGAATGTAGAGTTGCTA
>JAUMHQ010000082.1:6723024-6735316 GCA_032361165.1 Enteromius paludinosus
CTGAATGAGAATGTGATTCTCCTATTATATGATATTCTAAAATGCATGTTTGAACTGCTTCTACTGAATATATCTTGCTCTGACATATCTTAAAATTTTGTAAAAGATGACTAAACTAAACCATGTTTGTGAAACTGGGCCATTGTGTTGATAAATAATAAGATGGCAGTACTGACACAGATATCTCAAATATGATTGGTAGCACACAAATTCTGAATGCCTTTGGCAGATATCAAATGAGCCATTTTAATCTAGATTAATCTAGATTAATCTAGATTAAAAAAATGAATCAATGCCCCCTAGTAAAAATATTATTCCATAAATATCTTAGTTTTTTTGGGAAGTGGCACCCCCAGATTAATTAAAAGTATTTTTGGCCATAAAATGAAAGTCCTCTCTTTGACATAAATTCTTGTTTTGTTAAAATATTACTTTCAATTAATTAATGAATAATTCTACTTTAGTATACTTTTTGAGAATGTCATTCGCTTAATGAGCTTTTTGAGATATTATGATATCTGGACAATTGTGTCATCCCCAGAAAAAAATAACTTTAATTCAGAAATCAAAACATTTATTGCATCATTAAATATATTTTAAATAACTCAGTGGACAAAGAATACCATCAGGTCACTGACCCACGACATTGAAGTAAAATATGCTGATCTAATGTTTGATTTTGACTCTAAACATGCAGACTTGAAATCCAAATACGTCTTCAGATTTACATTCTGTTACAGTTGAATCTCAGCCTATTACAATAAATCAAGCAAGCTGTATTTTACTCACCTGACCTAACAGCCTGGAGAGTTCATTTTCCAGTTATCAAGGGCTCTTGGGTCTCAATGTGAGGGCTGTTCACCTGAGAGGATGTGGTCATGGACAGCTGAGTGTGTCCAGCTTTTTAAAAGAGGTCAGAGAGCGAATGGATGATACTTCCTGTTAAGGGCCTTCCAGGTGTGGACAGAGGTCACTGCTAGTGCTAAAAGGTCTTTTCCACAGCCAAAACGATGCTAGCTAACGGGCAGGCCTGGACAAGCTCGTGAGACACAGCGATGTCTCCTCCTGCGGTTTCCCACTAGCGCGACTCAAGAGAGTGCTGGGGTCTCACGAAGTCAGGAAGTGTTTATAACAGTTCGGCTTCTGATAAATTCAAACTGACATTTACTTAGAGTAGCGCTTCCGAGTCGCCGCACAGGACGTAGCAAACAAAAACAGACAGGCTGAGATTTTGCAAAAGGTTGGAGAGCTGACAGACAAACAGATGTAGGAGAACTTGATTGAGTTAAGCCGTGAACAGTGAGTGTGGGAAGATTGAAATGTCTGAACACGGCCTGAAATGTTTGATGCAGATGGGAGGAGGGGGACGATGGGTGTAATGCAAGGGTGAGGCCTGAAGACTCAAGGAGTCACCCCAACCTTAATTCAGATAATGTTTGCGTTGTGATGCTCCTCTGTGAACGTTTTAAGCAGGTCAGAACAATAGGAGACAGTGAATCAGTGTGTGTAAGTGTGAGTGTCTGTGTACCAGATGTAGTGCTCTGAGAGTCCCCGGCTCTGTAGGCGGTGGGTGTTTCTGATTGTGTCGGCAGCCATATGGAGAAAGGAGGTTTGGAAACATCCCATTACAAGTCATACATCAGAGGCCTGACAGCCTCGTTCAGTCCTGTTTTCATTTCAGTCACGAGTGCAGCTGCTCCAAGCCTCTGGATCCCAGCCGCCTCCTTAACCCCTCACACACACACACACATCAGAGAGCGGTGTGCCACCTTAAACACTTCATCTGAACATTATAATGCACACAAATGTCCGCTGCCTGCCATCTTGAAGTGTGATGAAAGCTGTTTTTGCTGCTCCTCCTACTGAGTTTATTCAGTTCTCAGCACATTTTGCCCCGAAGATCTACTTCAGGAACTATGCTGCACGTAACTGACCAGATGGATTTTTGATTTTCCAAACGTTTGTTTATTAACGCACATGCATATTGACTGTGAGTACTTTCAGTTACATGACAATGCTTCACCATATTGAAATTAAACTTAGCATGTGTCATTAAGGAATTCCTCTGAGACTGTATCTGTAGAGTTTGGTGACAGCGCCACCTATTGGTCCAAAAACCAACATAGATTTAACAAAACCTCAGTTCATTTTTAATTGTAAAAGCTGCAGAGTTTTTTTTTAAATGTCAGATTTTTTCTAAACTTGATTTTGTGTGGCTTAATGGTGAGGAAGGCTGTAAGTTTAAACATAACAAATGTGCATCTTGTCCTATGTTTATTCTTGTGTTTTGCTTAATGGGATGCGCTTGCTGCCATTTCAGTGCCTGGCCACATAATTGCCACTTGTCTTGATACTTCCTAAAATATTCCTTCTCTTAAACAAAAGGCAGAACCTCTACAGCTTTCTAAAAATAAATATTCTCATAAAAACAATTCTCATCTTTAAACTGTTTGTTGCTTTGGCATGTGTGCATCTCACTGACACTTCGGAGATCAGAAATTCATTCATTCATTTATAACATGTACTTACAGCAAATAGTTTTTATAAAATTCGAAATTCTATTTGATTCTAAATTCCAATTTTACAGTATTTACCTCCTAATCTTGAAACTAACTTTATTAGGTCTCATTATATTATAGGTACCATGAAAATGTATTAAAAATTAACATTAACATTTGGTGTTACTAATTTCATTAATTGAAGAGGCACCTATTTTTCCCCAGTTACTTCCCTACAGTTTATTTTGAATTACCTTGCCTTTCATGCGTTTTATCACATGCCCCAGTTTCAGAGCTCTGTGAACATGAGTTAAAAGTTAAACCAACCAACCTCATAGTTTTCACATTTTTACAGTTGCTCAGTCCTCCCAGTAGTAAAACAGACAATGAAGATGACTAAAATGGTTCTATAAGCAAGGTAAAATTCAGATACATACTATGCATCATAAAAAAACGTCAAATTATTCCAAAGTAGGACACTCAGGATGAAGCTTATCTCACTTAGGGGACCGCTTGATTCTAAGCATGACGGACAAACTTGAACATCTGTTTCTTCAAACACATATAAAACAACACTCAAGATATCATTGCCCCACATTGCTAATGATGAAAATGATTGCAACGCCAGAAATGATTCCTGCTCTTCTCCAACAACAGACAGGCAGAGCATCCAAAAACCTTCTCCCTGCCCTGAGCCAAATTTCCACTAGAAATCAAAAGTTGGAAGGCCTTCCATGTTCAGATCTTCCAGTAAATCAGGTTGATCAAATGAGTTAATGTCTGACTGGCAAGCTTCATCTGTCATCCAGCTCATGTTTGGGTCGTGCCAAGATCCACACGCTCACACTGGCGACATCACTCTCTTACCCGCAAGAACAACGGGATTCCTTTATTCAACCTATTGGAGTCATGTTCGTCTCTCATCATTTGTGTTCCACCATAAAGCACTAACACGTCTTCTGTCGCACTGGGACAAATCACTTTAAAACATTTCATACCACTGTGACCACTGTATTTAAATGTACTGTGTGCATTTTGAGTGATAGTGTTTGGAAAGTTCACTGATAAAAGCCAGAGAGGAAAACTGCTCTGCATCAGAGACTTCACACACTGTCTCTCCTCAAACGCACCCCTCTTGCTCTCTCGCTCAGTCATTGATTTGTCTCCGCATTACAGAGTAGCCCGATGATGTCATGGTTTGCGAGCACTGACAGCAATGCATTGAGCCATGCCAAATTTCCATCCAATTTATGTTATGATTAATCCATCTTTTCAGATCGTTTTGTACAGAGAAAAGAACAGATAAAAACAATTATATATGTATACAGTACTGTCTTAGGTCACTAGTATTTTCAACAACAAAAAATGGTTTTAAGTCGGTGCATCTTTTGCGGTACCGTGTCAGTTGGAAACATCAGTTTACATTTCCAAACATAATTTTTGTCATTAATTGTAATAATGCAGTGAGATTATTGTCTGCACAAGGAGTCTGACAACAGCCAGTGCTCCACACAGAGATCTGATCTGATCATCATCCGGTCTGTCTGGAATGACATGAAGTAACAGAACAAACTGAGACAGACTAAAACCAGAAGAACTGTGGCAACGTCTCCAAGATTAAGAAAAAAAACTACCTGCAAAGCTAAAGTAGTGTTCAAAGTTTTAGACAACCGTGTAAAAATGCTGTAAAATGAGGATTTAATTTATCAATTAACTTCTACTAACTAAATAGAATAAATATTTGGTAAAACAGCTTCTGTTCTGAGGTACTCTTGCCCATTGTTTTTCAGGTAGCTTAGACAATAATCTCACTGCATTATTACAATTAATGACAAAAAATCATGTTTGGACATATAAACTGATATTTCCAACTGACACGCTACCGCTAAAGATAGAAATAACCAACTTAATGTTTTGGTTTTTTTTTGCTCAACAAAACTAGTGGCCTAAGACTTTTGCACATACTGTATATAAATGATTTCATTCAATAAAGCAATTTTCTCTGTGGGGTAAACAACAAAAATTACTAAATGCTAAATTTTTTTCTTCCATTCTCTTTTATTTTGTTAAAAGTTTTTGCCTTTAACTGCATTAGAGTTTGTTTGTGTGTGTGTGTGTGTGTGTGTTTATCCATTTTTGCAGGTGGAATAATTCAAAATGTATTATTGTACAAGGGTAGTTTATATATCAATGTGTCCTATGGTGTGAAAAAACAAAACATTGACATTGACAGAAAAATCTCTTTCATGTTATTTGATATAAGATGCATTTTTCTCATATTTTTCTATATGTTTGCCATGTCACACCATAGGACACAGTCCAA
Organism: Enteromius paludinosus; assembly: GCA_032361165.1. Taxonomy (NCBI): domain Eukaryota; kingdom Metazoa; phylum Chordata; class Actinopteri; order Cypriniformes; family Cyprinidae; genus Enteromius; species Enteromius paludinosus. Next base: position 6,727,846 of record JAUMHQ010000082.1, read on the forward strand.
TTTTTATATGTCAACTGCCCATAAACAGTTGACCAGTTTATGGATTTTATCTGACATTGTGTTCTGGTTATGGATTATATTTTCGGATTATGGCTTGATGCAGACTTGAAACCTTGAATTACTAGCGAAAGCTAACAGCGCCATCATGTGGTCTTGCCTGGAACATGCTGGTGAAAAAGTCAAGATATGCCAAGTATAAAATTATGTAAATATTGCATTCTCCATTACAAACCCATGGAATCTAATTTAACTGTAATGGCCTGATCAATTTACACTGTTACACAATCAGGATGGCAAACTGAGCTTGCCGATACAACTCATGCGCCACTAGGTGGAGGTGTTATTCTAAACCATGACAGTAAAAAAAAAAGTAATATTCCAGTGGTTAAAAAAAAAATCTAAAGTTGGATAGCTGATTCTTGATATGTAAACTACTAAATCATTTGTCATCTCCATATTAGGTTTCCTACACTGCTATTTCCAGTAAGCTGCTTCAAAGAGCATTGTCCGCAAGGCATTTCTGAGCTTTTATTTGATCGCCCGTTGGTTCGTTTTACAAATAATTCCTCTATGTAGTCCATTATATTCACTGAATTATGCAATCAAACATCTTTTTATTCGACTGTATAAAAGCCGTCTGTGTTCATGTTGTTTTTGGACCCGAGAGCTCTTGAGTGCTGTGGGTCAAGGTTGAGAGGAGATATAAAACAAAAACATTTTAAAGCTGCTTCGCTGGACATGTACAGCATAGTACTGCTACTGCTAAAAATGTATTATCTCGGACTCCGCAAGCCTATTATCTGACGCTACAGAACAATGAACTAAGATAAAATGGAGTTGTCACCTCAGGGCTTATATGTGTGGGAGAGAAAGCAGGAGCTTTCTGGAAGGAACGAGGAGAAAAATGCCCTGGAAATCAGGTTGGGAGCACTGGTTGCTGGAAGAGGCTGTGAGTTATATTATTGAGTAGAACATACACAGATACCTTATTCTTTAAATATCTCTTTCAAGAGATCAGTGTGGATTCAAATACAGCTGGAGTAAAGCTCTACGAAGGCAGTGGATTCATGAATTTAGTCATGAACTGAGTAAATAATTCAACTGTTTAGAGCGCTTCAGTATTGATATCGAAAACTAACTGTATTAACTGTGTGTGCATATTCAGATGACTGAGATGGATTTGATCCTCTCAAAAAGAGAAGTTTAGAAATCTGTTATATCAATAGGTTGTCATTTATAGTTTCAATACAGAAAGATTCATACTGAATGTTGAACACCAATTTGCAAACACAATCTGAGGTCACTGTCCTTCTATTGTTTTTCCTCTCTGCACATCCTCTCTGTTCTCTTCTCTCCATGTATTTGAGCCTCTTTGACTTATCTGGAGCACGTATGAAGGATCCCAGCAGGACACCAGGTTTGCCTGGTAGGATGGAGGAGGCTGCATGACATAGATACATTTGGGAGAATTGCTACCAGAAGCATGAATGAGATGATGTTACCAGGCGCTTTCTATGAATAGTGTACAGTTTCTATAATTTATTATGCAGCAAGAAATTGACTTAGCAGAAACACGTTTTAAAAATGCATCAAATATCTAAATCCCTCCACTTAACATTGTGATTTTTGGTCAGTGCCACTGCAGAGCATTTTGACATTATCTGTTAAAATGATATTCAATTCATGGTTACGCTTAATTTTAAAGTGTCCCTGTTACATATTAGGTGCACTTACTGTTAAAATAACAATAAATTATGCATAATTACGTGCAAGTAACCCTAATCTTGTACATGTACAGTAGTTAATTAAAACTAATTGTGTGTAATTGCACTATAACAGTGACGCTTTAAAATACAAGATATTTTCATTTTCATACCTTATTGTAATAATGACCAAATAAATCTATTTTCTTTGATTTAATGGAGATATATCTTAAATCTACCTTACATCAACCTTAATTCCCGGACTTGCTAGTTACTGAATGGTGGCCAAATTTAAAGGGATAGTTCAGAAATTCACTTATCAGACTGATCAACACACAAATGCATAGGGCTCATAAAATATGGTAAACTGAAGCTCAATCATACTTGCTTGAAGCACAAGAAGCAATGGTGTTTTCTTGTTCATCCAAAAAGTGCATTTGAGCTATACTGTTTTACAGATTTGATGTGCTTTATATATTATGCATTCTTAATAATAAAGATTCTTCTATCTGTGGTTTCAGTGAAGAACTTATGATGCATGGAACCTTTCCATTGGACAAAAACGTTAATAAAAGTATAAATTAATAGATTATTAAATTGTTATTGTAGAAAAAACATTTATTAGGAGCTGTTCACTGAAAGGTTCTTTGAAAAACCAAAAATGCTTCAAAGAAATTGCTGTAAAAACCTCCATTTGGAACCTATTTTTAGGAGGGTATGTGAATAACAGCCTTTTATAATATAAAATCTGTTCATCATAAAGTGATTGTGTCTTTTCATAAGACTTAGATCAAACCACTTAGTTCTGGTGGATTTGGTGGAAACATGGACGATAAAACACTAAATGGCTAAGATGATGCTGTAAGAAATTAGCGTTAACACATTGCTGGATATAAAGCCATTATATGAAATGTGTTTTGTATTACAGGCAGTAAAAAATGTGAAGAAAACAGCATTTATTAGAACCATATTATACTTTACATTCTTAACATGTTAAACCTATTATGGTTGTGTTTGTGTGTTTTGAGTTTGTGTAAAGCAGGATGTACTCTACACTATGCGAACAACTAGACCAAAGTGGAAAAAGTGAGCCCAGATGAGAGTTGCATGAAATAAAAGGGATTTAGGATTTTTTTTTTTTTTACCTCTGCAGGAAACAGGCACTTTTGATGTTTTCCAAAACAGAAAGGCGGGACAGATCATATTCGCTCCATGAAATCCTCAAGAGTGTTAGTGCAGGGAACGACTCAGTGAAGAAGAAAACAGCAATGCAGTGAGAGCAGAATTAATTCAGAGCACATCAGCTCATCATGGGATCTTTCCAAGCTTCATATGAAGTCTCCAGGGCTCTCCTCATCTTCAGAGTTGAAGGAAATCCCGGGTTAAAGCTCCACAGCTCTGCGTGATTGGGAGCAAACGGATAAACATCCACCCCGTGCTTGTGTTTTCCGGGTTTGCTCCCAGCAGAAGAGAAGAACTACAACATTCCCCAAAAAAGAAACAAAAAAACCCACGCACAGCACCCAAACAAACACAGACACTCCCACATCTGTCACCAGAACAGAGGCTTTGAGACGTGTGCCGAGGACTCCGCTGGGGAAAGAAGGCCTCTTCTTGTTCTCGACACGTCTAATCTCTGTAAGCCTCATCGCTTTCAGAGTTTTTGATGCTGAGATAAGGGCACATCTGCACCCCCAGAAACCTTAAACCCTGTTCCTCCAGCAAACACACCAGGGATTGTCGGTAGCGAGCGCTGCAGATTCTAGAAAGATTATTGGGGGTCAGAGGTCAGATAAATGTTTCACTGCAGCTGATCGTGTTGAAAATACATTCTGACACCTTCAAAGGGGGTTAACCTCATGACCGTAAATATGCCAGGTATCTGCTGCCGTGCAAACGCAAACACTTTAAATGAGCCGTTTGTGCCCGAGACCGATAAGGACGAGCAGTAATTTAGAAAAGAAAAGAATTCTAGTGTGCTACGCTTTATAGATCCATTAAAAGAAAATCTCTGGAATTTCCAGAGGAAAAACATCCATTTCCTATTTGTACAGCTTGTACCATCTCAAATGCATTGCTCTTAAAGTTGAAAACACCTATACAACGAGTGAACGTTTTTGAAATCAGCCATGATAAAACAATTCTTCCTTTTATTATAATCCCTTTTTTTTCCCAAAAACCCATCGCCTCATATATTTACATTGCTCTGCATGGTTTTGATTTCAAGCACCAAAGGTATATGAACAGGCCTGAGTCAGCTTCTTATCAGTGATTCATCTTTGCGCTGGTGCACGGGATGTTTTGAATGTATGTGTTCTTCGAGTGTTGTGTAATAGGGGAGGCGAGCGGCTGGGCTTGCCATATCAAATCTTTTCACGCTGATTACATGTACAAGAGTGACTGTGTGTGGGCAAATAAGAGATTGTAGACTATGCAGAGCACTTCTGAACGTTATAATGACTGTTTTGTCTCAGATTGGTGCGCAGATACTCATTAAACCGTACCATCTTAGATCAGACCCAGTGACTGAGCCCTGTCTGTTTTTCTCGGCACTAAAAAACATCCAACTGTTCTTGCCACTCTAATTCAAACTGACTTGATGAAATCAGGTACTGTGAAGCTGAAAGATTCAAGTACCAGTCAGTCTGTACAGACGATATGAAATATGTGAGACATCAGCCCAAATGGTCTTAGAAAGAGGATGATGTAGTAGATGTTTTGGCAGTGATATTTACACTACTAATAACCCTTTAATATCTGATAAGTAGAAAAATCCAGTGTTATTAAACAGATCTCACACTTTACATTCCATAAGAGGTGCTTCAAATTAAATCACAATTATGACCTGATTTGCTGCATGGCATTTGTTACACTGCAAATATGCCAATTCCAATTTAAAGTACTGAATTTGTTTTTATGCAAGTCAACCTCATGGGTCTCAGGCAACATCAAAGCCTATAATTATATACTTAGGAGAAAATATCTGAGGCTTTTTTATAAGAATTCCACTTTGTTTCTTAAGAACTTGCTTAACTTTGCCCCAGGTGACTGGGTCAAAAAAAAAAAAAAAAACCTGTATCCTCAAATGAAACCAGATTTTGGGTATAACACCAGATTTTAAATCATATTTAAAGTGCCATTGGAAGGAAAGGGAGCTGGCAGCTTTCTCCATGTATTTTGACGTCAGTGGTCTAGCTATATCTTGAACTTTGTACATACAGTTTTGGCCCATCCATGCAGTACACAAAGTTGCGAAACTGAAAGTGCCGTAATCTCTGTGTTTACTCTGTAAACCTATAACACATAACAGGCTGTGCTGGTAGCAAGAATCCGGCGGTTTAGTCTGACTCAAGCGTGACGTGTTGGTTTCCCGGCAGATCGTGACTGCTTTTACAGTTCTGGAAGTAATACAGGAACGCCGCAGCCAGTGTGGGTGGCCTGGCAAACAGAATACGAGCGGGCACTTTACTTTACGTGCACCGGTGAGAGTCTGTGGTCGGGACAGAGTACATTTACACACGCAAAGGTGGGAAGAGGAGAGGCACATGATGGCTTTCATTTTTCACAAGGCCATTTCACGTGTCCTTGCTTCTAATCATTCTGTATACGCTTTCAAAATGTTTTTCTGTGTTTGACATTTTTGATTCACTTTTACTTTGTTGAAGGTTAATAGAAGATCATGATATAATTTAAGAGGGTGTTGACTGATAACGGATCCATACAAACCGAATTAAGGTTTGGAAAGAACTTACTACTTTATAGTTGAAACGTTTGATTGCATGTGAGAGGATTTTAAACAAACGGGTGAAAACTCTACGGTCACACATTAACATTTTACAGTGACTGCAAACAACTTTACAGCTGTAGACCTTGAGTTACCAGGTCCCAAGTCCAAACCCCCTTCCCACCCACCATTTCCACAACCATGGCTAAATCTTTTTTCTTTATTAAATATTTCTTTTAAAAAATAATTCCTTGAAATTTTCCATTAAGTGATATATTAGTCACAGTTTTATCAAGTTAACCAAACTTTTTTAACAGCTTATGGTGAAGACCTTTAAATTTGTGATTGCATATGTCTATAGTTTTTGTCAAATGAAATGGTAAAATGTTCTCAGTGCAGCTCTAGAGATTATGTTCAGGATTCATATTTCAAACGTCTTTTTAGATTAATATTCCAAGACATAGAGCATATTGCGTTTTGCTTTAACTGACTGACTTAAAGTTGCTCTGAGGTTTTAAGGTAAATGGATATTAAAGCAATCCAAATTCAGTCAAAAGACTTTGAAGACATTTTTCTCATTTTCAATTTCCGTGTAGCACTTTGTAGGACATGAATAAGACGAGGAAAGCATGTTAAGATGTTTTATGTTGATTTGATCCTGAACAGTAGATTTGCGTGGTTAGTTAATATGAGTTAATATGTCTAACCCCTACAGAGATGCCAGATCTTTCTGCAGACGCCTGTAGACGCCTGTCTATCTTTCGGTTTCTTGTATGTAATAGTACATCCTAAAAAAAACGAGATGTTCAAATGAAGGTTCATCAACCTTGTCCCTCCTGGTGCACAAAAAAACATCTCTCTGGCCGAGGATCAGACACTGCCTCTAGCAAGGACTGAACTATTTCAATAAAACAAGGGCATGCTTTCACTTTGATCTCACTGTGTGTCTATTATTTCTGTCTTTGCTTTGATTTGGTCTTCAACTTTTGTCCTTGTGTTATTTTTAGTTATTAGAGATTAAGGTTCCAGTTACTTCTTCTCCTCAAAGCTCATCTTTTTTTCTTTCCCTTATTCTTTATAAAGCTTGAATCATAACCATCCCAACATGTGATTAAAACAAGCAAAGGATTGAAATGGACCTATTATACAACAGTTATTACTGATCTTTAAATCTGATTGGTTGATTTTTCCAGTATTTGTATCGACTCACTTGTCTGTCTGTGTTCACTGCGTTTCAGGCTGTCAGTCTGCGTGTTGCTTGGCAACACATAACCGTTGATCATGCTTTGGGTTCTTTTGAAACTACTTTCAAAGAACAAACATAAAGAGCTGGTCATATTGTGCCTGAAATGCAAGTTACTCAATATTCAAGAGATACTTCACTCAAAAAGACATTTCTGTTATTATTTGCTCGCCCTCATGATGTTTTGCTTCATTGAGCGCTCCATTAATTACAAAAAAAGCAGCATAAAAATGATCGATATGACTTGTGATGAACATACTGTACAATAGCTTGTGAGCTTTATGTGGAACTTTACAATCTTCCCGTGTTGAGTTCAAAAACAATTGCTGGCAGATGTTTGAAGGAATGCCCCAACTCCCCTAGAGTTAGATAGATGAGTTTTACCATTTTTGTATCCATTTTAGCTGATCTCCAGGTCTGGCAGTAGCACTTTTAGCATAGCTTAGCATTGATCATCAAATCTAATTAGACAATTAGCATCCCATTAAAAAGTAACCAAAGAGTTTCAATATTTTTCCTGGCTGAGGACTATTTTCAGGAGTTGTGATTGCGCCTGCTGCAGGCATGGCAGCAAAGTTTCTTGATTATTACACCAGAATGAGAGTATAGTTCCTAGGTATATTAGCCCATGTTGTAACTACTAGTCACTTTTTAAATAGGAAAAAATATTTAAAACAAGTGCTTTGTCTTGTTTGTAACCCCGCCCTTCTCGTTAATGTTCACTCTGTAGCGTTTGAACCAATCAGTCATAAACTATTTGTTACATTTAACAAATATTAACAATCTTTAATGCTGCTTTCA
>JAUMHQ010000082.1:6757216-6778636 GCA_032361165.1 Enteromius paludinosus
GTTTTCATGAGCTGTATGCCAAAATCATCAATATTAAAACAATAAAAGGCTTGAACTACTTCAGTTGTGTGTAATGACTCTAAAATATATGAAAGTCTAATGTTTATCAATACATTACAGAAAATAATGAACTTCATCACAATATGCTAATTTTTTTAAAGGGACCTGTACAGTAGTTAACATTCAAAGTGGATCAAAACCTTTCATCAAAGTTGTCCTTAGACAAGAATAGGTATCGTTTTTTATTTTAGGACAACTTTGATGAAAGGTTTTGATCCACTTAGAATGTTGACTTCTGTATATCGTCACTTTCTGGCAGAAACCTCTCAAGTCCAAATTTGGTCAATTTCATATTTTTTCACAAATCTATGCTATTGGACCGTCCATATGTGGGTTTGTTATTTGTATAAATGAATAACCAATCTAAAGAAAAATTTACTCCTGTATTTAATGCTGAAATCAGATCATCTAGAAGAGGTGTGAATGAGTCCAAAAGTATTTTGCTGTGTAAATAAACGAGGGTCTACAGGCTCACAACATTTCGTTTTTTTTTTTAAAGGCATCAGCAGCGATAATGAGCTGGCATGACTTTCACCTGCTGAGAGGATAATCTTGTTGGTTCCCTCAAGTTAACATCCGGCAATCGTCACGGCTCCTCTCAGACACACCTCTCCACACGCCCCTGTTCCTGACAGCTGTCAATCACTCAGTCAGCGCTGGCTCAGATCGGAGCTGACGGCTTTCAGAGGTTTGTTTACAGTGGCTCTACAGCTGCCTAAATCTCACAGGTTCCAGCGTTATCTCCACACTGTGTGTTTTCACAGAGGTCTGCCAAAGCGCTATGCCAACAGTTGCATAACCCCAAGGCATTTTCTGCACAAACGCAGCAGCAAGGCCTGTGTTTCCTCTGGCTGTGTGAGCATAACTGATGGGAACTGAAACGTTAAATAATTTCCAGACGTGATTGTTGTCAGGCAGATCAGAGGGATTGAGGTGTTCTGGAAAAGGTTTGGCACGCGAATGGGGAGAGTAGATGAGCAAAGAGAGCACAGACAGTAAAAGGCTCTTAAGCAGAGTGGCTTCATGGTGGAGGTGCTGAGGTGTTTATTTAAATGTCTGAATGTTTAATAAAGAGAATGACAGGGCACATGGCAGAGGCTCACTGTACAGGGTGAGCCGAAAGGGCGTAAATAATGGCTTTGTAAGTTTTAAGAGGAAGGAGCAGTGAAGATTCAGGAAAACTAGCTAAAATCTTAAAAAAAATATTCCATGTAAGCACTCCACATTAAAGAAAATTTCATTAGCTACCAATGCGCCAAAATGTAAAACAGTTTCTAGTAGTCCAATTTGCCTTGGAAGTGTGTATGAATGTAATTATGAAGTTACATTATGATAAATTCAGGTGTCATTTTTTTAGACTGTAAAAAAAAATGCACTCTATACGTACTCCATTGGTCTTTTATAGTTATCAGAGTAATCAAATATATAATAAAACAACGGAAACTCCTATCTGAAATTCAACATTGTGACAGCTCAAATATAAACTGATTTCCCAGCCAAATTGCATTTGCAGAGGTTTGATTGATGAACTACTCTACACTTCGTTCTTCCACCCATTTTCTTCGCCTTTCTGTTTGACTTAGTCTTATCTGAACTGGCCCTGTGCAGCCCTCTCAAGACCATGACAGGAAGCCCTGGACACCCACACCCTCTGTTAACAAAAGCTCTCTAGACAAAACACAACAGTTGAGTTCCTGTCCACTGCAACTGCCCTGTCATCCTCTCCCACCCTCCTCAACCCAGCCTAGTGCCTCCAGCCAGACGGACCCCATTCAAAGACCACAATTATACTTGCATGCAAACACTTTAAACTATTTATATTCAATGTTTTAAACTAGATGATGCAGTCTGGAGCCACACAGTGTCTGACTTCTAAAACATATACAGTGTGCACTGATTTTGGCTATGAGAATGAGAAACAATGTGAAGAGACTGAACAATGTTGTTATTGGGGTTTATAGTTCGTTTTATTTGCATAATATTCCACTGATAATGTTTCCTTTTGTTGCTGTTACACAAGATACTACGTAAACACATGGAAACTTGTGTCAAGGATGGTTTGTGTAAAAAAAAAAACATGACATTGAATTGCTCTAAATGGGGTTTTTCGTATTCATTAGTATGTGGTTGAGATAACAGCACTTTACTTAATACACTTCATAGATCAGGCCAGGCCTGTAATCATCAGACTCTGGATGAATTAATGATGGCATTTGTCAAGAATCACAGTTCATGAGAGCTCATTTGGAGGACAGTAAAAGAGCACCTTCAAACTGAATACTTACACAACTCTACTGAGGGTTTGTTTTAAGTGCAGCCCAGCTTTGAACTGTCAGACATACTGAGGGATACTCACTTACACATGTATTCTTCACTTCTCTCCTTTCTCTCTGTTCATTCTTTCTCTGTCTTTCCCTCCCTTGCCTCCTCTTGTATGCTCACAGAAATGAATGCTGAATTTTAAATTATATTACTATTACTATCCCTGTTGTTATTACTACCCTCCAATTAAATTAAATTAAATTAAATTGAATTGAATTGAATTGAATTGAATTGAATTGAATTAAATTAAATTAAATTAAATTAAATTATTTTCATTTCATTTAAAAATGTTAATTAAATTTTAAATATTGTTGTTATTACTACCCTCCTATTTAATTTAATTTAATAATCTCATTTAATGATTTTACATTTTAAATTAGTGTTACAAATGTTAAATCATGTTGCTATTACTACCCTCCTATTATTATCTGCAAGTATATAATGTCACCAATGCTCTGGTAAAGTTGAGTTTTTTTTGCTTAACATTAACTAAGCATAATTTTTTTTCAGTCTGCTGTTTAGGGGGCCAAAATAAAGGGAGAAGAAACTTGATGCATCTCCTGACCTCTTCTATAAACATCAGTTAAATAGGCCTAAGTGTAAACAGTTGTTTGATATCAACTCAAACGCTATCTTAAACTTTTTAAATCATAAAACAGTCTCGTTATAAAAGTATCTTTTGAACAACCTCACCAGAAGGTGCCCCCGTGATCACTAAACCATGAAATTTACCACCAGTTGCATAAGACACTCATACGCTCCATTCAAACCATTAAAATCCTGAAACACAGAATATAAAAAGATATGTTCTTATGAAATGCTTTCAACAGTTTCAGATGGTTTTGATGCTGAAAGTCTCATTTCTTCGATCCCTTTCTTGTCTAATTCTTATATTTCAACACTGTCATTCGTATTTTGCAATGTGCAAAAGCACCATAGCACTATGTTTTTCAAGTAATCGCATATTGCTCAATACAGTTAATCCCAGAATATAATTACTTCTGAATGTCAATAAAAGTAAAGGACTGTGTTTAAGAGAAGAGAAAGACTTAAATTCATTCATAAGTACGATTGTGTCATCATATCTTGGCATGTGTGTGAAGAAGGGTGGGAGCCGCTGTACTTCTCAGGAAGCGCTGGGAGTGGTGGAGCGCTTATCTCGCACTGTTTTACCCTCTCACCCAGGCCTATCATCCTCCACCCGCCGTTCACACCACACTCAACCCTGCGCTCAAACGTTCACACCTCACCACTGCAGCCAGACAACACAGATAAATGCACTTCAAACTCATGTTAATCACAATTCAAGCTCACTTTTAAAGCCAACCATTAAACAGCCTAAACATTAACTCTTTGCCATCTACAAGCAGAAGCACAAATGAAAGTGATGATTACAGTGTTGTTTGAAGAACCTCTTTGATTCTTATACCAAGGCATTTTGTGATCTAATCACCCAAAACACATTAGAAGGAAGCTGGAAACATTGCGTTTGTGGTGTAAATGCTAATCTCTAGGATTGTCTACTCATCTCTCAATCAGCCACTTCTCAAATATGTGTTACCCTTTAGTTGGTTATGGCTAACACAGAAAAACAATCATCTGGTGAAAAGACTTGTCATGAAACTTTTCATGTAATGCATGCAACATAAAATGTGGATCTTGTGTATAATGCATCTCCGAAGCTTAGTTACAGTTGCTCAAAATGTCATGTTTGATCAGAGGCGATACCTTAGTGGCCAGTTGTGCTGTTATAGGATCCAATTGCATTATGGGCGTCCTGAGTTTGAATTCTGACCTTTCCCGATCCCACCCCCCTCTTTCTCCCCCACTTAACTTCCTGTTTCTTCTATGCTGTTCTGTTGTAATAAAGGCAAAAAGTGCTAAACATGAAAAAAAAGTCATGCTTGTAATGTCTGTTAAATTAGAAAGTAGCTTTATTATTAGATTGTGATTCACTGATCAAATTGATTACATACATTACCTCCCAAATATTCGAGGTGTTATGACTTAAAAAGTTTTTTTAAGCAGTCTCTTTGTGCTCACCAAGGTGGCAATCTATCTAATATTATTACATTTTTTTCAGCATTCTTTGATTAATTTAAAGTTCAAAATAGTATTAATCTGAAAAAGAAGTCATTCATAATGTCTTTATTGTCGCTATAATGCATCCTTGCTTATTAAAAGTATTATAAAAAATGTTTAACATTTTGAATGCTGGTGTACAGACACAAACTGAAAAAATTGCGCTCTAAAAATATATAAACACAAGTTTAAACATGTACATTTTAGATTGATTGCTTTTAGTCATACACAGTCATTTAAAATACATATTTGCCTCATTATTCAGAATCATTCATAATCCATAACTTCATAATCTCCAAGTCACGAGAACATCTACAGTAAACATCTGCTGTGCTTAAACGTTTAGTGTTCCAAATTGATTCTACATTCCCAAAAGGCCTTAATGATGTCCTGGAGCACCTTTTATGACTGTAAGCTACAGTTTTACAAGCGTAAGTGGCTCTTTTATTACGCGCAGCAGTGCAGAAACAAGCAGGACACCCGGTGAAGGGAGTGTTCGATGCCATGTCCTGACTCAGCGTGTTCTAGGGTGGAGCGAACAGGAAGCCTGCTCTGATTTCTGATCTCCTCCACCAACACTGGGCCTTCAGTCCCACGTCACTTACATCCCAGGATCAGAAGGAAAGCGGCCCAAACTGGGTCACTGCAGCGAACAGGAAGGGTCAGGAGCGATATGGGAACTGTTAACCTCAGTTTGATTCTGATAAACCAGGCTTTTTTCCCTTAACAGCCATGAGAACGGCACACAAGCTTAACCTCTGCCCTGCTTAAATTATGTTTTAGTGGAACAGACCATGGGCGCTGGGCATCACGCCAACCCCCCTCAAAGAAACAGCATTACTAATACAAGTGAGCTGTACTTTCATGCAAAGACAAAAGGCACGGCACACCGGTTCATTAAAATTCCTCAGCTCATCTACATGGCTTGTGAAGCAGAGGTTGTCAGGTACAATTCTCAAGCGCTGTTCTCAAACAAATTAAAGCAGACAGTCAGACAGCCAGATCACACCTCTTTCCAAAGCCTCGTGCCCAGTCAAGTTGGATTACTGAGTCTTGATGTTATTGCCCTCCAAAACATGAGCGTGCAACTATGTTTTAGATGCTAAATTGTGAATTCTCTTTGTACCATCTCCTTGTAAGAGAACCAAAACAGTGGTGCTTTGGCTTTTGTGGAGGATATGTTTGCATTTTTCGTGATTTGAGACCCAATTAGAAGCTAATTCCACCTCTATTATCTCTGAAGCCGGTATCGTGTGATCTACATCTGTCATCCAGAAAGCTAACCCAACCAACGTCCAGCAAAGCATTCCTGTTTGAACTGGTCAGATGGTGTACAGGCCCCTCTCTCGCTGTGTTAAAGCCTCATTGTTCCCAGGGAAAACGCTCTAGTGCTAGAACCGGCTGTGCCAGATCCTCTCCAAACACAACAAGCAACTCTGTGGGGCTTCGGGCAAGCCAGCTGTGTTTTAAAACTCTGAGCAGTTACGTATTGCACTTTGTAAAAGAGCAAATTCTATTTGTGTAGTCTTAGTGGATTCATGTTTAATTAGGCATGAACTTTCAGTCGGCTAGGTTTGTTATGATTTTTTGTTTTGTTTTAGGAGTCAATGCATGACTGTACATGATAAAGAAAAATATAAAACAATGAATAATGAATATTGTTTTTGATATAAGAGATATCTAATAATATGCCAGAAACTTGATGAGAATACATGTGCCAAGTTAGTTTCTCTTAGAAATGTATTTTTTGTTTTCACGTTGGTTTAACCTAACCTAAACCTAGCCCTGAGGTTTTTGGAATAATTTTTACAAAAGTTGAAAATATCCCAACAATTTAATGTTGAACTGTTTTTCCGTACACCTTTTCCCAAAAAACAAAAATTTTAATCATATTTTTTAAACTTTATTTTTATATATATATATATATATATACATATATATATATTCTTTATTATGTTCATTTAAATGTAACATTTTCAAATAAGTGCAAAGAAAAAAAAAAGCCATTTCTATGGATGATGACTAAATAATAACATTTCAGCTTTTATATCCAATATGGAGATGTAATAATTTTACTCTTGCAGCACCTTTAGCATTTATATAGCTGTTCGATGACAGTACAAAGTGCATGCTGTTTGGTGGCATGCCTAGAACGGGACACATACAATTCACGTCATGTTACTTCTATTGCATGTCCTAATGACTCTATAATGGAACTTCGGTGACTCAACTGTGAAGTGTGTCAAATGATTATCAGACTAAAAATGCAATTAGAGACGTTGTCAGATCATAATTCTTGATAATTAGCGTGAGCGTGTCATGCTGCAACAGGTAGTAACGAGGACTCGAAACATGATGTTTAGTGTAGTTGTGGATTTATTCAAAGTGTACAAATTCTGACACATAAATATGAACATCCCCCAACACACGAGCACTGAGTGACAAACTGACACATTAGAATGTGGAACAGTGGATATTAAAAAAAATGCTTCACTCGAAGCAATACATTACTTCTTTTAGTAGCATGATAAACTCTTTACAAAAAAAATCAGATGCTGCAAGTTCATAGATTAGAAAAGGGAATTGCTAAAGTGCGTTTAAACATCTCTTGTCGTTCAGGGAAGCACACAATGTAGGTACAACCTGGAGGAGTCCTCAAACCTAGGAGAAGCTACCTCATTAACATGTTGAGTTAACCTCTTGACAGTTTCCGCATTCACCTGTTGAACTACTTTAGTGGTCAACCCTTCTTCAATCTAATTTAAACATTTGTGCATTCCCAAACAAGTGATCCATAAAGCTTATTCTGGTTCCCCTGTCCACCGGGACAACAAACACCCAGAGAAATTGATGGTTGGCCGTTCTGGATATAACCTATGGGGGAAAACACAATCACCTGAACATATACATTGAATTTCATGATGTCCATGGCAGCTTTGGTAATCAATCCTTCCGTTTCAAGACTTAACATGAAAGCTAGGATGCTAGGATATGTGTAACACGCAAGGACAAAGACTTCAGGGATACGTCTTCGTCATTTACAAGTTCATGTCCAGTGTCGTCCTTCATGAGAACTCAATGTACCACAAGACCTGTTGACGTTTTGTAACACTTGTTTTGATCTAAAAGTTCCATATAATTGTCCCACCGCTGCTACAATCCAACAACAAGTGGTAAATCGATATTGTCCTCCTGTGGTCTCTGAATGGTATCTATTCAGAACCCCCTGACTGATAAAACTCAGCCCGCCGAAACAATAATTCCAGGAGCGCAGGGCCACAAAGGCCCATGGCACGTCACCAGCAGAGCCCTCATAGAGGCCTACCACCACATCCAGCTCACATCCCATCACCAAACAGTCATCTTTTCCTTTTCTGCTGCCTCATCATCTTTCTCCGCTTGATAATCATGGAGTGGAGACGTTCCAGGCCTTCTTGTAGACCTTCCCCGATGATGGCACAGGCCGGTTGGAGGTGCCAAGGCGTGTGAGAGCCAAGCTCGTTCAATGCCAACATCTGTTCGACTTCATTAAGTGGCAACGCGTTGCGCAGGTCCTGTTTGTTAGCCACCACCAACACAGGCACCCCCTGGTTCTCCTGTAGCCGTGTGATCTTATGCAACTCCGTCTTCGCCTCCTCCATGCGTTCGGCATCTACTGAATCCACTACGAACACAAGTCCATCGGCGCACCGCGTATAGGAGCGCCACAAAGGCCGGAGCTTTTCCTGACCTCCTACATCCCAGAAATGAAAGGTCGCAGTCCGGCCTTTCCCACCGAGATTCACCTTGATCTTCTCAGTGTTGAAGCCTTTGGTGGGAACGGTGTTCACAAACTCATTAAAGCGAAGCCGGTACAATACGGTAGTCTTACCGGCACAATCCAAGCCGAGAATAACAATGTGCAGGGCCTGAAAGGATGGCAGGCAGGGAAAGATGGTATGGGGCTCTGATAATCCATTCCCCATCTTGTACCGCCACTCTGATGAGGATGAAAGTGAATGTGGAGACTCAGGAGACCAGGTGTCGCCGCTGCTACCGCTGATGCTTCACCAAATATTCACAAGGCTTCTCTCGTTCCCTCGAGAAGCTGCTGCTGCTATAACCTGAAACCAAATGAAAAAGGAGATGATGCAATGAGGCCAGCAGTGGAGCACCATGACACACACACTTTTAACGACTCTCCGTTACTTGGCTGTTGGTTCTAAGTAAGCATGCTTCTGTCTTTGTCATTCTAAAAGGCACACACATTCAACCTAGCTGGGTGTCATTCAGTTTCAGTGATGGTGAATGAAGGATGAAACAGCAGGAAGCCCATTTGCACATGTAGCGCCACAGGGGCACCAAAATTACGCATCGGTAAAAATCCTAGCGCGCAAAGGCTCTTGTACATCTATTTTTGCCGTTTTAATGTTCAACAGTAGTTGCCAGTTGCAAATAGAAAAAAATAGCACAAGCTGGCCTATGTAAACGGGGAAAACACGAGTCTGTCGCAGATCTCTATGACCATCTGTAAAAGCCCTTTAGGAGGGGCTCATCTCCATACATAAAGACATGAATTTTGTCATCATTTTCTCCCAACAAGTGAGACAACATGGAAATCATTATTATTTTGTGCGTTAAAAATGTGTAACGGGCTCCAGAACGCTATAGATTCAAGACCAAAATAATAAATTACTCTAAATTATTACACAGAATACTGCTATTTTTCTACAATTTAGGCTTTGTATGCACCCGCGTAGTGAAATAAAATTTCATTCGGCACCCACCTTATTTAGTAAGATCCTTGCGTTGCTCGAAAGCTCATCAGATGAAAATGTTTAGGACTATTTCCAAAATATTGTTGCCATTCAGATCAGCTGAGCCGACAAGTGTATCCACTCCCTGTAACAGCGCCTGTTTCACTGACTCTACAGCGAGCAGCCTTCCACTTCATTCTAGCAGGGTTGGCCCCGCCCCTTGTTCAGAACTACGCGCTGATTGGTTCAATTCAGTGAGCGCGTGTTATTTTCCTTGGAATTTGATTGGTAAAAAGTCAAGCCCGTCGTCGTTTTGGACACACCTTTTCACCACCTGTTCATGTCGCTCCAGGCGTTTAAAGTTTGAGAGAAGCGCTTACAGGTGAGCTTTACCAGGTTATCATTATTTCAGTGGTTTAGCTGGTATTCAAAAAGATTGGTATGCAGGTTTTGGTTCTATGTATTATTGGGAAATATCTACTTCATCTAATAAGTTAATGTTTTACCGAGCGAGTTGCACAATAATGCTTAAAAAGATTTAGTGAATCATGTAGACTACATAACGAACCGATTCAGCCCTTTTTGTTAGCGTATTTGAGCAATTAATTGAAAAGAGCCGATTCAAAAGAGTTATTCATTCACGGAACGGATAAGTTATCACCGTTTCTGATTCTAACAAACTAATGTAACCAAAAAAAAAAACACTGAACACACGATATGGTTGGTGGCTGCTTACAGAGAAGATCATTTTCAGTTCGGTATTTAACATCTGTGTGCAGAAAGAGCACCAGTAGAAGAGTCTTTAACCTTAAAGGAAGTAAAGAAAAGCTCAATCTAAGTGTGAAAACTAACTGAATTGTTGTGTAGTTGAAAGCAAAAGGCAATAAACATTAGTGAGCCAGCACTGTCAAAGAAAGGAGGTGTGTGACGATTAGCGGCGCTATCAATACACAGTTAGCGCGTGAGGGACGTGCTGTCACGTACACAACACATCCTTTCATTCACCGGAGATCTGAATACCCTAGACTCCAGTGATGACCCGTCTTCAAACACTCGTTCGTCTGAGGTACTTAATAAACGAGTGGATTCAGTACCTATTAGTCTAGCACTTAAAAAGATGAAACTAGAATTCCATCTGCCTGAAAGTAATGTGCATATTCAACAAATTTGAACAAATAAACAACATATAAAAACTTGTTTTAAATAAAATATAGTATTTTTTTATTTTATTAAACAGCACTTAATATATGGTAACCTATTGGTTTGGTTGAAAACATTACTTTGGATGAAGTGTATTGCTAATTCCAATAATGGATTTTATGCATAATACGTTTAGTTTGACTTGTGCGCCATCTTGTGGTATAACTCACCCGTTGCTTCATTTTTTTAAAGCTCATATTATGCCTATAAGATTGCTATCGCAGCCAATACAGTTTTAGTAGGAGTAGTAGCCACAACTTGTCTCATTGATAAACCAAAAGTACAATTGTTCATTGATCTTTTTAGGAAGGAAAGGAGGACATGACATGTGGCCAGGTATGGTTTCCCATACTAGGAATTTGTCCTCTGCATCCAAGTACACACACAGCAGTGAGAAGTGAACAACCACACACACACCGTGAACACACACCCGGAGCAGTGGGTAGCCATTGCTGCGGCGCCCGAGGCGCAGTTGGGGAAACCCGCGACCATTGGGTTACAAGTCCAACTCCATGTCCGGTTCATGTAGTAATACAGTTTCAGCATGGGAATCAAACAGTTTACTTGATATAAACCAACCAGACACAAATGTGGCCCCTGACAGGTTTACAAGTATTTATTATATGAGACTGAACAAACATTTGATTTGTAAATGAATCTTTTTGTTTATAAAGGTTTCAGATGAGAGTCTTTAAATATAATCTATTGTGTACAGCTAAGGCGGGTTAGTATGATTAGCTTGACATATTTAAAAAAAAAAATGTATATGAGATGTTCTCACTAGCATGGTGAAATAATTTGATTTCATCTTTGTGTAATTACTTTATTTATGAGTGTATCATGCACTTGACAAAGCCATTCAACCGTCCAAGTGCAATGTGCCATCATTACAAGCCCTCAACACACATTTAGCCATTGTTTCAATATTTATTGAGTAATTATGTTAAAGATCCCCATCATCAGCCTGCACAGGCTAGTTTTAAAATAATGTTACAGCATTGTTTCCTGCTACTTACAAGTTGCATGTAGCAAAATAAAGTAATGATGACATTTTAACCCTGAAATTTGCATTTCTTAAACGATCAGTGTGCTTACCATATGTTTCTGGAAGTGCATGTCAAGTAAAGTCAGTAATAGTCAGTAAAGCTACATCACATCTGGAGTGTACTACTTGTTTTGTCATTTTTTTTTTTTTCTTTAGGGGGCTCTTGAGTACTGCATTGACTAAGACAAGACATTTTTGAAAAATGTGTTCTTTTATTGTACATTTTGAACCCATGCTTATAGAAATCCAGAGCAGAAATCTAAATCAAATGTTAACAAATTAAAGAGAAATACACAACTTTAAGGTCTGACATGTGGGATATTTTTAGGATTTTAAAGTGCCCCTATTATGGTTTATGAAAGATTCATATTTTGGTTTTGGGAGCCCTCAACAACAGGTTGTTATACATGAAAGGTCAAAAAACACTCTTATTTTCTTATAATATGCATTTATTTTTACTTTATTTGTTCAACAACTCCCAAACAATTTGTTAAAAAAAAAAAACATTTCCAAACCCCTCTGGTGATTGGTTTATTTGAGTACTTTTAGCATTTCACTAAACCTGCAGTGATTGCACTGCTCTTGCCATAAGGTCACTGTCCCATCGAGAGGCATCCCACCCCAGGAACCAGCCGGTGAAGGTGGGGGGCTCATGTCCTTGCTTTACCACCACAACAGGTGTTCCCTTGTCCCGTCCCGATGGGTCCGTCTCAATGTAGGTTTTTGCTGCAATGGTGCAAATACTTACTCAAAAGCTGTATGATGTTTGAGTTTACAAAGTGAATGTATCTTTTGCATGCAAGTAATGTGGTTTGTTCGGGTATGCTGTTAAACCTGTTTAGTTTTAAAGGTTTTGTATTTAAATTATGGAGAAAAATCTTTTAAGGAATGTGTGCCTGAGGCATCTTACCGGATTTTACAGACTCAGTCCTCTCCACCTCATTGGCATCTTTTCCAATCCACACAAACACCTGAGAAATTAAATGAAGGATCAGTGGCACACTTTAATCCATAAAAGTCAGGAGATTTCTTTAAATATTACAATAAAGAGAGTCAGAAATCAAATCGGAGATTACTGATATCCTTTGAATCTTAGAGATAATCTCAGAGGAAGTCATAAAGAAAGATAACTGTCTTGCCTGATCCCAGACATCCAACAACATGACATCATCCTCTGCCAGGTCATCTTGGTTAAACTCACCAGGTACTTCTTCAATCTATAGTGTTAAAAATACATGTTTGTTATCCAAACAGCGGTTAGCACTGTGTTTTACATTTTAAGCATAGACTCCAATGCAGAATTTGCATCAAAAGCAAAAGCTTAATGTGAAACTGAACTGGACTTTGGCTCTCTTATCCGGTCTAGGACACTCACAGTGAACTTTCCACTTTTGTTGGAGCAGGCGAACAGGCGGGGAGGATGTGCAATAGATTTACTCTCCAACATCTCCGATGTCTGATAATTCGTCTTTCCACCCACAGCTTTCCAGAAGTCCTCTTTCAATGGCCAACAAGTATGTAAAAGTTAGAAGATGTAAATGTCAACTCATACCAGTGTCTGAGTATGAAGAGAAAGAATTGAATCTCAAGCATTGGCCGTACCTGGCTCACTTCCTTCAGTAATTGGTTTGGTTTTGCACTTCAGTTTCTCACTCATGTACTTTGCTCCTCGTTCCTCTTCTTCACTGGCCCCCTTCCCTTTCCACAAATACCCACCTCCATCAGGTAGTTTCAGAAGGTAGGCATCATTGCTGTTCAAACTCGATGCTTTAGCATCTACCTGTTAGACAACAAACCAACACAATCAAGGGACATATTTAAATTGAAGTTAGACTTAAAAATAGGTCCGCTTGATCAATAATGAACACAGTTTTGGAACATCAAGCGGATCTCCACAATCTTGGACTAGATGATCTGCCAGTGCTGCTAACTAGACTTGAAAACATGTTTTATCTAGATCTTCCTTTTCCTAATAATCAGTGTCTAAACTCATGACTCACCTCACAAATCCGTGTAATGGTGCCCAGGTTCTTGCGCACTTGAAAGAGACGTGTTGGAGGTGCCGGTGCCTGTCCTCCCTTTCTAGAAGTCCCATCCTTGTACACGATCAGAGGCTTTTCTTTGAAGAGGCTCAGCAAATGAGGTGGTTCCTTTCCTTGAGTCACTCGCACCTGAATGGACATGCAATGGGGAACCATGATAAGACGACAACTTTAGCCTAGCTGTGTTTTCTTCTAGATTTTCAGTCAGGGCTGCTGGACATCTTTGTAACCCTGCTTATCTAGTCCATAATCCAGCCCAAGTTACAGTCAGTAAATTAGTGTATAGATAAAATTCAAATCCCGCTCACCTGAACAGCTCTTCCTCCCAGAGAACGGTCCAGTTCAACAGTGAGAAAGGCTGAAGCGGTCAGTTCATCTATTGTGCTGCTGGAACCTTGCCTGAGGGTGAAAGCATAGAGCAATAAGCCTTATTTGATTCTATTTGTGTATGATTTGACTACCCCTCTGGAAACTATCTACTTCTATGAGGCATACCAGGTGTAAATGATTTCTCCTCTGGTGTAGGTATATAAAATGATATAGCAGTCTCCTCCATAGAACTGGCCGTATGTCTCTGGGTCAACGGGAACCTTGGTATCACCTGTGCTTTTACCACACTCCACCCTCCAAATCTGTTAAACAAGACCAGATTTAGACTATTTTTACATGTTGGGACAGGTGGATTTCATCCTGTGATGATGTAGAATAATTTGTAATTGCTGTGCAACGACATCCTCTTAAGGTTCTCTCAAACAGAAGTCACTTTGTTGGTCAATACAGTGAATCCATTGCGAAATCTGCATGGTGAGATCTTAAAATTACTGTATTTCACAGACCAGCAGGAAATGTGGCCATTTTTGAGTGCAAAAATCATTCAGCAGCTTATCTTTTAGTTTAATTTTGAATGTAATTTTAACAGTAAGATGTTCATCTTCTGCTACACTCTTAAAAATAAAAGTGCTTCACGATGCCATAGAACAGCGGTTCTCAATCCTGGTCCTCGCACTCCTCCCGCTCTGCATATTTTGCATGTCTCTCTTTGTTAACGCACCTGATTCTGATAATCAGCTCATTAGAAGAGAGCTCCGTGCATGAGCTGTGTTCCAATTGACACGGTCCCTACACAGTGTCCGTTAAAGTTTACTTCACTTCGGAACATTCAGCACGAGGACCAGGATTGAGAACCGCTGCCATAGAAGAACCTTTTTGGCTTAAACATTTAAAGAACCTTTTTGTTTTACAAAAGGTTCTTCCTTTTGCGAAAGAAAAATGTAAGAAAGAGATGGTTCTTTAAAAAACTTTGACTGAATGTTTCTTTATGGAACCAAAAACGGTTCTTCTATGGCACTGATGTGAAGACCCTTTCAAGCAGCTTTATTTTAGTTGTATGCCAAACGCCAGCACAATTAACCTTATACAATCTCTGATCTTTTGTATGCAAATTGTTACCTGTGTTTTTCCAGTGCCGTTGTCAACCATGTTGTATTGAGCAGCCATTTGATTAGACTCGTGCAGCTTGGAAGCGTCAAATACTTCTTGCTTAATCTTGGCGATGCGCTCGGTGACATACACTCTACCCAGACCCTCAGCCTGGTCCTTCTCCTTCCAGGTTTTGAAAAACTGCTTAAAGATGGGCGTCTCTCCACCCTCTGGAAGGACCTGGATCTGTTTACAAGGATGAAAAGACCTGGGTGACCCAAAGAATATATTTTCCCTGTCAGAAAAAAACATCTTGGAGAAATCATTTACCCCTGATGTACTCTTTAAGGTCCTACAGTGGACCTTCCAGTCTAACTATGGTTGGTATTGATAATGCAGCAAAACATATACACATATCTAATGTTTCTATACCTGGGTGTTGGCAGGATATCCCATCTGCTTAATGAAGCCCTCAGCTGTTTTCATGGCCGCCTTCCTTTCATCTGGATTTGCTTTGTGGCCTATATCGTCAAAGAATAAGGTCAAGGAATCTCAGTAAGATAGTTACACAACCCCTTCATGGGAAGGATTCAGTTTACCCATACCTTTCCACACAAAAATCATTTTGCTTTTTCCATGGTCCAGAATGAAGCACTCCTCTGACAATAGGGCACTCTGGTTAAATGGATTTTCATCTGACACAAGCGACACTTGCATTTCTCCAGTTGCATCAGAGACCTGTGAAGTGCAATTGTAATTTAATAGTATCCAGTTACATTTCCATCGTGCGTGTGTCTGTGTTCATGTGTCTTATTAGATTTGCATATAGAGGACTTAAACTGAAGTTTAAAGACTTGTTTACCATGTAAAGTTTGGCCATTTTCCTGTTTGCCATGTCTGCAACCACATCCTCATTATCGTCACCTTCAGGGATTTCAGGCTTCTCACCGAGAACCTTTGATGTGCAAAGACGAGGTATGAAAATGTCAAACCTTCCAGATAAACCTGATATCATACTGCCTAGCAAACATTGGTTTAACTGTAAAACTGTAAAATTCCGGCAAATTTGATATTCAATATCATTTTTATTTGATACCTTCATCATCGCTGCAGGCTCTTGTCCTTCCTCGACAACCACCAGCTGGGCTCGTCCGTTCCTCTCATTGTCTCGTATTCCAGTAGCTACCTGTGCAGCTTTGAGACGCTCAAACTTGTTGCACTTAGACCCACACCATTGATAGATCTCCTAGTTTCAGAAATCAGTTTAATTAGTTGCAAACCTAGCAAAATGTCCTCATGTTTGTTCTGCATAATAGCTTTCTAGAAAAACATTGGCCTCAGTTTTGTTCTTGGTAATTGTCTGTGACACGATTTCTTAAGAATTAGTCTTTTGGCACCTCTACCCTTGACAAAAATGTAGTTGTTTTAACACTGCCATTGTGGAATGGTAACAGTCAGGATTTTCTGCTTAGTTTTTATTGACTGTGGTCTGTTGTTTCATTTGGAGAATTGAAAGAGCACAGCATTTACTGTCCTGTCAAATACTTTAGTCAAATGGTATTGTCACATTAAATCTTCATCCAAACACGGTTTGCAAAAACCTGTTAGTAGCTTAAAAGATGCATCTGTTGTTAGGTGTAAGGTGCATTTTAGCCCTTGTGCTTTCACAACATTTGCTCTACACAGTATGTTGACAGTCAATGATCTGTCAGCAATCCAGTGCTCAAACCCACCCAAAGTGCATACAGAGAGGATACTAAATACACTCTGCATAAGTGAACCAGCCAGTTATTGTCTATGGAAATTGAAATGCGATACATGGTATTTCTTCAGGAATTCTATCTGGATTATCTTAACTAAGAATGTATTTGTTTTATTACAATTGAACTTGTGGATGCAGTTTTTTTTCAATTTTTGCTGTATTTGGAAAAGTACAGGAAATTTTGCTAAATAACTTCATGGATGTTCCTCCGAGGAAAAAAAAACTAATAATGCATTTATAGGTTTGTATGTTTGTTGCATGTCTTACCGCTCCCAGGTCAACTATAAAGCAGTCGCCATTGTTAAAACTGGCCCAGGCGAGAGACACTTCTGTGGCCCGGACAGTGCGTCTGCCCTTGATGTGGAAGAGTCGGCGGGCAGTAAGATCATTGATGACCACGTGATGAAACCCTGATGCCACACCTCCGGCCTAAAAAGGTTAAAAAAAATAGTTTTTAAAAACGTTCCTGCTCGCTCTTCTTGTTTTTCCATTTTTAAACCTTTTCCGTTTATAAACCCGTGATTCATTTTCATTCTGAGGCCAATTGCAACATTGAGGAGAAACGTGTGCTACGACACAACATCCCCTTAGACCACAAATGTTTGTGAAAAGGTCCTATGTACAGTAGGGCGGTATTGGAGTAGCAGGTTTTACCTCACCCAAATTGTAAACAAAAAGACTAATCCTAGATTTTCCCTGTGAAGGCTAGGAAACATTTTCTCAATTAGCCAATAAATACTGCAGCACTTTTTCAGTCTTTCCATCAGTAAATAATAATGCGTTGTTGTGAAAAAAAAACTATGAGAAAATAGTTTTCTCTTAAACCTTATATGTGATCCCGCCTTTGAAGTAGCTGGTGAAGTTGGTGGACTCAAAACCCTGTTTTTCACGATACTGCACCGGTTTTCCTCCCAGGTGGTCATCCATCTGAATAGTAAAGATGGCTGCAGCTGCACTTTCATCCTGAGTACATTCCTTGCCTAGAGAGAGAGAAAGAAAGAAAGATCATTTACTTCTGTGACATCCTTTTTAATTCAGGTTAGTAGTTAAGTGATTGGTTTTTGTTTTTTTTGTACACTTTCAGTTCATCAGCTGCTTACCCATTGCATTTGCAAACCACTGAGCTGTTTGTTTTCACACTTTATGAAGACTGATATACAAAGTGTTTATTCACCCAGCACAAATTTTTTGCATTTTGCACTTTAAAGCCTGCTGTGTTAGCTGCTGCCTGTGACCATATGCCTTTTTGTGTGTGGCTTTTTTACAGTAAATGACAAGAAAGACATGATGGGCAGAAAAATCATTAAGGAATCCATTTGCATCGGAAGTGTTTAATGACTCATAATGGAGACGTGTGTGTGTGTGTGTGTGTGGTTATGGCCACAAATACACTCAAGGACAGAACATCTGTGATATTGATAGTTCTGAAACGTCTAATGGAGTTTAGAAAGTGCTTTCTCGCTGCAGAGGAAGGAAACTGTATTAAGTGCACATGGTTTCTGGCAACTAAATGGCTTCTAAATATCTGTGATATATTCGAGCAAGCTGGTGACATTAACAGAAGTATTTTTCAAAAAAAAATTTTTTTTTGTGTAGATAGAAAGCTTAAACCGTGGTCGTACTTATCTTTGTGGGTTTCCTGTTTTTCACTCTTTTGCAAGTTGACCACAGAAGTTTTTTTTAAATGATGTGACACAGCTTTTTAAAGCAACCAGAGCATGCATGCCTGAGGCATTTTCAGTAAAAATATAAAAAAACAAAGCCCTCTGAAACAAAAGTATGACTCGGATCAATGGCAAATGTGAGTCTGTTATATTTTTAGTAATGTACTATTCATGATTTTGAAACGCACATGACATTTTATGTCATTAAAAGGTCAAATTGTATTATTTTAAGTGATTTATTCATCTAGACCTATGTCACACTGAGGGTCTGCATCATTTCCTGCTTTATGTTCAGCATATATATATTTTTTGTGTGCGTGTTGGCTGGACCACATGACTTATTAATCAGTATTGCTTATTTATTTGCTTGCTTGTTAGAAATGAACATTAAAATAATTTTAATTCAGAGACTAAAAACATGCTCAAAACAGATGAAAGTCCAATATTAATATCAGTTGACCCAGAGAGTTCGTTCTGAGTATGAACTTTACAACCTCCATAATTCTAAAGCTACAGTTTATAGGGGTCATATACTCTGCTTTGCTCAGTCTTTCTGCTGGCGTGTTTACAATGAGCACATTTGAGTATTGTGTCGGCTAATTTGCCCGAGCCTTTCCTTTTAAATACTGACTGAGATTTAAATCCTGGAATAGTTTGTGAATACGATTTGACCGTAAAGATGAGATTAGTCATGATACAAAGTGATATATGTAAAGAGTACTTAAATATTTAAAAAAAATCTGATTCAGAAGACTCTTGTATAACTGACAGAAAGTCCACTGCTTACCCAGCCAGTAATGCAGATCGTAGAAGCAGGAGTCCTTCTGTTTGACAGTGTGGAGCACCAGGTAGGCATCGCCGGTATAGAAGTTCCCATGTAAGTTTTCAGGCACAGGGGCCAGTTCCATCTTCTCAATTCTCCATATCTGTAGACCCTGGCGTTTTCCAGCCTGCTCAAACTCTTTGTGGTGAAGAACCATGACTGAGAGTGGTCAGGTGCAGATGTGGTGAGAGACAGACAGTGTAGTTGTATCGTTTGGCAGCACTGAATCAATAACAGCCGTGTACAGATGTCTCTCTGACACTTTAAGTGGGCGTGATCAGGAACACGATGTTGTTAAACACTCAGAGAGCGAAAGAGAGAGAGGGGGGGTTGCATTTCCCTATTAAGCTCTTATAAAACCATATTAAAGACATGCAAACCACCAGAATCCATGAAAGATGTAAATTTAGAATTGCAAAGAAAAAAATATATATATTTGCATATCTTTTGATTTTCTCTGAATTTTTTATTTATATTGCTTATTTATGTATAAGTATAAACTCAGACTTTTGAGAATGTATATATATTTATTTATTTTATTTATTTATTTATTTTATTCTGTGAAAATAGTATTTTCTATATGGGAGATTGCATATTGTTTAATATATTCAGAGGAGGACAAGATAACAAACTTGATTATAACAAACCAGATTATCTATTTTTTGTGCATGCACATTTAACAGTTCCAGAAAAAATGTATTAAAACTTTTTCTGAGGACATAAGTACACAAATAGTAGTAGATGAGATACTGATACAATTTATTTTCATCAATATTGGAAACTTATCATAAAATAGGTTGCAAATATTTTAGCTGGAGCTGGAAAAGGTCGTTCAGTAAGATGGGTGGAGTTGAGGTTAAATTAGG
This sequence comes from Enteromius paludinosus, assembly GCA_032361165.1. NCBI lineage: Eukaryota > Metazoa > Chordata > Actinopteri > Cypriniformes > Cyprinidae > Enteromius > Enteromius paludinosus. The sequence goes on from JAUMHQ010000082.1 coordinate 6,777,238, forward strand.
TTAGGTAGAAAATATATATAAAACAACCACTCGGAAAAAACAACAATTTAGAGGAGGGTAATGTTATGAAAGGTCTCGCTCTAAAAAAAGAAACAAGCAGTTAATTCATGTAGCAACTCCATTGGTTTACCCGTGTGACTAAAAAGGAAACATTTTGGTAGTTCAGCATCTCAGGAAGTCAAGGGTGTGACTTTCAAATGCTCTAAATGTGTTGCTGCCATCACAGAGTATCCTGAGAAATTGACCTATGATTTCAAGTGACCCTCTAGTCCTTGGCACAAGATAGTGGTCAACCTGTGTGAACACATCATCTATTATTTAATAGTACTTTATAGTCAAAACTTACCCAACAGCATGAACTCAATATTATTATTATTATTTTATTTCAGAATTAATATTTTATCACACACATTTTAACATGATTATTCTAAAAATATGGCACATAAAGTTTCACTTATATGTTTACATAATAAAAATGTCCAGCTTCAAGTCATGGTTTTAATGTTTTTTTGTTTACTGTGAAATATTTAAGGATATTAAATGAAAAGGCCTTTTACTATCAATTAGATGACATATGGCATATAGATTGTGGACAACAGTTTTTTCAGCAAAGTAAAATCTTGTAATTCAGAGGCATTTGAAACTAGTATTTCAAATATGATATTGGCTGTATTAAAAAAAAAAACATTTTAATGATGTTTGATGTCAGAATGATGATGAAAATACAGCCTTTCATCACTGCACCCAGGTGACACTGTTCTCATGTAATCATTTTAGGGGGGAAACTTAAGTTGAATTTGTATTGGCTTCTTTTTTAGCAACTCATTCATTTCTAATAAGGGGCCATTTCAAATCTAAGTGTCAGAGCTGGATTAATCTGTGTTGGTGAGTGACTGATGCAGTTCCTGAATCCTGATGTGGCACACTGCCTAATAAAACCTTTCCACTTGGAGCCATTCCAATGTTCCTGATCTATTGAGAATTTATATGGTGCAAACAATCAACATTTAAAAAGAAGTTTCTATCAATGATAACGATACCCCAAATGACAAATAATTTAAATGTAAAGTTGCATCTTTGCTTTTTAATGCTGCAACTCCCGTAGCTTAAAATGACTGACCTCCTCATTTAGCTTGAAAAAGTCTTCCTGGTTTCCCTTAAATTCTAAGTAATATTACTTCTCTGCTTAAATGAAATTCTAGTAGTTAAGATTAAAAAAAAAAACTAAATTCCAGATTATTCTGTTGAATGTTTTTAGGGGTGGCACGGTTCACAAAACCCACGGTTCGGTTCACGGTTTTAGGGTCACAGTTTTCAGTTCAGTACGGTTCTTGTTATTTTTTCTTTTAATCTTTAACACTCCAGAAATGTACTTCAGCATATCATATATAGCTTAATT
>JAUMHQ010000082.1:6785832-6796459 GCA_032361165.1 Enteromius paludinosus
ATGTCCATGTACTGAACTGTTATTATTCAACCATGCCAAGGTAAATTCAGTTTTCCATTCTATGGCACCTTTAAAGGAAAGATAGGTGATTTAGTTCAAAAATCTGTTTTGTTATCCTGGTTACCCACTAAAGCCCAGTTCAGACTACTTTTCTGTTGGTTACGACAGTCACTGTGCCAGATTACATGATTTTAAATCTTAAAAGTCTTGTTGCTTTATAAATAATACATGTTTCTCTCTGAGCATTCTTCACTTGCAAACTGGAGTGCATGAAGAGGACAAAGAGAATGAGAGGTAAAATAGTTTTTCACTGACCCTTTTTCACTCTGTAGTGGTAATCCATCAAGAAAACATTATAAATGCTGGGGTATTAATGTCATAGCTCTGCGAACATTTCTTCCATGGTAAAATTACACCTGGCAGGACCGTGTTGACGTCAAGAAGCGTTGCAGATATGCCATCGGTTGTCATGCACATTGACACAATACACGATATAAAGCGATTGAATGTTGCATCCTGACACCCATTGTCATTTACAAATGCCTCCAAAGACTTACATCAAGCTAAAATTGTGTTTTCTACACAGGGCTTAAATTAAGTGGTCTAAATTTACTTACTGTTGAAGCCATCGGACCACAAAATGTTTGACAAATCAAAATGTTCAGTCTGGACATCTGCCTGCCTGTCAAATGTGGAAAGGTGCTATTATTGTAAAATGCACTCTGTTTTGCAATGTTTTATTACTGGTGAATGACACATGATCAGGTAATCTGACAGCATTGCATGTAATCCTCCACCAATGGTGTCCCTTATCATGGCAATTAGTCTTTGGTCTGCCTGCAGCATTCATCATGTGTTTTGCAGGAGGCGTGGCTTTGCAGAGTGATTACACAGGGAGGATGGGGATCTTGCTTTTCAGCTTGCTATTTCTAGCCTTTCTGGAATTGTCTACCATACCTTTAAAAACTTAAAGAAAACAATCCACTAATCAAAATCTGACTCAACAACAAAAGCATTGTTGACATTAAAGTTTGTAAAGTATCGAAGCATAAAAAATGTATTTATTTCTTTTTTATTCGATGGAAACAATCACACTTGTATGCAGCACTACAGACAAGAGAGACTGTGGTTCTTTGCTTTCCCTCATTCTTCAAAATTCTAAAATTCCTGGTGATCAATGGCAGTTGCTCGCCTAGCACATTGCTTGAAGCATGTGACCTGATACCTTCCATCTTTGTTTCAGGTGTGCTTGATTCTGGATTCTGGATACAAAAACACAAGTCTATTTCATGCTCCCATAAGAGCCCCCAAAAACCAGTCACTGGTGAAACATCTTAATGATTTTCTGATTTATATGCTTGCACATATATATTTCCAAAATATGGTATGCTGTGAAACGAGAACACTTTTTTTGCCAATTAGGGGGCCATTCTCACAAAATGATGTTTTTTTACCATTCCACTGGGCTACTTTCCGATTGTTTTTCTATCTCAACACGCAGTAGATGTACATATTCTCCTCAAACATTTTTTGAAGTGTCTCACGCTTAAAACAGCAATCTAAAAATGCAACATCATGAACAAGATGCTGCAAAAGACCAAAGAAGCCCAAGTTAAAAGAAGCTCAGCTTTTTAGACCTTGAGATCTTGCATTATTTTTCCCATTCACTGCCTGCGTCTTGTGTTTTTCAAAGCAAAAAAGCGCATTCTGTGTGAATGGCTCCAAATGCTGTAGCCATGACCCTCTGATTCTCTGAGTCTTAGTTTATGATTATAAAAATAAAACCCAAAAAGACCAACCATACAGTACATTACTAGTAATTTATATAAATGAATTGATTCCAATAGAGTTTAATGTTAGCATGCACCCCCCCCCCCCAAAAAAAAAAAAAGGTTTAATATATCTCTTTCTATTAAACGAAATGCATGTCACACAAATCATTTTTAATACTAAAATAATGAATGTGTCATTTCATAGAACGTTTTCAGTATTGTATGGAATGTTACAGCAGTTGTATAGAAAAAAAAACAAAAAAAAACTTTTTTATAATGCTTTAGAATTAGCACTTTCCTTCATTTTTTATTCCTTCAAATATAGCCTTCATAACAACTGACTAAATGTTTTGAGCAGAGCAATTGATTGCTGGTGCTAAGAACTTCATGCAGAACTTTAAAACACCCAGTTGAAAACACACTCACTTGAGTGTTTCTGTTTATAACTGACTCATATATTCTGGTTGTCTCTCCAAAGAACATTCATAAACCCTTAATACTTTGACCGGGCACACACATTAATTGCAGGAATTAAGTAGTGTTGTTGCATGCAGTAGTGGTCTCTAAATTCCTCCTTTGCTTCTTAGGAGTGGGGTGGGGAGGGGGAATCTGATTTATTGTTCAATAAAGCCAAGACCTGTTTTGCTCAATTAGCTCTATTTATCTGAGTAATGGTATTTTACTGAGTCTGCCCTTCCCACTCCATCGAGGCAGCGACGCATGCATATGGCATCAGAGTCTGACTGCATTTCATTCAATTTCCCCTGTGAATCAACAAGGAGGAGATATTAGAATGATGTGGCTATATAAAGCTATATATGCTCCCTGTGTTTTGAAGGCAGTATAATGGAATAATTTGCTAGTCTTGTAGTCAAGTCATTCGTCAAATAAACACAGGTGTTTATTCGTATGCTATGCACCATAGCAAAAACTGATTCATCATTAGGCACTGGTCGGATTAATCAAGTATACATATACAACCAATGTCACCTTCTATAACCTGAGGACTTTTAATCAGCTGCCTATCAACATAATATTTAATAATTACATTCAGGTAGATAGTATTTACAGTATGTCGACACATAATCAGAAATAATCATAATACTGATTAGCCTTATCAGCGACTGTAAAGAACATCTGGTGTCCTGTTGCAGTTAAAGTGTGCAGAGATGATCCCACACTTCAAAAGGTCTCTAAAGCTTCTCAATCTGATGGTCTCAATCACCAAAACTGTCAACACAGTCTAACATTTAAGGTTACTGAGGCATCATTACTAAACACCTCAAACGGAAAAGCAACATTGTCTTCAGAACTAAAAAGGTTGTATTCGCTAAAACCTTTCAAGAAGTTCAACCTGCCTCAGGCAGTTCAGTACAGTTCTCACCTCACCATAAGTGCTTGGTATGTGTGAGCCACGCCATGTGTTTTAAACAAGTCTTTGGTTAAACTACCTTGGCCTTGGGTTGCATCTTAAGGTGCAGTCACACTTAAAATCTGAGGTGGGCAGAGTACCCAAAAACTGTACTCAAGTAAATGTAAAAGTACTTATGGAAATATTTACTCAAGTAAAAGTATCAGATAAAAGCTACTCAAGTAGTTAGTTACTAGTTACTTAGGATCATATACTGAATATCTATGGTCTATTTTTATTTAGATGTACACACACAAGAAAATCATAATTATTGATCATTCCCTTGAAAATGTAATTGCTATTATTAATTATGATTTCAGATGTTATTTCACAATTTACACTGAATGATGTTTATACTGCATGCCATATTTTACAACATAAGTTGAAGACACTAACTAAAAAAAAAGCAATTAGGTTTTTTACATTTAACTTTTTCTGTAATTCATTTCACTGATGCAAATCAGAATATTACTCAGCCGTTACCTCAGTCTTCAGTGTCACATGATCCTTCAGAAATCCTTCCTATATGTTGATTTACTGTCAGTTCTGTTCTTTTAAGCCCTTTATTCATAAAGGAATCCTGAACAAAATGTCACATGTTCCAACACTTCCAATGTTTTCAACACTCAGATTACGGTGTTGTGAAATATTCTGTGACTGAGATTTTCTGTGACGCAGGGTGGAGCATACATGAATATTGATGAGTTTCCTGTTTCGCGTTAAAGTGCCATTGTTTGGATCACATGCACCCGGTGGAATACACGCAGCCTTATGCAAAGTGTGATTAAGTTCAGCAGGTATAGACTACTGCTAATTTAGGCACAATAGTTTGTAGATGTAGATGTTGTAGATGTTTAATTACATAATTACAGCTATTCATTTGTTGACGTGCCTGACTCTGAGGATACACTCCAACTTACTGAGGCATTAAACATTTTTGTTTATGCATCTAATTTATTTTGACAGTCTTAACAACTGTTAATAACGAATATAAATGTACATTTTATGTTGGTGACATAAACTTTCAGTTGTGATCATTCTATGGTGTTTCTTATTGTTTGATCATTTGGTAGCCTACATAACATCAACCCAACTTTAGTAATAAATTAATGTTACCATTTTTGTAATATATCATAATTGAATTCAACATAACACACGACACAATCTACAAACTATTGTGCCTGAATCAGCAGTAGCCTATACCTGCTGAAGTTCATCACACTTTGCATAAGGCTTATTCCAAAAACTGTGTGTATTCCGCCGAGCGTGTGTGATACAAACAGTAGCGCTTTTAGCGCGAAACTAATGAATATGCATGTCTGCTCCACCTCACATAAAGGCTAGATAACAGACCACTGGTGCACACAATTAGACCAATTAAAACTTCAGTCACCGAATATTTCACAACAACGGAGCGTTTAAATCCAACAGGGGCTTTCAATGCAGAGGAGACGAATCACAACCTTAGCTGAGATTCCTCAAGGGGAAAAAAAGATGTGAAACCTAGCAACACTTCATACTGTTACACGGATAAGTCAACCGGAATATATACAATACATGAGACGATATAGCTAAAATGTCAGTCTCCAAAATAACCGCCGCCATCACGTTTGGGATTTATGACAGCTGAAGAAAGTGCGAAGTAAAAAAAACATGACTGACAGAAGGCCATTGGTAGGCCTGGACACATGAGTTCGTACGCGAGCACCGATAATAATAACCGGTTGGCTGAAAACAAAGCTAAGGTAGGCTAAAGACTAGCAGGCTTTTCCGCTCGGAACCAGTTTATAAATTCAATGCCTGATATTAAAATGGGTTTACCTCGTACCAAATATGAATATTTATGTAAACGATTATTTTCTTACCTGAATGAATCAATGTAAGCGAGCGCTTCGGGTCATGCAGTTGTCGTTTATCTTTTGCACTGACATGCGCAGTGCGTCATTGACTGGACACAAAATACTACAGCGAAGGCCGAGCTCATGAATATTAATTAATAATACGTCATCAATCTGTAACCCACATCTTTCAGTAAGTCAGGCAAGGACCACTGGACGAACGACGAGTTATGAAATAACGTTACAAATTAATGAACAAGTCCTTCCCCTCAGATGGATGGTAGGAAAGAGTAGGATGCGTTTAACTGACTTTTAACCGTTAAAATTAAATAAAACATGCAGAAGGCTAATATATAAAAAATATGACTCTGTCTTTAATGCTTGTAATAATAAAAAAACGTTTACAAACATTACAACATGTCTAAATGTAGAATGCAGTCATATTGTGTGTGTGTGTGTGTGTGTGTGTGTGTCCAACAATGTCCTTGCCCTAAATAAGTCCCCTAATGTAAAAAAAACACACTTTAAAAGATAGTATAAAAACATATTTTACCAATAAACAAATTATTGGCAGGGAATGGTTAAAAATTATATTAAAAATAGAAAACGACAAAGTAAAAATAAACAAAACCAAAACAATTAAATATTTTTATATATATAATATATATGTTTTGTTTTTTGATTTTTTAACTTTGTCGTTTTCTATTTTTAATATAATTTTTCTGTATATATATATATATATATATATATGTTGTTGTTTTTTTGAGGGGGTGGTGGAATAATTAAATTACATATTAAATTATATATTACATATTAAATAAGTTCCCTTGCATTGTGTTCTGATCTCTCTTTTGTTGTTGTTGTACTTTTCAGACAGTTTAGAGACCTAATAGACGTTGTTATTTTAGTTTTGTGTTTGTAATTTGTAATTAAATTATAAGAATGAGAGAATTATAGAATCTAGGGCCAGATGCACAAACTGCTTAGAATACTCTTAAAATTAGTTAATTAATTATTCGTTTCTTCTTGGATTTATTTAATTAATTATGTATTTTTTCGAGGCTGGTGTCTTAACGTAGTGGCAATGTTTATACAATTGACCCAGCTCTTGTGAATTCTGCACATGAACACTTCCTGCGATGGCTGTACAAATAACTTCCTTCTGGCACTGTCGTCCGGCACGACCGATGAAGGAGTGGGCTTCAGGACAGAACATAGACTAAACATGCTCGCAGTGATGAGCAAATACACCTTTACAATGTCAAATTATCAATAGACTCGATCGGGACAGACTAGCAGCAGTCAACATTGGCTGCAATAGGGAGGGAGATCCCATCCGGTCCAGCAGTGATTTCTCATCCTCCCGCTTACGTCTTTGGCTCCGCCTCTCCTCTGCCCTGCCTGGAGCTCTGAGTCTCAAGTGCACCTCTCAGAGCAGCGGACGGAGCCCACCACCATTCGCCGCCGCTGCTGCTGTTTTTCCGTGCTGACCTGCTGATACAATGGCCTCCGATGGTATGGATGAACGATCCCCGCTGCTGTCAGCACCGAACTCGGGGAATGTCACGCCCACCGCCCCGCCGTACCTGCAGGACTCGAGCCCGAGAGGTAAATGAGCATTGTTACTAACGGAAGAGTGCTGAATCATTTAGGGCGTATAGTAGCGAGCGGGGATCTGTAGCAGCCTACAGCCCGTTTAATATGACACATTGTTTGCAGACGACCAGGAATAACATCTCAGATGGTCGTGCCAGAAGAACGGGCCTCAGTCTGCCCGATAGTGCCAGCGCAACCTGATGTGATGGGTGCAAAATGTTGCATTCTTAGACAAGGACACATTGTTTCGAATTTTAAGCGAGTTAGAAGCCAAACAATCTAATTTATCGGTTATTTAACGATGGGCGACTAACGCCGGTTCCGCCTATTTCGAGGTCGCTGCCTTTAAAATGAGGCACTTGGCATTTCGCTTGCTACTTTCATAGACCTCTATAATAAGTGCCAGTTCATATCATATAAGCCCAGACCACATTATATAGATTCGATGAATGTATTAAACATATAAGTCATAAAACACTTCTTTATTCCTATATAAAACATGATTCTAATAGTAAACAACAAAGGGGAGACACAAGGAAAGATGTCAGTTCACGTTTTGGTTTGTAGCTACATGAGCGGTGCAGTTTTTGTAGGTATGTTTTATATATACTACCGTTCAAAAATGTAATATATTCACACAGAAGACATTTTGTTAAATTATTTTAAAATGTAATTTATTCCAGTGTTACAAAGCATCATTACTCCAGTCTTCAGTGTCACTTTCAGAAATCATTCTATGCTGATGTTTTATTATCAGTGTTGGAAACAGTTGAGCGCTTAATAGTTTTTTGGGATTCTTTGATCCTTAAAATATTAAAAAGAGAAGCATTTATTTGAAATGGATAATATTGTTCAAAACTACTGTTACAATAGTTTCACTACAGTTCAAAAGTTTGGGATCAGTACATTTTTATTCGTTCTTCTTTGAAAGAAATGAATAATTTTATTAACCAAGGATCTATTACATGAACAAAAGTCATAGCATAGATTTACATTTTAGAAATGTTTTATATTTGGTAAACATTATGTTTTTTTTACTTGTTATTCATCAAAGAATCCTGAGGGAAAAAAAATATTAAATGATATATAAAAATATATTTGGCTGCACAACTGTTTCCTACATTGACAATTCTAATAATAACTCAGCATATTAGAATGATTTCTGAAAGGATCATGTGACACTGAATACTGGAGTAATGGTGCTCTGTATCTCAGGAATATATTACATTTTAAAATATATTCACACGGAAAACAGTTATTTTAAATTGAAATAATATTTCACAATATTTTAATCTAATAATTGCAGCCTTGATGAGCTTAAGAAACGTCTTTAAAAACCATTAAATATCTTCCTGACCCTTGAACGGTAGTGTATATTTTTCAGTAATACTGGTTACACTTCTGTGTCACTGTTACATGTGCCTACTATAAAAACAAAAGTAAATGATGCATAACTACATAATCCTTAAGTGCATGTTGTTAATTATTTGTTACTCAGCGCTTATTTGTGTAATTACACAAAAAAAAAAGTAACCATAATGCTTTTTCTATGTGATTATCATATCCAGCATAGACATGCAGGAAGGTCCTCCAGACAGCATAGTGGTCAATCAATATGGGGTTTTCAACGATTGATTTCTGGACTTTTACTTTAATTTCCTCTAATCATGAATAATTGGTTGTGTATTTAATTTGCTAGACACCAAATCCAATAGAGCATGCCAAAAATTGGACAGTTCTGCCTTTTGCAAATATGAATAAGTAGCAAAGCACATTTGATGGTATATATTTTACATGATACAGACCTAATATTTTACTTACTATTGTGTGTATATATATATATATATATATATATTAGTATACATTGCTTTACATATTTAATAGGAAACCAAGTCTTATTATGTGAACTGAAGAAATTAGGGCCTTGTGAGCTGAGGTCATCTTAGATTTCATTTAACCTATGTGATACAAGCTAATACTAATTAAATATGATTTGTAATACATGTAATACATATTTGAAAACAGAGGAATGATTGTAATCCAAATTTCACTAAATGCCTCCTCTGTCAACCCATATTTGCTCCTTTTGTAAATCTACCCACATTGCACTTCCTGATTAGCAGAAAAAGATTTACATTTTTACTGTAATGATCGGCTTACTCTTCATCTCATTATTCATAATGGCTTTATTACCATGAAGTACCATGATCAGGTGATGTGGACGGCATAAACTATGTGTGCTAAACTATGTACTCTAGCGTTATTATCTGGCCTAGTATTTCAAACCCCTGGATTACGCTTTCTGTGGCTTTTTTGACCACGAGCGTTCACCCACTGAGTCTATGAGAGGGATTAGCCTGTCCTGTTTGGAGGGGGGAGGAACTGCTGAGCTGGACTGGAGTCAGTGCACTACATTGCTGAGACTGATATTTATTCTGCGGTTGCATTTGGAAGCCAAAGCTGCATTTATTACAACACCTGTGCGCATCAAACCCTGTAAGAGTAGAACTGTGAAAGTTACAGTCTGCAAGGTTTTTCACCATGCTCTGTGCTGTTAGACTGAGTAGAACAAAGGATAAGAAAGCTTTGATCTTGTCTGCCTGACTAGGTTTTATTCTTGTGATCAGTCCTCCGAGGTGAAAACCAGACTGAATATTGCTCTATATCCCCTGGTGATGAATTTCTGCAAACATCTCGGAAGATAAACAAATATTAGTTGACTGAAATTCTTGAAGGTCTAAGGATGGCGAGCAGGACTAGATCAACTAATCTACTAGTTATCTAATTTTGTTGTCAATTACAATTATAGCTTGTAAAGATTATTGAGATAGAACTATTGTAGTGCCACACGTTGTTTTATAAATCAAACGCACAACATTGCACATGATCCTGAATATCATCTATTTTTCAAATCGTACATAGTGTTGTGATACAGAATAGTGCATACCTCCTACCATATCTGTGTTAATATTACAGTTTTGCCCATTATTAATACAGCTGCAGATTATGGATTATGGAGAAAAAAAAAACTAGAACACGTTTACTGATTTATGTACACTCTCATATTCACTATTGTCTATGCATACTAATCTCTGCTACACATGGGGGGCTCAAACTCTCTCTGATTTTAAACATGATAGTAATACGGACAGAGGGGGAGTTGCAACAACAGCTGTCTGCAGGCTCCAGGGTTGGGGAAAAGGCCTCTCATCTTACAAAGAGTGCAGGATGGTGTCAGAGAAATGAGACCAGTGCTCTCCATCTGCCCCTGAAGAGACACTGTATGCTATATTAGTGTGTGGAACATAAGGATATCTGCTTATGAACTGTCAGCGTGAACACCTACTACAATGTAAACAACTGCATGAATGCATCCCAAACACGTGAGACAGCAGCAACTTTTATAGCCTATTGAAAACAATGAAGAGAATTGATTTTCATTAGCCTGAAGCTAAAAATGTTTTCAATTGATACTCTTAACACTGTGTCTCATGACATTGCATTGTTTGTTGGATCATCCTGACCAGCCTGACATATCAACTTTGGAAAGAACTGTTAAATTATTCTTGGTGGTTGATTTGATGTCGCTAGTGGTGTAAAAATTACACAGTTTAGCTTGTCTGTTCTGCAGAAAGCCCATTAAACAAGGGAACAAATAAACAAACCTCCTAAATGAGAAAGTGCACTGACATAAGCTGCCGGAATGGCTTGAGAGCAATTTCATGGCAACATTAAAATTCTATTATAATAATATAAGCCGTGGGAGAAGAAATGCATTCATCATAGGACTGACAGGTAAAGTTCTTGATGTTGTCAGCAATGGCTTGCAGGTAGAACAGGCCCGTAGGTTAAATAACTCTTACCATATTAGTTTAACAGGATGCTGTGCTGTGAAAATGAGATGCGGTGAGGGGCAGTTTATCTGCCTTTAGCCTTAAGGTGCGTTCACACCGGACGCGAATGAAGCGTCAAGCGCGAGTGATTTACATGTTAAGTCAATGCAAAGACGC
>JAUMHQ010000082.1:6888007-6906060 GCA_032361165.1 Enteromius paludinosus
TTATCCTTTGAATTCAATTCTCATTTAAAATAATGTTGTCAGTTAACCGGTTAATAATCGGTTAACGAGCGTCGGTTATGAGAAATAACCAAAATGAGCATCCCTAATTTGAACCTGAAATGTTTTGAAATGTAATTTGAACCTTTTAACAACAAATAACAAAAAAAATGAAGACTTAGGGTTTGTGATTAAAAACTCAAACCAGACAGATAAACGTCAACTGAAATGTGAACTCACAATCTGACAGAGGCATTTATTCTCATTGACAAGCTTCTCCAATGACAGGGTCTCAATGATATCAGCTTCAGCCAATGCCCCATCTCGGTCCTGTTTATTAGCCAGTCTGCAAGCCAATCAGAACAAGGATAGAGCTGGTCACTAGGTGTGCAGGTCACTTGGTAAGCTGTCACAAACAAATGACTTAAGGTCTGCACTTGAATTGGACTGTAATTAGCCATGTGTTAAAGAGTAGTCTTGACTTATTGGCACACTTAACAAGCTATATTTAGTCAAAGACTTCATCTGCTGCTCACTCCTTCAGTTAATTGGACCCACTGCAGCTTGTCTAATGCCCCGACAGATATACAGATGATGTATTGCACATTTATTGCACAACGCCCTGTTCCACTTGGACTAGAGGCAGACATTATGTGAGGATGCTCTTCACTGATTACAGCTTGACATTCATCAAAGCCTCCAGGCTCATCAGCAAACTCAAGGTCTTGGCTCTAAACTCTTTCATATTTCTGACAGGCAGGCAATGTTGGTGAAGGGTGGGCTGTGAACATTATCAGCAACCATTTAAAAATGGGTGTTCCCCAGGGTTCTGTTCTGAGCCCATTTCTATTCTCTATTAAACACAGTTCTGTGGTTTTATGGAGTTCCAACTTCATCATGGTTTTTGCTGACACAGTTTTGGTGGGCCTAAGGCTAGTGTTTTAAGCAGTAGCCTCACAACCTGGCAGTTACCAAAAAGTTAATGAGTCTTAATTTTTGGATTCAAATTAGGCCAATCTACATTTTTATGTAACTGACTTGAAAAATAATGACAAAAAGAAACTTGATGATTAACTTGTAGGACTAGCCTAAACGTTTTATGCAACTGTTCCCAGATTGTTAAGAGTGATGAAATAGTAAAGATTCCAACATGGTGTTGGTATAGTTACCAAACACCAACAAGAACAAGGTTTCACATGAACTGCAGACGGCTTGTTTGGAAAGCACATCAACAGGTTTATTTTCTCAGGCACCAGTGGAAATTGAGGATCTACCCCCAAGTGTTGAGATCTTTTTACCAGTGTACTACTAAAATCATTTTGTCAGGTAGTAGGCCTATTATTTCCTGTTTCGGAATACAAACTGTCAAGGCATGCACAGGGTGGTGTAGTAAGATAAATGTATCAACAAGGATGGGTCTTCAGGTAGGTCAGGTGGAATAGGACTAAATACAAAAACAAATGATTAAAGATGTCAGCTAAGGATGGGTACCGAAACTCGGTACTTAATCGGTACTGGTGCTAAATTATAAAAGACCGAAGTATCGATAAGCTCTGACATTAACAGTTCTGCTATCGGTACTGCAAAAAAAATACATTTCCCATTTATTGCTAAATAATTACAGCAGAACTGTTAATGTCAGAGCTTATCGATACTTTGGTCTTTTATAATTTAGCACCAGTACAGATTAAAAGATAAAAGAAAACAGGGAAAATTAAGATATAAAGCAGAGCTTACCTAAAAATAAATTTTTAGTGATGAAAAACATTCACTTTATTTAGTGTACATAACAAGAGGTTCCAAACTTTTATTAATTTTAATTCCAAACACTAACTAATTTATCTGAATGTGTTCCAATAAAACGAACATTACCCAAGGCTGATTGTTTAGCTGCATTTTGCAATTTTTTGGTTAAAGCTGCAGTTACAAACTGTTAGTCCTCTTTTCCATTCTTTTACAGGAAAATAGTTATTTATTTATTTGTTTTACAATCATTTGTTTTGTTTGTGTAATATTTGCTCAAACATTGGTGTTTGTTAGGCTACAGATTATTATTCTACATAAAAAAAATGTGCTGTTAATTCAGTTCTCAATTATATAAAATTTATAAAAAAACACAACAAAAAGTACTGATAAGAGTACCGTTACAGTACCGGACTGATAAGTGGTATCGATAAAAGTAGAAATACAGTAAAAACCTCAATGATATCCATCCATAAACAGCATCCTTTTTCATTGCTTTCAAGTATGAAACATTTTTACAAGTACATTTTTCAAACATCTGTACTTTGCCAGAGTAGTTTTATTTTTTAGCAACTTACCTTTACTTCACTACATTTCATAAAACATATTGTTACTCATATATCACATGCTCCGGGATGCATACGAGCAATTAATTAACAAACTGATTATTTTAAATGAACCTGTTCAATCGGTTCGCAAATCACACCAAACAATTCATTCTCGAATTGGAACGATCCGATTGCAGCTGTTCTCGATTCAACAGGTCACTGATTCAAACGATCTGTTCAGAGCGAGTCGGCAGTGAACTGAACAATTGGCGCCCACGATTGATGATGCATAAAGTAAGTTACTGAAAGTCATATTTATGTAAAAATTGTCAGTTTGTTACACTGCTGTAAAGAGTGATCTATTTAAGCCCACTGAAAAGAATGCAGACAAATTAACATCAGTGTCTCCAGGTCAAAAAAAACATTCATATTCCCTGCTGCTGTAACTTTAACAATTTTATTAAAATGCTACGCATCTAGCCCTACATCTGTTTTTATATTGTTTACCAACAGTATACATTTTTTATATTGTTTGGATCAACTAGCCCAGTAGACAGATATGAATGTTTATTCATAACCATACTGAAAATAAGTAGGTCTAAATATTGTTATCTGATGCTAATTGTTTAGCTAACAAGCTTGCTGGTTACAGTATATGCTACACATTACAGTATACAGCTGTGATGACTTCATACATAATGACACATCACAATCACATCACTAATTACTCAAAAAAACAATTACATTTATGGCCTTTATGCTTTATGTTTCATCTCCTATATTTGATGCTCTGTAGTTTGGGATGAGGAAGATTTATTTTTATGTTTTATTAATGAATAATATTTATTTGGATCGTTTCACACTTAAGATTGTAGCAATGGCTGATGAAAATTCAGCATTGCCGGCACAGGAATAAATTATATTTCAAAGTGTAGTAAAATACAATGTTATTTTTAAATTGTAAGATTATTTTTTTTATTATATATATATATATATATATATATATATATATATATATATATTTACTGTATTTTTTATAAAATAAGCATAAGAGACTTAAAAACATAAAAAATCCTACTAGTTAAGCTTTTGAACAGCAGTGTTAATGTTGAGTCTAGACATTAAGTTATGTTAAACAGCAAGAACATGTTTTGAACACTTACACTAAAACAGGTTTGCCTGCAATACGAGGGTGCCGGAGAACCTCAGCCATTGTGTCTCTGGTCTCCTGGATCCTTTGAACATCACTGGAGTCCACAACAAACACCACTCCATAAGACTCAGAGTAGTAGTTTTTCCAAATGCCGCGAATACGCTTTCCACCACCCAAGTCGAAGATTGTGACCTCAAACTTCCCCTGCTTCAGGTCCACCTTTGAGAAGCCCACTGTAGGTGCTACATCTAAAGGACTTTCTATGACAGTCACAGAAACATAGACCTTGTGAAAACGATTTTTAACCTAAACAAAACCTACATTAAAAAAACACTACATAAAAAAAAACACTAAGATGATTATTTATCATCATAAATATAACATATAAAAATATTGATGAAGATTTACCTCCCTGGATTCCTCTGACAGTAGCTGTTTTTCCAGCATTGTCCAGTCCAACCATTACTAATGTCACCTTCCTGCAAGAGCACAGATACAGCATTATTTTTTTTTTTCAAGACAGTCCTAATAATAATAAAAAAAAAAAAAATTTCTGTCAAACACTTGAGGTGCAGTCAGGTTAGAATGACACATTAAGGTCAATGACAAGCAAGCAAGAACATGATAAAGAAAAAAACCTCAAGTGTAAAGTTCATAGAAACGTATACATAAACAAGTTGGCTTTAGGCCAAATTATATATATATATATATTTAAATTAGTGGTGTAATGATACGCGTATTCATATTGAACCGTTCGGTACGAGGCTTTCGGTTCGGTACACATTACAAACCGAAGGATTCAGGGAAAAACAAGGAGAATTGGGTGTGTAAAATATAATGTTTTCAGTGCTACGCTCAACAAGGCAGCCCAAACGACAGGACAGTCAACAGTCAACGTGCGACAGAAGATACACTGTGCCGTCACGATCACATTTTTCCTGCGCTGCCAGACATGTACAAGACATTACCTGAAAAGTTTAACATGCTCGTGTTTCTTAGTAAGAAGAAGAGTAAAATTCATGTTCATATAGAGACACGAAAAGATCACTAAGAACACCTCATGCAAACGTGTTTAGGAGAGTTCTATTTTCATTACAACAATCTGTTTACGTTGATACATTGCACATTAAACTATTTGTTTACAGAAGATGCAAGAAATGCACTGTTTACAATATTATTTACAGGATATACAAGAGATATTTTATTTAGAAGAGATACTGCTTATTTTCTACTTTTAAGAAGAAAAACATTGAAAATAATTTATTTTATTATTTCTTTTTTTATAAGAACAAAGTGACTGTTAGTTTTAGGCAATGTGTGCTTTAATTCCACTTGTTCAACATTGATGTTATAATTGATGTTATGATTGATAATCATAGATAGAAGATGCGTGTTTCCTTCAATTATTTTAAAATCAAGTAATGCTCCCTTCGTTCAAAAATCTCTCACTCGTAATATGTAAGCATATTTACTGTACAAGATTTATCATTGAACTATGAGGGCAAAAAAAATTTAAAATAATCGTTCATTAATCGTAATCCAGTTAAAATGTTCAATTAATCGCCAAATTGCCCAGCCCTACCTAGTAGCCACTAAGATTTCATTACCATTTATTGTTAACATTAGAAGAAAAAATATATTTAGTGAGAGTGCTGTTTGATTATTACTGGATGACTGTTAGCTGACAACAAAGAGCATATGTCAGTGGAGACCAATTCTATAGTAACACTGACGCTCTGCCGGCCTCTTGCTGACCGCGCTGATTTGATTTAGCTCCCTTTAAGGCAGTGACGAGAGCCGAAAACCTCTCACTGGCCCTTGTCATACACACAAAGTGACAGTAGATAAAACCCAGACCTCTTCCATCCTGCTTTCACCACCTACTATAAAGATTCTAAGATCTCTCTTTCATCAACAACTTCTTTTCTAACTCCTCTTTTTGTTAAAATACCCCTCCACAGGCCCTGAGGGTCAGACTTTGTGACAGGGATTTGTCTGTACAAGATCAGTGGAGACTGGAGAGAGAATTTCAAACACACATGAAGCTCAATTGTATCTCGGTCAGAGAACCCTCAGTGAATTGCAGCTCAATGCGAATCGAGATGCATTCCCATGAAGACGAACGAAAGCCAGCTCACAATCAACTGAGATCTAACTCTACAGCTAAGTGGCTACGCAATGGTTGAAGGCCTCCCGGGTAGGATTATACACCGATGACCACCAGCAGAGGAAAATTCAATGATTATCAGCTGTGAAAACGTAAAGCTCTAAAAGCCTGAAGAAAAACACATTACTGTAAACAGCTTAACAGTAACTCACAAAGCTGATGCCGTTCCAGAGAACTAAGATTGGATGTTTTTAAAGAGCCTGCAGTAAAGCGGCCTCATCTTACGGAGCGCCTGCCAAGTTTCACTGAGCTTTTCCTTATCCAGCGAAATTCACGAATGAGAAATAACACGCTCTGCGGAAATCATGAACCTTGTCCTCAACTTTCAAAACCCAAAAATCCCTGTTTTTATGATAGAGTAAATATGCATGAAGGGCATCAATGATCATTATTGAATCACTGTTGAAAAGAATCAAAGATAATGTGTAGATAATGGGCCATAATGGGCCCTTGTATCAAATAATAAGCCATAAATGTACTGTATTCAAACGGACAATGTTGCCGGACTCAAATAACTGCAAGTTTGCAACCGCAACCTACTAAACTTAACCATTGAATCTTTGTTTAGAAATGTCAAACAGAGAACAGTTAGCAGAATGTGATCTATATGCACTACACTACA
Organism: Enteromius paludinosus; assembly: GCA_032361165.1. Classification (NCBI taxonomy): domain Eukaryota; kingdom Metazoa; phylum Chordata; class Actinopteri; order Cypriniformes; family Cyprinidae; genus Enteromius; species Enteromius paludinosus. The sequence goes on from JAUMHQ010000082.1 coordinate 6,894,238, forward strand.
TTTTTGAGAGGCTGAGATTGAAGAGATAAGAGTAATAACGGCTGGGGTGAAAGGGAGGGAAAAGGTGGGTTTTATTCATTGAAAATATGAGATATGAAATTCTGAGAAATGCTCATTTATCACTGCTTTGGCAGCTCTAGGCTCTAACCCCCCCCCCTCCAATAGAGCGTAACCGTGACCACCCACTTTTTATAAGTGGTGGTGGTTGCGGAAGCATTTTTCTCATTCATTTTCCCGGGAGGAATTTCAATAAAATCTTCATTAAAGAGTTCTAAGTTCTCAACCAAAACAGCCAGCTCTGAGATAAATCACACCAGGAAAAACTTTGATCCCAAGCAAAAACATATACAAAAACTGTCAACAAGACGTTTAAACACTGCGGATTACTAATGCATATTTTATATTTACTGCACAATATTCTTATATACACAAATACCTCAAATCACTGTCAAGTAAGCTTCCAATATAAAAGGTAACCTCAAAAAAGAAGCATGCCACCTTCTACTAGTAAACATATGGCACCGCGTTCTGCATATGAGCTCATGAAATATTGACCTGACAGCTGCCAAGTTATACCACAGCAGGTTCAAACAGACATCAGGCTGGTTTTCTAATGGCAGCTTGTCTTATTTCATGACACAATCTGTTTTATTCACACCCCCACGAGCCAACAAACTGCAGCTATAAGTAAATGATTCATTTCCGCGAATCAGTTCTCTCGAGCCAGTTGCTTTAAAGAACCGGTTCTAAAAGAACCTAACCCTACAATGTTCAAATAAAGCCATGATTGCATACACCCCGTCTCATTTTTACTATGCTATATTAATAACAGTGATTATTATCAGGTCGTGTGTAAAAGTTTAGTTTAATGCTTCTGCTAATAAAACAAGTAAATTAGAACCTATAGTTTGAATTTACAGTAAACAATAGGCTACAACAATTCATCTACATCCACCGACATATAAAATGCAGATATGCATTGATAAAACATTCACACAACCAATTAAATGTTAAATCGCTCTGACAGATAATCGCTCTGTGAAGCTCAAATCGGAGTTCACCCGATTCATTGAAAAGATTCGACTCAAATGAACGATTCGTTGAAGAAGCGAACCGATTCAGTTTATTTTGGTTACAGGAAAGACTACATTTAGATTATAATATAAAGATGCTTTCCGGCAAAATAATCAAATATAACATAGTCCAGCTTTTGCAGCATTTCTCGCGCAGCGCTTGACAAAAGTATAAAGTATCATAGATATATCATAGCTGCGAGCAAATACAGATGCAGAGTTAAAACGGACAGTTATTAATCTGTTAGTCACATGCACAATTAATAAAACAATGACAATTGTCTGTCAACCACAACTGACGTTATGCCTTAAATTTGCCGTTTGTAAAAGTCTCAAGCAAACGCACGCTGCAAAACAGCATGTCTCCACAACGAGCTGTAATATTCACATTTAAATGTGCTGTGGTGTCAATATACAGACCTTACTCACCGCTCGAGACAGAAAACTTATTCCCAGTGAGTGTTATTTACTCGAGCTGAGCACTTCCATCCATGCGAACAAAACAGCACTTCTCCTTTCTGCGGCTCGGTGTGCTAAATAAAACTCAAATCAAAACAAAACGCGTTGAATGACAGCACCTCGGACTTTGTCGACTGAGAGCATCCAGCACGACAGCAACGGATCAAAAATCATATGTAGTACACGCGTAGAGATTTGTAGCGCTCGCTCACAGCCGCCACGGACCAATCAGAAGGCAGCGCTGGGGTCTGTTTCGTCACTGGCATATTCACCCTTGACTGATTTTGAGGCTTTCTAAAAACACATTGTAGTGTGCCACATCAGGGGCTGGCATCGATGAGTATGTGCTCAGCTGTCAGAGTGAATCTTAAGCTGCTTAAACTATGTGTCTGTAGCAGTTTTGCATATTTAAAATAGCTCAGTGTGCCTGTAGGCAACATGAAACCTGCACACTATAGAAAAGAGCACAAGCTGTATGACCACTGACCAGCGTAAGCTCTGGAGTAATGTCTTAGGAGAAGAGCAGGATATCAGTGTTAAGCTAAGCTTGACACTGGGTTCATTAAACGTACCATGATTATGAATGATTATATATGAAGTCCTATACCATAAAACCTATGTTTTATAATTAGGACAGGTTTAAAGGCAAAAAGAAATGCATAAGGAACGCACCTATCCTAAACCTTTTTAAATTGCAATAATATTTCACAATATTACTGTTTTTGCTGTATTTTTTGTCAAATAAATGCAGAGACTTCTTTTAACAACATTAAATTCAATATCATGAAATATTTATTGCAAACTTTTATTTTATTTAAATTTAGGTAGACACTGTTAATCATACATACCCCTCATCAACATACGTGTCAGGACCAGTCGTTTAAATTTCGACGATTGACTTTCAGTAAACAGATACGCAAGTTTAATTTGAATTGTAATGAATTCAACCATATTTTGGGCTGTACTGAGTCTCACTGTATTAGTATGTTATTTTAAAGACAATGTGGGTAGATAAGAGATCGATTAAAAGGATTAATTATGTATGAAATAATCGTTTATCTTTTTTTCTGCAGCACACACAGATCTGTTCGCCAAGCTGAAGTCTTTGCTGTAGGTGGAAGAAATGTGGCTTGTGGGCGCTGCACTTTATAGCAGAATCAGTATGACCACATTAAAGTTTGAGCACCTGATTTAGGTACTGTTACTGTGAAAGCCACTTTACATCATGTCTCGTTTTATAAGTCCCAGTCTTCCCGCTGAGCTCATTGTGGTGAAACCTGACCTTGGAGGTACATAGCTTTTGCCGGGTGGGGAGCGATGTGTTGTATAATAGTCGGAGAGGCTGAGTGCATCCAGACAGGCTTGGACAGTGCAGCACAGACACCTCCACATGCATCCTCTTTCTCAGCTGCTGCTCGCCTCATCCTGTAATTATGGCTGTCATCAGCAGCCCCCGACAAGAAGCTATATTTACTGGAGCCCTGCACAAACAGTTCTCAGGCTTACAGGAGCCTAATACAAAAGCAAAAGCTCTCTCCATTCACTTGCAACTGGTCTTAAACAGGTTAGCTGGTGAGATATGAATGGAAACATGAGGCTAATGAGCTGAATCAGTATGCAGTGAAGGAATGTGACTGCACTCGACTTAAAGACTTAAAATAAGTCTTTTTTTTCTCATTAATGTACACACAGCACCCCATATTGACAGAAAAACACAGAATTTTTGCAGATTTATTCAAAAAGAAAAACTGAAATATCACATGGTCCTAAGTATTCAGTCCCTTTGCTCAGTAGTAGAAGCATACAGCCATGAGTCTTTTTGGGAAATGTGCAACAAGTTTTTCACTCCTGGATTTGGGGATCCTCTGCCATTCCTCCTGGAAGATCTTCTCCAGTTCTGTCAGGTTGGATGGTAAAGATTTGTGGACAGCCATTTTTAGGTCTCTCCAGAGATGCTCAGTTGGGTTTAAGTCAGGGCTCTGGCTGGGCCATTCAAGAACAGTCACGGAGATGTTGTAAAAGCCACTGTTATTTTAGATGTGTGTTTAGGGTCATTGTCTTGTTGGAAGGTAAACTTTGGGCACAGTCTGAGGTCCTGGGCACTCTGGAGAAGGTTTTTGTCCAGAATATCCCTGTCCTGGGCTGAATTCATCTTTCCCTCGATTACAACCAGTCGTCCTGTCCCTGCAGCCGAAAAACACCCCCACAGAATGATGACAGACCACCATGCTTCACTGTTGGGACTGTATTGGACAGGTGATGAGCAGTGCCTGGTTTTCTCCACACATACCACTTAGAAATAAGGCCAAAAATATCTTGGTCTCATCAGACCAGAGAATCTTATTTCTCACCATCTTTGAGTCATTCAGGTGTTTTTTAGCAAGCTCCATGCTGGCTTTCATGTGTCTCAAACTGAGGAGAGGTTTCCATCGGGCCACTCTGCCATAAAGTTTAGACTGGTGGAGGACTGCAGTGATGATTGACCTTTTTACAACTTTCTCCCATCTCCCGACTGCATCTCTGGAGCTCAGCCACAGTGATCTTTGGGTTCTTCTTTACCTTTCTCACAAAGACTCTTCTCCCCCGATAGCTCAGTTTGGCTGGACAGCCAGCTCTAGGAAGGGTTCTGGTCACCCCAAACGTCTTTCATTTAAGGTTTATGGAGGCCACTGTGCTCTTAGGAACCTTAAGTGCAGCAGAACTTTTTTTATACCTTGCCCAGATCTGTGCCTTGTCACAATTCTGTCTCTGAGCTCTTCAGGCAGTTCCTTTGACCTCATGATTCTCATTTGCTCTGACATGCATCGTGAGCTGTAAGGTCTTATATAGACAGGTGTGTGGCTTTCCTAATCAAGTCCAATCAGTATAATCAAACACAGCTGGACTCAAATGAAAGTGTAGAACCATCTCAAGGATGATCAGAAGAAATGGAGTTATATGAGTGTCACAGCAAAGGGTCTGAATACTTAGGACTATGTGATACTTCAGTTTTTCTTTTATAATAAGTCTGCAAAAATGACCACAATTCTGTGTTTTATGCCAATATGTGTGAATACTAAAGAGGGAAAAATTAACTTAAATGGTTTTAGCAAATGGCTGCAATATAAAAAAGAGTCAAAAATTTAAGGGGGTCTGAATATTTTCAGTACCCACTGTATATACTGTATAACAGTCCACTCATTCTGTCTTGGTATTTAAGGCTGTTCTGCATTGTAAATATAGACTAAGCAGGAATCGTTCACACACGTTTGTATAGCTCTGTTCAGCAAACATGTCTCATCTCAGGTATTTGCTATCACTTCCATCGGGAGAGACAAACAGAAATAGGTTACAGCATGCCACTGAGGTCAAGAGGTTACGAAAAGCAGCTAGACAAGTACTGCTGAAAATCATATGTGTGAAGCTGTTGATGGAATAATCACCTTAACTGGAAAGATTCTGTTATTTGCTTTTGTAAATGACAGATCTCAAATGAGAGTAGATTTCCTTAGCAATCATATAATAATGCAACAAATGCACTTCTTCTTCATGTCACTCACACCACTTGACTTGATTTTTTTCAATATTATTATGATTAAAAAAAATTGTTTCACTGTTTTTTTTTCTCTTTAGAAATAAAGAATAAAAAATTATGTACCAACTAAAGGTTTCTCTTGAGGACTGTAATTATTTCAAAAAAGACTTTCATTCCTCTGTGATTTAATTTGTATCACACACTGTTACTTTATGCTCTCCCCAAAATATAAAAATAATATTAAATATATTTTTTATATTACAAACTAAATATTAAAACTAAAACAAGCAAAAATGATCAACGTTTTTCTCTCTCTCTCTGAAAACCAAGAAAATAGTGTAATTTTAAAAGTGTGATTTCGAAACCTAGAATAGTTTTAAAACACTATTTTTTTAATGAATATATATACATGTTGTTAAAATTGTAAGCTAAAATATTTCTAAAATCCAGTCAAAACAAACTTATTCAGTAAACCAGTCAACTTGAAAAATCATTTATATTTATTTGTTAATTAAATGGGAACCTCTTTTGGAATCCCTAACTTTCATTTATAGAAACTAAGAGTTTCAGGCTTTCAAATAATGTTGGGGTAAAAAAAACATAAACCACTAGCAGAAAGCACCCTACTGAGAGATTTGCGTGGGTATGAACCACTCACATATTCTTGTAAAAAGTATAAATCTAGTTCTAAGTAAATTGTCAGGCTGTAAATTTCCCTTTGAAACTGCGGCACCGCAAAACTGTCTATATTTCATGACGTTTAAAGGAGTTTTCAGATAACAGGCTGCTGTGCCCTGTGGCTAATCTCCTGCCTTTGGTTCTATAATGACAGGGTCTGATGCAGGTAGAAGCCCACAGTGCCAAACAAACCCACACAGCTGTCTGATGACAGCCGGCCTCCAGGTGTTCGGTAAGCTGCTGTCTGCATAATAGTTTGACGGGAAGATTGAGATCACTTCGTGGTAAATGACATACAGAAACAAAATCAACCAGGGTTAGTGGATCATGTTTTGCTACTGAACGGTGGTTCAGAGCAAACCAGGAAGCCTCAGTAATCATCAGTCAACCACTCCACATTGTGTGTTTTCACCCACCGTGCAGCACAAGAACACAGCCGTAGACTCGTGTTTGTGGAAAGCTCTACTTGTTTGGTCTAAAGTAGGTCAATGGGAGCATCCGTCATGTGTTGTTGAGAAAAAACACATGGAAATTCACAACCCCCCACGCAACAGCCATTGTACACATAACACCTGAATCTCTCAATGAGCTGCCTTTTAAAAGCACTACTCTCCGCTCAAAGAAAGGGAAGCAATTTCTTTTTGCTCTCACCCTGAGGCCGTACAGTTTGTTCTGTGAGCTCGAGGGCATGTGTCCTGAGTCGCTATGACCAGGTCATGGCTTCTTCCTTCTGACACATTCGCCCTGAGCATCACATGCTACATGGATGGATAAACCGTATGCACGCAAGCTGGAGCAAAAGAGGCTAAAGCTTCCAATCTGCATAAGCCTCCAACAAGCAAAAAAAATCAAATATGGCTGTAATTCTGATTTCATAGCCAACCTCAGGGTGCCCACAAAAGCCTGTAATTTCCTGTTCCTTCTCTTTATTCTATCAATAATTCAATCAATAGTCCATAAAATGAAAAAGAAGGAATGCACTCTGAAAAAATTATGTTGTCATTATTTTTGTCACGCACCCCCAAATATTCTTAAGGTTGCCATGAAACAGACCTTTTGATTTACTTTTCTTTCTTTTTTGATGTATAATATAATCAATTCTTGAACAAAAAAATATATATATTTTGTTCTTTTGGAATTTATTGGATTGTTGTTGTTGCAAAAGTGACAGTTTGTCCCACCCTTGCACCAGTAAACTCATCATTAGACAAGAGAAGAGATGCTGTTGCAAAGGGGAGGGGAAGTTATTTTGAATAAAGATTACAAAGGCACGTGAATTTTAAAAATGGATGATGTGCAGAGATGAATCATTAACAGGAAACATTGCAATATTACATTTTTTAAAAATCATGCCGACTTTAAAAAAGATACATTCACTTAATAAGTAAAAATGCAGAAAACATTCATGTTTTTGTTTTTTTTATTTTAAGCAACTTTTTTGTGAAATGCTCAGCGCTACATCACTCACACTCAGCCTTTGATAATAAAACAACATCAGTTGATGCCCATCATACAGCTGCTGTTCTTACAAATCCTGCTTAGCTGACATAGACACTGACATCATAGTTATTCATTGGCAGCCTCGGACATGCTGTGCAGAGTGATGATGACCGAGCACATTGTGTAGAGCTCACAGTGCCAGTTCTGCAGATAACATCTAAGTTAAAGCCAGACAGCGCCCTCAAATCTCTTGTCCTGCATGAATCAATACATGGAGCAGCTCAGGGCTGAAATCAAATGCCACCACAGCGAGCTTTGCTGAAGCCCCGGAGGGGATACGGTTTCCCCAGCCTGAGTGCCATAGACCAGAGGTGTACAAATGACTTGAAATCTGACACTGATTTTTTTGCACAAACTTGATTTGATTGACAGAAAACATGATTAAATCCAGCTTAAAGTCAGCTCTTACTTAGCTTTCTGTCAGCTCATAATATCACTGCAGCAATATCACGAGCGCTTATCATTAAGTTGCAAAGACCTTAAAATGAAAATACATAAACCTTTCCCAAAGTCTTGACTATTACTTTTATGCTTTGGAAACAATTAAATGTAATACTGCAAAATCAATACAGCCATAATACCAACTGTAATTGTATATTGATGAAAAAGGAGAGAAGGAACAATCTGACAAGTAAAGATGGCACTTTATAAAACATGCATACAGGTGGCATAATATTAATGACTGCTTTAGATGACACTCATTTCGGTCAATCATATTAGTCTGATTAGTTTATTTACCAAGACTCCACTAGCCACCGTTACCTGGTTTTCTGAGGTTATTCACAGAAGTGCTCATACTTTATTGCTTCAGGACTTCACTCTCTACTTTAGGGAGAAACACGAAAAACCCTCTTTGAATAACTCATGAAGCACATGCCCATGCAAAAGCACACAAGTGTGTGTTTTGTTTCCATAAAGTTGCCCCTTACTCTAACACTTTTTGATCGTATTAGGTTAAAAAAAAAAAAAAGTAATAGCTTAAGTGTAAAGGTTTTTAGAGAAAATTGATGCTATATGCTTAAAAGCTGGATGGCCTTCACTGAACCCGAAAAAGATCTGAGGGACTTGCATGAGCTGGTTTTATTAAATACCGGTAGATTTTTGTCTTGGAATTTGTATTTCCAAAAGAAAACACAGATAAACTGCATGATGATTTAAAATAAATAAATAAAAAAGGTGTTTGTGGCAGAAATATTTACTTCTAAATTGGGTCAGTCCAGTTGAGTCACTCGTCCCACAGATCATTTGCTATCACACTTAGATTTGCTTGTTTCTTCATCAGAATCAATTTGGAGAAATTCCGCATTGTGTAAATTGTTTACCAATTGATGCTATGCAGTGAATGGGTGCCGTCGGAAATTCAAACAGCTGATTAAAACATCAGACTAGACATTTCTTTGATTTTATTACACATATAAAAAACACCAATTCAGCAAAGTCCCCAAAACATGGGTGCCTTGATATTAAAATATCAAATATAAAAAATTTATATATAAGATGAAAACTACTTCCTCCAACACAATACTGCACAATGGTTATATCACAGCAGAATAAATCTATCATCTTTAAATATCTATTTACAATATATCTAATTATTCCATCTGTTTTACCACATGCTTCTGCACTTGATAAACACTGCTCTCTAAAAGCATGTGAAAGTGATGGGTAATGTCCAACACATTCGCACAATTACAGTCTATAAATAGATACAGCAACACATTTCCACCCAATCCCAACTCAGTCATGCTGTGTTTAAACCCTAGAGGGAAAAGACAAATATCTCACTCATAATTTATAGTCAGAGACTGAGTGAAATGAAATACCTTTCATACTATTCTTTCTCTTTATGTTCTCATATGTTCATTCTCGTAGAGGCAACAGTATTTCTGAAACACCAGTTAAATCTGAGCATTCAGTGCAGGATGGAGATGACAGCATTGTTTAAGACAGCATATGACAGACAAAGCACTTGTCATCTGACAGAATGTAAAAAGGCTTTAAAATATTACATTTACCAGTGCAGATATGTTTATATTAAGCTAATAATTCAGATTTCTCACAGCATTTGATGCCAAACAAGCCCTCAAACACCAAATAAGCAACAAAACAATATGCTATAGGCAATGTTGCCCAAAACGCAAATTATTTTAAATTCTCCCACTACTCACTACCTTTCAAACATTTGAGATCAGTATATTTTTTTCAAGAAATTAATACTTTTGCTTAACAAGGATGCACTAAAGTGATCAAAAGTGGCAGAAAATACATCTCTATTCTTCAAAAGCTTTCAATTTCAAATAAATGCTGTTTTTAAACTTTAGATTAGAAGGATTTTTGGAGGATCATCTGGAGTGTAATTCAGCTTTTCCATCTCAGGAATAAAAAACAGTTTTAAAAATCCATTACAATATTAGATTGTGCTCTTTTCTTGGCAATATTTCTAATGCTCATGTACTACTGTAGGAGAGAAATGATATCCACCTGCTTGAACCTCTGTTTACAGAAAAAAGCAGTCATTACATCTTATTACATTCTGTTTTTGCTACTCCAAAGAGTCATTTAGGTGTAACCATGCTGTAAATGTTATTCAGAATTTTTTACAGTAGATTAGTTCATGCAAATTTCACAAAAAGGGGAAATTTCTGCCTTCCGGAAGATCAACAAGCATCCACTTTGACATATGAAACAGCAGATACGTATCACTCAAAAGAACATGTCTGAGCATGCACTACCTTATAAAATGCCAACAGCCGCGATGTTTCAGCTCTACAGCGACAAGCTCATTCGAGTTATCAAACACATCTACTAAAGTACTTCAACACAACCAGGAGTTATACAAGAACGCCCACTCGACACAGATTATGTTAAGATATGACACATAAAAACTACATCTCCGCAGGATTCACGGCCTAAACTTCCCACCCCGTCCCGGCGTGACCCTACCGTCCTCATCAAAGACATCCTCTGCCTCCTCACGCATCAGTTCATTTAGGTCATCCTCCGTGATGTCAGGAAAGGCCATTCCGTTTTATCCTCTCTTTCGCTTGTACGTCTGAGCAGTAAGTATTCTGTAAAATTGAATCAATGCTCGGACGGTCTCACCCCCAGGCAAACGTGAAGCCCTCTGTCGGCTTGAGCCTGAGCAGAGAGGCGAGAGGCAGTCCACCGCTCTTAGCTTCTACTCACTGCACCAAGTTGAGTGTGAGTGTGTGTGGGAGCCCACACCATCCAGGCCAAGTTTCATCAACAGGATGATTTCATAATCTCCTGAGTGAGTGTCAGAATGAGGGAGATAATGTGTGCGTGTGGTAAATATGCCAAGCCTGGCGTGTTGAGTTGAGGTCAAGCTGTAGCATCTTGAGAGACAAACCCTGTGTAGTTTTCATGTTATCTTGTACTCATAGTATTATGTAGTATTAAAAAAGCAAAAAGACAACCTGAAGGCTTGTAAAAGAATATGAAAGATCTATCAGATGGCAAAATGCATGTATAGGTCATGAACAACAGGTTAGTGACCATGTTGATCATTTAGAGAATTTAATAACACATATGATATTGTAGGCTTTATATGGTTAATATGGTGAATCACTTACAGTTTGCTGTGTGTTTGAAAGCTTCTACCGTGTTCTTCACATCTGAAGTGTTTCTGAAATAGTAACTAGGCTGCAGTGGATTTAAGTCTTGTTCTTTAATTTTGGTGTGCCTCCTATGAAAGCACTTAGGAACCGACCTAATGACAATCTCATTAACGGAGGGGTCAGCTCACACACTCACAGTCATATAACAGCAATTATTTCACTTCAGGACTCTTTAAAAACATGTCCTAAATAGAGGAACCAAAATAGATCCACCCACACTTGCCACGTTTCCTGGAAACATTTTGATGTGATTGCTCCATCCTTTTACATTTGGTGGTGTTTGCTAAGGCAAGAATCGCTATATTTGCATTATTATTTAAACAGTTTGGAATTTACAGTATTATACAGTCATTTAACAGTTTGCTATGGGTATGAAGGCTATACATCAAATTATGCTTTTCCAAACAACCAGACTTACACTTTTCACTCAGTGGACAATAACTCATCAAAGAAATTCTATTAGCAAAAGCTTATGTTGAACGAGGAAGCCATAAGAGAGCACCTAGCACATTTGTTTGTGTGTGTGTGGGTAACGTTAATTAAATATAGCATTTATATTGGCTACCTACCACTTACCATACTTACCCCTAATAAACCAATACCCTGGTAGCATATAAACTAATAACTGAAGGAAAATCTAAATACAAATGGAAGAAATCATGTCAGTTGTGGGAAAAAAAACTATATTTTTCTCAAAACAGAGATTTAAAACGTTTTGGCGCACATACTGTACAAACGCAACCTTATTAGGCTACTGCAAATTTTTTTTGATGTGCTCGAAAAATGTATGTTCTTCCGCAACATTTCGCTTGATTATCGACAGATGTGCATTCCACCAGCTTAAAAGGCCTATTAAAGGTGCCATAGAATGGAAAACTGAATTCACCTTGGCATGGTTGAATAATAACAGTTCAGTACATGGACATAACATACTGTGAGTCTCAAACACCATCGTTTCCTA
>JAUMHQ010000082.1:6906160-6917795 GCA_032361165.1 Enteromius paludinosus
TAAGCTACATACCTTCTATGTACATATCAGAGAACAATTTAAAATATTCTCTCAATGCATTCTATGGCACCTTTAATCAATATTTGGACATAGATCTGTTTCCTACCTTTGTTAAAATGTTAAAATTCAAAATGATGAGGCGCGTGTCCGCGGCTACAACTTTGCATAAAATGTGCCAATTCGACTCCATATAAGGCCTTTCTGTTACCTCTCGTCCAGCTAACTTTGTCTTGTGTGAGCAAAGTCGCATGCCTATAAGTAAAAGAAACCTATTGCTCGGGACAAGGTTTCAAAGCGCTAGCTCACTCATAATCTAAATGAGATGGGTTCGGTCTGTTTTACTTCATATGGCCAAAGTTTGTTTTGTTTTGACAGATTAAAACCTGGTTGCTAGATGAACACTAGCATCTAATGTCCCCACAAGTCCCCCTGATTCTACAGCTATATGCAAGCAAAACGACCTAATTTTATAAAGATGAGTGAACTGTGTTGGATTGGAGACTGACTCGCCTCTGGCCTACAGTCGCCTGGTGGTGCCTTTCAGGTCTGTGCGCATGAATAATGAAGGACACGAGAGTAATAAGACCCCTGAGGTAGCCAGGAGGAACTATTCTCTATACCAGACCACACACAAGCCAGGCTACAAATAATGTCAGTGTGAACCTCAAATCTAACACAATCTCTCTGTTAAAATCCTTCTCGTGCAGTTATCATTACATGATATATCGCAGAGAATACATAAACTCAAAGCCACAAAACCTGACACTGCATGACAACTTTTCAAAAGGCACACCTTTTCACACCAAATAGTTGCATTTTAGTATCTTTTAGTAGATATTTGGTAATAAAATGTATACCTGAATGGTACGTATTAGTACCTTTAGAAAGGGCCAAGCCTTTTTTTCTGAGAGTTTAACAATATGTAAATAATAAATCAGCTGAGCAGTGATTATTACTGTATATAGTAGATTATTTTAAACCTTTAAAAGCATATAAATGTATAAATATTAAGCATATAAATATAAAATGTATATATTAATTTCCTTCATTTTCCTTGTATTTGTTTTCCTTGTTTGTGATAGATACAAAAATGAAATCATTTATGACAATACAGGCTCATCAACAGTCTGTCCTGCTGTAATTATGCTCGCTGTTAGTCATACCACTGAGAATGAGCAGTTATCATACCAACACACACACACACACACACACACACCTGCTGTTATCAGCACATCCCACGCACCACAGACTGCCCTAGGTAAAAACAAGAAGCACACACAAATCTTTGGGAATGACAGTGATCTGGACAATATAGAACCACAGATATTGATAGTTTGTTAAACAGTTTAATAGAAGCTGAAATATATTTCTACTGTCATCCTGCTTCCTTTATTTTATGGAAACATCTTAATGCCTATTTCCATTAAGTTCACATTTGATTCCTTTATTGTAAAGTTCTCATATCACCTTTAACACAATGTCTCTAATGTCTCTTCTCAAGTTCATCTGTCATGTCTAAGTCAGTCAGATAAAAGGACTCTGGGTCTTGTTCTTGATTTGGTAACGCGCCAAGAACTGCATAAGCGCTGATATGGATAATCTTATTTCACGTCAATTATAGCTTAACAATGTGCTTTACTTATGCAAGAATATGTAACCTTTTTTTGAACAAGTTGAACTAATATGCAAAGAGACGGTAAAACAAGGAAGGATGTTGAAACAAGGAGAAGATATTCTCTTATTGTGTCACTTTGGTTATTTCTTTCCACCAGTTAAAAATGCGAACATATATTATAATTTTAGCATCTACTAAGACCTGCTGCTTTGCCAGAGAGACAATAAGAAACCTAATGCAATAAAAAAGGCGATTAATGGTTCTGCACTAAAAATCATGCTATTCTTACAGTGACAAGTCGAGGTCTCAGCGATGATTCAATGCACATTAAAGTATACGACTGGTCTGCCTTTGATGCTTGCTGGGTCTGTTAGCAGATTCATTTTGAGAAGATGCTGGAATAAGGTCAGGGAATGTAAATTAAATAATAAGAAGCAACCTCGTGAGCAAGAACAGCTAGCGATTGTTTGTCCAAAATAACAGATGACAGATAGGTTTCCTTCCTAAAAAGCTTCTTCACAACTGTATTCCACATCAGGGTCACAAACGCAACCGTAAGAGGAGGAGTGTTGTTTTATTTCTGATTTTAAACTCTCGGTGACCCAAAGCCACTTTGCAAAGCCTCACTGCTTACTCAGAAGGCATGGGAAAGAGGGCACAAGCAATGTGACAAACAGTTTTACTGAACCCCACCCTTTGCCAGTATCAATATGACTTCTGTTTTTACCACTAAGCTATTTTTCATATCCCCTAGGGCATTTGAAGGACAAATGCAAAAAGTCAAAAACATGAAACTGAATGCATAATTTTCACAGTTTTCAGGAAATGTTTTCTCGGTTAATGTTAGTAATGGTACCAAATGCTATGGTTTCATGTTGCTATAAGTTACGGTACTGAATGATTACCACAGCACATGTGAAACAAATGGCAATACTAACAAGTCACTACAGCAAAAATGCCTCCAAACATAAAAGTGAACTCCTATTGTTCAAAAATAATCACACGTCTTAAATCCTTATAATGCTCCAATCGCAATTCGCTTATTGCAAAAGATGCTATTTTGTTTTTTAATTACTTGAAATCAGCAATTTGTTGCACTTAAATGAATTACTGCTAAACATTATGGGAGGTGGATAATTAAAGGGACATTTAAGCAACAATACACCTTAATCTTTAATATTTCTGTAGAAATTACAGTATTATTCGCAGCTGTTTGCCATGTAACTTACTGTAGATTTACATTTTTACTAATTAAACAACATAACAGCGTCATGCAAAGCTTTATTAGAAGAAAACAAAAAAAGGTTGATGAAGATTTCTGTTTCCCAGAATGCTTTTTATGAGGCTGTTTTAAAATAGTTTTATTCTGTAAAGATAAAAGACTTGTTTTTGTTTATTGTATTATATTTAAACAAACTTTTGCCAATAAATGTGATGAATAAAAATCAGTACGTTACTGGCAAACCAGCTGCATAACTACAGCTAATTTTTTACAGTGAGGCTATGGGTGGAGAAGCTTCTGTGGTTTGCATCACATCCGTTCCCACACAAACAGGTGACCAGAGAGCTGGGATGTGTTTGTAAGAGGGGGTGGAGCGAGCGAGAGAGAGAGAAAGAGGGAAGGAAAAGAGCCACACCTTCCAGATATCTCTTAGCATGCTGATGTTGGTTAAGAGCAATATTGGTCATGCCTTAGTTGTGCCAGAAGTTCGCTCATGAACCACTTCCTGAAAAACAAGCAATTCAGGGGCGAAAAAAAAAGTGAAATAGTACATTGGATAAAATAACATTAAAGTTGAATTTATGCTGATCAGACCAATAAGATCTTCGTTAGACTTATTAGTAGCACATGATCTGGTAATGCCTGTCCGTATGCCTTGACAAACAGTACAGTGTTAGTGGTATTGAATGGCTGACATTATACTTAGTAGGGGAGAACAGCTGAATAAAAAAATTCAATATAGCAAACTATATATATTTAATATTATCATATATTATTATTATATTATTATATTATATTATTATTATATTTATTTTATATATAAAATAAAATTATTTATTTAAATGTGCATTATTTTATTTATTTAAATTTGAATGATTATTGATGATTTACTATTATTTATAGGTGATTTTGTTATTTATACATTAATGTTATTTGATAGTAAAAAAACTCACTTCTCTTTTCCCCTGAACATGCCGCTTGGTGCTGTGCTTTTAGATTTCCATCCTAGTATTTAGTGTGAGATTCTCATACAGTGTTCCAGAACTCCAGACAAGGAGCTCTTTTCCAGTTCATCTACATGAGAATGTTCTTTCCCAGCATGCCTGGCAAGGCTGTCACCCTCTGCTCATTCAGCCCAGCCAACCCAGGGATCTTGGCATTACTCAGTAGGCCCACATCCTGCTTTTAAATCAATGATGAGCCATGGTAACATCCCAGAATCCACCAACACCAGCCCCAAACCCCCAGGCCCCACAGACTAGAGTGCTCTTGAGAACACTGGGACCCCTCATTTGGGATCGCACAATGTTGTTGTCCCATCTGTTCCAGTAATGTGTACCTGTTTGGAAGCTACTTTTGTAATACAACATAATCTTAAATGAGGCATCGTCACCCTGTTGGTGCATGATTTATGGGCTTCACATGTGTCATTCCAGTGGGCTGCTGCTGCTCTCTTTACGAATTTATAAATTAGAATGACTCATTTGTGATTGCAGCTTTTTGAAGACAAAATGAAACTGGTTAAGACACAGCATTCCGCCATCTGTTGTCTGGCTAAAAAGGTTACCGCTAATAAATATTCGTCAGACATGCATCCAAAAAAACTGTGCAAAACTAATTTTACATCAGAAATTGTTATGTGTTATGGATGGTTGCATTTGTGATTTTTATTATAAAAAAAGGAAAACAGTTTAATCTAATTCAGCTGAAACGTATTAAAATATAAATATTAGAAATGTAAAAAAAAAATGTTATGTGGCTAACTAACTGAAAAAAAATATGTTCAAGTAAAATATAATATAGTAATAATAATCTAAATTAGTAAAAAATTTAAAAAAAAAAAGTAAAAATCATACAAAATTACAATAATAAAATGTTGCAAATCAGATAAAATGAGTAAAAACCTAAACTAAAATATTTAACTAAAATAACAATCAAGCAAATATAAAATTTTATATATACATATATATCAGAATTTGATATTTAACTTTTAGCTTGGGCCCAATCTTCACAGGAAGGTGTTTATTTTTTTCTTAATTATATTTTATTATCTAAATTCGATAAAAACACAAAACGCAGGTCTAATATGTGAACCCTGGCACAATTTGTATTACGCTGATTTAGGTAGACTGTATATTGCGACGGTTCAGAATTAAAATATCTGTGAGCTCTCACTAAAAGTTAATGCTCTATTATGTTGGAAAAACATTAAACCTACCCGTGTTAACAAACGCAAAACTGTTAATTTATTTTAGAAACTGAAGTGAAATGTACTTGTTGGTACATATTTCGTGTCTGTCTGCCCAGTGCACCCAGGTATGTTTATGCCATGAGACCATGGGTAATATTTTGGTTAATGAATGAATGAATGAATGACGCATTTATATAGCACTTTACTGTGTATTGCCATACACCCAAAGCGCTTTACGATCCTGTGGGGGTGGGGTCTCTCCTCAACCAACACTAGTGTGCAGCATCCACCTGGATGATGCGACGGCAGTCACAGGACAACGGTGCCAGTGCGCTCACCACACACCAGCTACAGGTGGAGAGGAGAGAGAGATACAGCCAATCAATGGAGATTATTGGGAGGCCATGATAGACAAGGGCCAGTGGGAATTCGGCCAGGACACCGGGGTTACACCCCTACTCTTTACAATGAGTGTCGTGGGATTTTTTTTTTGACGGTATAGTGTCCCCATCACTATACTGGGGCATTAGGACCCACACAGACCACAGGGTGCGCACCCCCTGGCCTCTCTAACACCTCTACCATCAGCAACCTAGATTTCGAGGTCTCCCATCCAGGTACTGACCAGGCTCAACTTAGCTTCAGTGGGCAACCAGGCTTTGGCTGCAGAGTAATATGGCTGTGGGCATGATTTAATAAATAATAGTAATAGTAGTAATAGTAATTAAGAAATTAATAGTGTGTTTACATGGTTAACCCTTTGTATCCACCCACTTCCCTATGTTCCTGTTTACAACAACCCTGTAGCAGAATTGAAATTAGCATCTAATACACTGAGAAAACCCTGAATAATTTGAAAGACGTTCTTGAATGAAACTAGAATGCTTCATTACAGTGAACAACCAAGAGGTAAACAACCCTTTGCCGTGTTTTTTAACTGCTGTTGAACCTGGTGCACTCGTGCTGCACGCAGGCACAGAAATTCCTTTCCAGCAGAGGCCATTCAGGATTACTGACATTGTGATCAAAGACTGTGCATTTGTTAAATCCTGAGAGGACCCGCTATGGTTGATGGTGTTGTTGATGGCCCTTACCTGAATCAGCATGCTTCAATGGCCCCTATTGTTTTATAATATCAGGGCCATGTGGTCATTATGGTCTTGGGTGCCTATCAGTAATAACAATGGATGTGTAAATGCCTCGTAACATATTTTCTCTGAGAACAACCCAATATAGAGACATACGCAGCAAGGCGGTGGAAGATGGTGCAAATACAGAGAAGGAAACGAAATAGCAAGAGGAGTGCGAATGAATCACTTTTCTGTAAACTAAACCTCTCTGAGGTGCTTAACCTCCATATTAAAGATCTTGTATTAGCTCCACACAGGCGTGTTGCCATGGAGTGGGAAGATGCTGCTCTGCCTCCAAAGCTTATAGTAAAGGGAAGAAATGAAAAAAAGGAAGCCAAAAGCAGAAAATAAAACAAAACCAAACACATAGATCTCAAAACAATATGATATTTTATCTGTTTAGTGTTGTTAACCTCATAAATTAGTAATTTTCAACTTAATGAAAACTGTATATTCATAGCTTAAAGGCAGAGTAAGCGATTTTTCCAAAATGCTTAGAAAACTGAGTCGGGGCTGAATAGCCAAACAAACTTGTAGCCAATCAGCAGAAAGGGGTGTGTCTAATAATGATGTGGAAGAGGATGCTTAGGCTACGTATGTGTGGGCAGAGCCATTAAAATATGGGCAAGACCATTTTATACAAAAGTGCTAATTCACCCAAAAATGTAATTCTTAACAACATTTACTCACCTTGTTATCGCTCCAAACCTGTAGGAGTTTCTTGCTCATGCTGAACATAAAAGGAGATATTTTGAAGAATGCCAGTAATCAAACAGTGTTTGGTTCCCATTGAATCCATAGTAGAGAAAGAAATACTTTGGAAGTCAATGGAAAGCATAAACTGTTTGATTCAAAATGTCTTTTTTTGTGTTCAACGTATAAAAAATATTACGAAAAAGTAAAAATCATACAAAATTACAATAATAAAATGGTGCAAATCAGATAAAATGAGTAAAAAACTCCTACAGGTTTATAATGACATGAAGGT
Source organism: Enteromius paludinosus (assembly GCA_032361165.1). Taxonomy (NCBI): domain Eukaryota; kingdom Metazoa; phylum Chordata; class Actinopteri; order Cypriniformes; family Cyprinidae; genus Enteromius; species Enteromius paludinosus. The sequence continues at coordinate 6,913,307 of JAUMHQ010000082.1, forward strand.
GAGTAAATGCTGACTAAATGTTAATTTTTGGATAAACTATTCCTTTAAACAAGTATATACTGAGTAACTCACCATACATTTTTTGAGATGTTGTTTCATTCCTGTAGTGGTTTTAAATAATTATGTTATGTTAATGAATGTTCATATTACTCACCCATAGAGACAATTGTGGTGCTCAAAATAGCATGCTTGCATACTACTTTTATGAGTCCTGCCATATCCATGGGCCTGTCCCAACTTGAAAATAAGTTCGGTTTTGTCAAAGCTTTATTTACAGATTTTAAGTTTCTTTTCACTTTAAAATTAATTCTACATGTATATTCAGCATCTGATTAACTGATTTTGCGGTGCTCTACACTAAATATATGTGCAACACATTTTAGTTCCGAATTCATATTTAATATCTCATTCATTTCACTTATGCTGGAAAGTTTTCTGGAAAGTTTTCTCTGTAACAAACTGTTGTATAATAATATTTAGTGCTTCCTTTTCCATTGCACTCAAAATGACCAAAAAGTTACAGTACAAGGAAAAAGGAAGCTTTCTTCATTTCCTCGATGAACACTAAATGTTTTGTGGTTAACAAGTGCAATCTTGACATTGCAAAATGTTGTTTTCTGAAGTGCAATCTAACCTTACAATGGACACTGAAATATTCAAACCTGACACTATGAATATTGATATGCCAACAACGACACTTAGCAACACCTCCGACTTCATTGCGGCATGTTTAATGTTCAGGCATTGTCTCTCTAGGGGGTTCTTGACTCATTGTCAGGCCTCTCAAATAGCAATATTAAGTAACAGTCATTGTTGGCTAGCTAGTGTTAAACAGTCAGATGCCGTGAATGGACCTTCCTGAAATAGGTGTGTGTGTGTGTGTGTGTGTGTGGTTAAAGGGATTGGTTGTGTCTCCTAAAAGCACATCAAATTAACATCAGACACTATGAATCTCCCATCTGGTCAGAAACAGATAACCAATACAAGTCGTAATCGTACAGAGCATTAACAAAACATAAAATGTAATTCTTGTGCTGCTAAGGATTTACTACAAGGATAAACTATTGAAAAATTGTCCACTATCATGCAAGCATGGAAAAAGCTCCAGGGGGTGGACACACTCTGGAGTGCTTCTGTGGGTGGAAATGCTCTGATCAGAGCACTAATCTGTCTGATTGTAGACAGACAGTCGTGTCAAACAGGACTCTAAGAATAACGCTCTCTGTTTCAGTCTCCTCAGAAGAGAACCGGGTTATCAAAAGAGAAAGAGCACTATTTTTGGCATCGAACTTTCTTCAGTGATTTGTAACAGCCGCTCTGATGAAGCAGATGTCACTGCTAAAAGAATCCGAGAGAGCAATGAGTTCATTATGAAAGCCTAAAAACGGAAAAAAGTCAGCTTTATTTACTGTACTGTACCTTTTTTAGGGTTGACCTCTATTACCCATATTTCCTTTATAGGTGCATATCTGTCAGTGCATTTTGTTTTGTTGGCTAACATGGCTCAGTCAGCCCCTGCTGGTAAATGCTGTGAATTTGTATTATAATTTTATTAACTTGTTTTGTTATATTAGTACGTTTATTAGTATATTTATCATATTGTTTTTTAAACTACCATTTAAAAAATGTTGTTACATTAAAAAAAAAAAAAAAAGAATACTTTTATCCAACAAAAAAAAATTAAATTGATCAAAGGTTACAATAAACATATTCATAATGTCAGAAAAAAATTATTTTAACGATCATAAGAAATGTTTATTGAGCACAAACATTTTATATATGAGTGATTTATGAAGGATCATGTGACTGCAGTGAAGATGCTTAAAAATCAGGAATAATTACTCCAGAGGCACTCCTTCGGGAGGCTTGGAGTAATATAAGTCAATGTTTGAATAAACGGACAGCTCTGATGCTCAGATTATGTAGAGCTATAATAGCTGCTAATGGTGGATATTTTGATGAAAATTCTGTTGTATTTGTATTTGAATTGAGTATTTTCTATGTATAAACTGTTTATGTAATAAAATATGTTTCCATAGTTTGTGTTGTCCCTTATCAGTGCAAAATGATCACAAATTTAAAAGGATTCATGACAATATTGTCTAAAACCCCCACCAAAACTTTGGGAGGGCAGTGTAAATGTATTATGTTTATTTTAGAGACTGAAAAACATAAAAAATATATATCTGGCCCCAAACCTCATGTTACTTTAAGCATGCTTGTAGCAAAGCTGAAAGATTTCAAATAGTTTTAACCCTTTGTTTTTGATGCAATGAAACACAAGAAAATACCACAGATGTCACTGAAATAACTGATTTTCAGTTGAACCTAGAGGAAGTCATCACTGAGCATGTCTGCCTTACTTATCTAAAAGACTGATCAAGACCTTGAAAAGTCTCCGGGGTCAACCAGGGTGAAAATCAATGTTGAGCACATCCGATAAATCACTGCAATCAGGAATCTCTTTGAGGATACTTTGGGGTGCCTTGTCAGAGGGCTCTACAGCTCACAATGGCCTCGAGCATGAATCAATACTGCACTTTAATCCAAATCTTCAGCAAGAGGCCTTGGAGGAAAATGAAGGCAACCAAACTCTAGCAACAACAGAATACATATAATAAGATGCTCTGCTGGTTTTTCATCTATTGTCCTTTTCTCGTTCCTCCGTCACCGTATTTTTTGTTCTCTTCAAAGTCTCTGCAGGTGATGTCAGACAGCAGACAGCTCTTGCCCCAGAGACACCACAGTCTAGAGCTCTGGGGTCCTCCTCCACCTCTCAGACACCTTCAAGTCCCTCATGTGGAGAGGACTGAGTCCTCGCTCCCTGCACAGCGCTGCCTTTTGTCTTGCTGGTACAAACACCTCTTCGACGTGTCTATATGTGAGTCTGGAAATAATGGCCCAGACTACCCAGATCCACTCTTCACAAAGATGAAAGGAGTCTTTGAAATGAAATAAGCCCCCCCAAAGCAATGTGTGCATGCGTATGTGCGTTTCATCCTTCAAAAAACGGCAGGGCGTTCCTAACAATTAGTTTTAATACGGGTGCAGTGGGGTTCAATACATACAGATAATCTTTTTATCTACAGTCCACGGCGAGCCTTCAGCCTCTTCTCAGACACAAAAGCGATCCAGACGCACAGTGGAATCAATTATATTGAGACTCAACCAAAGCAACTGAACAGAGTTGATACAGTATGAGCTTCCACCCAATTGTCAAAAACTGCTTGTCAACAGAACACTCCCAAATATAAAGGTACAAAAGCTTTCACTGGAGCGGTACCTTTTAAAAAGGTTTGCTTTTGTACCTATTATGGTCTAATACATTACATAGTACTAATATGTACCTTTAAGGTACCAAAATGGACCCTTTAAGTACAAACATGTACCTTTTGAAAAGGTACCACCCCAGTGACAGCTTTTGTACCTTTATTTTTGGGAGTGTAGCGTGAGTAATTAATGACAGAAATTTCATTTTTGGGAGAAATAATACTTTAAGGGGTGAAAAAGTTACCCTGAAATGAAACCATCTGGACTTTAGTTAACATGCTTATCTAGACTATCTGCAAACTTTTGCTCACCATGACAGTAATAAACCTTAATAAGATAACTGTCCATAAAAGAAAACATTTTATGGTTCATTAAGCTATAACGCAAGCCGCAGTGATTCACCACAGGGAAAATAACTTGCATAGCTAGTAGCATCTGCGTTCACACAAGCTGCAGTCATACTGTGTGAAGTATGTTTAGGGCCTAAAATAACACTTCAGTCCTCCGATTCAGAATTTTGAACGCACCCTCCCATTTTTAAGACAACATCTGTGAAATTGGCAGCCAACTCTTACGTAGCATGTCTGAGATAAATAGCATTGCAAGATCAGACGCTCCCCAAATGAAAAACATGCGGAAATGAATAGGCAGAATTCATGGCACATGGTCAACATTCCCAGAGCAGCAGCAGCAGCAGCAGCTGTAGCTGTTATTGTAGAGGAATGATTAGCACCTTAGCTGCAGAGCTAAAAAGAAATGGCTGTTAATTAGCAATGCAAAGGGATTCTGAGGACACGGGTTCCCTCTGTTGTCACGGGGCAGTCGGTTGATGAGCCTGAACTAAATCTTTTCTGTCACACGTAAAACAGGATTTCATCTCTGTTTCTCGCTCTCTTCTTTTCTTGGCGGTAATGCAAACATGGTTAGCGCTGTACTCATTTTGACATGGGGGTGGTGAGATCCAGACAAAAGTACAAGCGAATCAGCATCATGTCCTATTTAATAAACATCTGATTAATTTGTGCTCAAGCCAGGACCGTTAGGTGCAGTGTGTGTCGAACCAGAAAGGAAGGAGAGAGCGTCCCCTGCAGCTAAATCACAGTAACACAGGTCCGGACACACAATTATGCCATAATGATCATACTTAAAGGGATAGTTCACCCAAAAATGAAAAATTGATGTTTATTTACTTACCCCCAGGGCATCCAAGATGTAGGTG
>JAUMHQ010000082.1:6936672-6967967 GCA_032361165.1 Enteromius paludinosus
GTATATAAAAAACATATCTAAAGTAAAACGCGACGGATGGAAGCACACACAATCAAGCAACGTGCACGTGTCTCAGCGCAAATTCTGTGCAATGAAACCCGGTGCGTCTCAAACGCGCACATGTGCCATATGCGGGAAAAACATTGATTATCAATTATTCAGAAACATTAAATAGAGAATAGCATTGCATCGATTTTTTTCTCCCACCCCTATTCACCACGGTATTTGTGATTATACTAACTGTAATCAATCCGCATGACTATAGCAATGCACGCATACAGAGCGTGATCCAGCTCCCAACTCCCAGCTTCAAAGTTTTAAGCAATGAAATAATGCAAATTAAAGAAACAAAGCAGGCTGTAACAAGGCTTCAGTGATGACGATGACTCACCAACCACAGCAAGACTTCTCACAAAGTTACCAGCTGGTAGCAGAGTGGAGTAAAGAGCTGCCAAAATAAAAATAGGGGATATGTCACTTTTATTGATTGTATCAAAGCACTGAACATTATCAAATAGGAGAACAGAGTGATGGTAATGTATAATGACGATATTAAACTATTTATTTATCAAATGCAGAGACGGTCTCTGTTGTCAAGATGATGATAATCACTAGAAATGAGGTGTCCCCAACTAAGCAAGCCAGAGGCTACAGCGCAAGGAACCAAAACTCTATCCATGAGAGAATGGGGAAAAAACCTTGGGAGAACCAGGCTTAGTTGGGGCCAGTTCTCCTCTGGCCGGATGCCCAGCACCTGTTTTCATGTTCAGTATTAAGCACATGTCAGATTGTGTAAAGGACTTATAGTGTGTGTGTGTGTGTTTGTGTGCATTTGCTTCCAGTGATCTGTCCACGGAGCTCATCTAGGTGTTCTGATGAAGATCATCTCTTTGTGCTGATACACAATCTGATCCGGATACGGACTGAAGAACAGAATAAGAGAGATACAGACTAATATTAGTGTAGATGCCATTCTTTTTAGGGTGTAACAAGTTCATCGTGTGTTAAGGGGAGTGTTCCCGGTTCCGGCTGATCTAATTAATGCAGCATAACAATCCTTTAACAGATTTGATTAATAAGTGTGTACTGGTGTGTTAAGTGTAAGCCAGAGTAAAGAGATGTGTCTTTAATCTAGATTTAAACTGACAGAGTGTGCATGCCTAAATTGTTCCAGAGTTTGGGTGCTAAATAGGAAAAAGATCTGCCACCCGCAGTAGATTTTTATATTCTAGGTATTATCAAAAGGCTAAGACATTCAAGGCTTTATAAGTAATTAACAAGTGCAGTGTTGACAACTCTGCACAAATATGTCACAGCAAATATGAACATCATCAGTACTCACTGCAGACTCGCCCTTTTAAACTGCAACAGAATGCAGTCCAACAACAGAGTCTGCAGCCATGTCATTACAGCAGCCTCTGCAACATCCAGCGTCAGCACAGTATGTGACTCAGCCATTACAACACACACACAGTGTTGTGCACCACAGGTGAACACAGAGCCCAAAAAATGTACAACAAAAATATAGCTGCGGCCATGTCCCTCAAGGACAAGACAATGCTCTCATTGCACTGCCAAGAATTATGAACCCATTGTTATTGGTGTGGTAGCAGTGAGCACTTTTCAGCATGCTGCAGAACCAGAGACACCAAATCCCAAATTAGACGGGGACAGGGAATGAGCCAGAGGGCCAAAATGTCCACCAGCATACAAAGCAGCACTTTGAAAATTCACAGCAACACTGAACCTTTTCCACTTGATGACATTTTAGTTGTTAAGCTAAGAAATACTTACTCTCTCGTTGGCAAACAATTTCCGGAAACCTGCAACTTACGGACATAAAACTGAGGTGTTATGGGACCCAGGTTCTCAAGTATGGATTGTAGAGGTGAAACTGAAGGACATTCAGTTTCAGTCAATAGAAGCTCCAAATATCCTGCAGCTTGTGTCGAGTGGGGACCAGTACGCCTTATGTAGGATAGATAAATACATTGAAAATAATAAAAGACATTGTTAAAACGTTAAGATGTCGAGTTAAAGGGCCATATGGGAAGCAATAGACTGTTTTCTTGTTCAAACCACATGTTAAAAGTGTCCAGGGGGCCTTGAAGCTCTGGAAATTCTACTAAAGAAGAGAAGTCGATCAGTGGACAAGAACAGTGTGTAGAACATAACATAACTTAGCATAACAGATCATGAGATCATGCAGGGAAATCTGAGCTTTAGACAATATACAGGCAGTAAAGTATATCTTACCAGTGACAGCATCACATCTTGCAAGTGAGGTTCAAAAATATTTTCATATGATTACCAGTCCCATTTTTTGATCTTCCCAGTCTGGGGTTCCAAAACTTCTCTCAGCCATTCATACTTCACACAGAAAGGCCCAAAAAAGGCCTGGATGCTGTCTTGTATCAAAATCAGAATGGCAAGTTAAGAGTGATAGCTTATGGCTCAAGAACAGAGAAAATGACCACCTGCACAGTAGAAAACTGGCGTTTCTAGCCCTCAGCTGGGCTATAAAAGAAAAGTTTTGAGACAACTTATAATACACCTACCTTCACCACGTTCAGGGGTAACAAACCGATCTCTTATGTGTTGTCCTCTGCAAGGTCAAATTTCATTGGGTGCAGATGAGCTGCTGAAGTTGACTTCCATTTCACCATATGCAATCGCCTGTGGTCAAGAGAATGTAGATGTTGATTCACTGTCCAAAATGCCTGTTAATATAGACATACCTGTGAGTATACTATATACAGAGGAGCTTTTATCAGGGTGTGTGGGAGCCACAATACAAGCTGTGGAGGTCCATGTCTTACCAGAGTGCACAGACATTTAATAAATCATTATTAAAAGTGGAGATCCAGAAAGGGACAACAAGAATGTCACATAGACTTCTTATCAGAAAGTAGAGCCACTTCAAACAGTGGAAATCAGCCAGCCCTGTAGTTAGAGGTCTACTGCGTGAGTGGGACCAGCTGGTGTTGGACAAGTATGGCATAATTTAGAGTGCAGCTAGTGTTGCCTGCCCAGTGTAAGAGTACAGTATATTGTCTTGAGAGAGCCATGCGACGAGACCGGCTAAACCATACTCATCAGAAATAGTTTTTTTGGCCCTACATGCAAAAGAATAATCATGCCTAAAACAGAAAAATAGTGGTTATAAGTACATATTATTGACCACTTCACCCAGTTTGTGCAGGTGTTTGCTACAACTTCACTGAAAGTGACGATGAATATATTCAAGTTAAACAATACCAATTTGGGACAGCAAAATAGTAAAAACCAGATGAAAAAGGAAACCATGACCTTTAATATATTATCATTATTATTTTATAAGTCAACATTTTAATTATACATTTTCATTACATTCCAGTAAAATTACCATAATGTCAAGTAATAAAATATGTATTTTTTTGTTTTGTTAGACACAGTCGAGAATCGCAAGTGCACAAGGATTTGACTTCTTGAAATTCACAGATGTGAGTTTATGCTCGGTTCACTTGGCTATTCAATAAGGCAAATAATTCCTGTTCTAAACAGCCTAGCTACAGCAGAAAATCGTTTTAGAGAACTTATTTAATAAAGCTCTTGCTTTGCCTGGTTGTGCTGTGAGTACAATGCATTCTTGACCATTGCTATACTGGAAACATAATAGAACCTCAGTTTGGCTCAAATATCTTAGTTAAAGAGTAACCATGAACTTTAATAAAACTATTTGTCACATTTACAGTAATCTTCTCACTGCTCTTTAAATGAAAAACCCAGTGACCGTATCTGAAAACTATGCAGTCTTTATACAGAAGTGTCATTCAAGCATGACCAAAGCTCATTTTAAATTCATTAAGGTAACCCTTTTGATTAATAATTGACTCCAGATAGTTGGTTCATTGGATTTGTCCTTTTAAATGTTTAGGTAATTCAGCTTAGCCAACTGAAAGATTAGTGCTGCACTGATAAACCAATTTGTCCTGAACATATGTACCGTTTTGTGTTATCTTGGAACATTTTTCTTTTCTTGATGAAATATTGTAAAAGAAGCCGTGCACTTGCCTATAATCAACTCTGATGTTCCTTTAATTAAGGATCCAATGCCACCATGTGGCTGAAAACCATAATGCAGTGCTGTCTTAGGCGTGACCCTGAGCTGACATGTCTAGGCTATCAGTACAAGAAGTAGGCTTCAGTTTTGGAGCTTGAAATGATATGAAAATTTAAATATTGATAAATATATTTTTAATAAAAGACTGTGAAAATTAAACCTTTCTTTGAACAATAAGAATTAAAAATTCTAGGGGAACTATCGTTAGGAATTAAATGTTTTTCTCTAATATGCATTGGCCACAATTAACGGCACCCTTTTATTCAGTACTTTTTGAAACATTTGACAGTTTAACAGCTCTAGATTTTCTCCCAATGCCTGATGAGAACCACTCCAGACCCTTCAGATTCCCTGCTCCACGTTGGTGCTTCTTTTCATTAGTTCAGGTCAGAGGACTGAATGGCCATAGCAGAAGTTAGGTTTTATGCTCAGTGTGCCAGTTTTGTGTTGTTTTTGAAGTTTGTGTTTTGATTATTGTATAATTGGAAGATCCAAACATGGCCCATTATAAGATTTCTACCAGAGTTAGTCACTTATTGATTTGATAGAATCAAAGATGCCATGTGTCTAAACAAGATGTCCTGGACCTCTGGCAGAAATATAGGCCCACAACAATTTAGCAGTATATTTCATTGTACAATTTGGGTACTTTTTCGCCATGTGTACACCAAACCCATCTTGAGTGTTTGCTGCTAAAAAGGCAATTTTTCATTTTCATCCGACCATAGAAGCCTCATTTTGAAGTTCATGTTGTGTCTGATAACTGAATATGCTGAAGTTTGTTTTTGGATAAGCTACTGTAGGAGAATTTTCCTAAACAGTTTGTGTTGATGAAGGGGCTGGTTGACCATTTATAAAAGGTTTTCTGGCCCAGAGACTCAACTATTTTCTGCAATTCTCAAGCTGTGGTCCTTCGAGAGTCTTTAGTCACTTAAACTTTCCTTTTTTTTACCGTGCATTGGGACGATATACAGTAAACACACACCCTTTTCCAGGCTGTTGTGTAGCATTTTATGTTGATTGCAATTTCTTAATTATTTCCCTGATGTTGTAAATGAATTAATTCACGAATTGATGAAGTTCAATAATCTTTTGCTGCAAATCAGAAATAGATTTTTAGTTTTTTTCTCATTGTGATGGACGATCAAGCAAATTTGGGCTTTGCTTTAATGTTCATAATCAAAATTGTAAATATGAATGGGAATATACCTCAGAGATATTTTGCTCATAAGAATTTCTATGGGTGCCAGTAATTGTGTCCAACATGTATTTGAGAAAAACATTTCATGAGTTCGCGCTTCCTCAATGATAATAAATAAGCAGGTTTGGCGTGCTGTCGGGGGGCGAGCCGGGAATTCGGTGAAGTCCGGCTCGAACCCTGCGTGCCCCCTGGAAGGAGCGAACAGCGGAGAACGAGATGTGAAAGGGAAGGAAACTGGACTATTTATAGTGGAGAGTTAGTGACTGGATTGGCTTACGATGGAGACGGTACTGATTGAAAGATTGGTAAATGCTGAATTGAGTATCACACGCACGTCCTCCTGAAATTGGTTTGTAAACTATATTTATTTTATTATTTATTATATATTTCCCCCCATTTTAAATTCATATTTTTCAATGAAAGTTTAGATTTTTGTGGACATCTTAAATAAAAGATGATTTAAAATGCACATTAATTTTTTGATCATTTACAAAGGGTGAATGCAATATTTTTGGCCGTGACTGTATGTGTAGTAATGCAACTCATGCCATCTTTCATGTACTGCTGAGCAATTTCTAACTCACTTATTTATTGTGCAGTCTTTGCTTCTTTCATAATTGATGCTTGCATAGACAGCAATGAGCATTTCTAATGGCTGCTGGATCTGGATGTGCATGTACATGTACATGTAACGATAAATCATAGCTGAATGAGACTAAATGGGCATATTTATTATGTATAAAAAGTATTTTACAATTTTGTATTTTTAGCTGAATTACTCTGACACGTTTGTAGGTTATCATCATCAGGTACATTATGCTGTTCATTTCATTGATCCTGCTGGTGCTAAAAAATTATGTATGTTATTTATTTATTTATTTATTATAATAATAACTATTATTATTATTTATTTATTTATTTTAATATTTTTATTCATTAACTATTGTTAAACATATTTTAATATGTTCTAAAGTAAAAAAAAAATATATATATATATATATATATATTACTGACGGAAATTGAGATTTGTGACGCCATTGAATCTCAAGGGACCCTTGATCGTGCTGGGAGGGGCACTCCGTGTCCCTGTGCTGCTGTGGAGGTGCTTCTGCCACGATATCTCCCCAAATGTATATAAAATTAATTATAAAATACTGTGCAAGTGCGCAGCATATTATATATATAGGAATCCTTTAAATCATCAATGTGAAAACCGTTACCGAAGATGGGGCTTTGCAGTTGAAAGAGTGATAATAGAAACAGCTATAGCTATTCAGATGAAATAATCCATATGCAGGCATTATTTGTGCTTCATGTAGGTTACAGTATCCAATGATACACAAGCGCTTCCAGTAACCACCGTCTTCCGATGTAGTTTACCATATAAAATGAATATAAATCAATGGGAGCTGTGCATGAACGGGCTGCACCACTGCTGAAAAAGGGGGAGACGCAATTAGTCACCTTGTGCGCTCCTCACAGTTGACAACCTCCTGTACATTAAACCGGGCGCGTTACAGCCTTTCACTTGGAAGTGCGCGTGAAGGGACACCAGCAGCCAATCTGATTGAACACACACACACGCACTCTTTCCTTCAGAGCGCCGTTCTGCTGACTCAGTGCCTTATCAGAGCGAACCGGTTCCTCGCCACCGAACAGACCTGAGAAGCACCAATCACCGCAACAACTCCAGCCATGGCCAAAACTGCGATCGGTAAGACAAACCTCCCTTGATTTTATTCGCCGCTCCTTGTCTCTTTGATGCCGAGAGGATGCCGAGAGATGCACAATAGACCCTGATGCAGGAGAATCAGAGGTCTGTCAGATGAAAAATTATTTTAGATAGGCTAGATATATAAATCTGCTTCAACGCACGCCGTTTTATTTTCGAATATGGCTGTGCGTTTTGGTTGCACCCCGTCTGCCGACTCGCTTTTGCTTAAAAAATAGGGACTTAAAAAATGAGAAAAGGCATTAAATGGTGTTTTTATAGTGTATGTCTCTTAAAATACACAGAGGAATGCTTTAAAAAGCCTTACAATGATTTTCCTATGGTGTCTTATAGTGCACCTGCCGGCTCATGCATCTCCAGCATAATGCAGAAGGACCCCACCCAAGATCCAGCTCTGTGTTTCAGCCTTCAGAAAATCCTGTAATGCCTGGCAATACCTGACTCAGAATAGCTGAAACATTTTGGCATCCTCTATACATTATGTTTTTGATCCTTTTTGTGAAATGAGCTAGGTGTGGCTGGCATATTTACAGCCAAACAAAGCTTAAATAGGGAAATACAGCATGGTAATGAATTAGGGTGGTTGAAATAGCTTACTGTTTTTTTATCATTGTGGGTATGTTCTTTATAAAGACAATATTCCTAAATTATTCCCAGTTATAAGAAATTACAGTTCGGTAATTGGTTTATTGTTAGTAGTTTTTTTACTAATTTAGGAGCATGACTCACTAGCCGGTGGGTTTATTAAAGACTGGCTGCATTTTTATTTGATCTCATTTATAATGGGTATATAAGAAACTATTCTCACGCCTACAGTGACATATACAGGCTACCAGCACACATGCCACATGTTTATATTTAACCCAATACATAATTGCAAGAAACTCCTTGATGGTTAAACACAAGTTCTTTAGGTGTAACTGTGGATTTGCATGTGCATCCTTTCGTTCACACCATTTCTAGCGCTTTATGAGAGGCAGACTGCAGTATCAGATGATTGATGTTTTAAATGGAAGTGTGTCAGGGCTCGAGTCGTCTCGCCAGTAAGCGTGTCTCAGTGCTGTTGTGATTCTGGATTATGTTGTAGGCGGCCAAACTGGGGCATACCATAGACAAGGTGTGCGTTGGTTTCATTGCATCTCTGCGAGGTGCCTGCAGGGCAGGGCACTGGTGGCCTGTATGCATGTCTCTGTCATCTCGTTTAAAATGTTAAATGACAACCTGAAGAGACATTTATTTTGTGGAAAACCACTTATGTTCACTTGATCCTGCCGTGCAATGCAATTACACGGAGCTGTGTCTTTAGGATATTTCATTTCATTTTACAGAGCACACAAGAAATGCACCGACAAATGCCTGTGGGAATCCTCCTGCTAATGAGAAAGAACATGTCAGTCAATATAATCAATACACTTGGAATATTTATAGGGCTTAAAAGAACTGGCAGGAAGACCTTGGTGTGTTTGTCAGCACCATTTATACCTCAAAAGTCAACCAGATCAAAATAAGAAAATTAGGTCTTATAAGGTTTTATAATAAGCTCTTTTATTATGACTTGTTTAAAAGCATAGCTTTTTTAATTAGACGCTTAATTTAATGATTGGATAATTGCTCATAATACCATCAGTAATGCATAGCATATAACAAAAAAGAGCTGACAGGTGCCTGTCTTTGTCATATATACTTTATAGATCTCCTAAACGTCTCCTAAAAATGTATCTTCTACGATTACTGGATTGCTGAAGACAGTATGACCAATCCAGGCAAACTCCATTAATTGTTAACCTAACAGGAAGTTCAAATAGACATATTCAGCAATGCTGCAGAGCAGTGGGGTTTCGCTTTTTAATGATTTTTTAGGTTTTAATGTCAACTGTATATTTATACATAAAAAATAATTTTTGATTAAAAGTTTCATAAGGACTCAAGCCGGTTTTACTATTAAAATGAAGTGGTTTTAGTGTAATATTTACTGAAGACTGGGAGCTCATCTGGAGGGGCATTTATCCGTGCAGCTGCAGTGGACAGAGCATATGTGTGAGAAAGAAAGCGGAGAGAGGGAGGGGCCATTATTGATTTCCAGGGTGGGCATGCTGATGCATTATCAAACAAACCACACAAAGGACTTTTCGCTCGTCCACTGGCCCATAGAGCATCTTGGCAAATTTTGAACAACACACATTTTTATTCTACTTCATATTTAGTGGTGGTGCAATACATGGTCTGCATCACTGTACTGCATGATAGTATGATGAAGTCAAGCACAGAGAATAAGAATTACTTAATGTAAAAGTTAATAGTATGTTAAAACAATGTGTTTGCACATAATTAAATATATATAGATAGATAGATATTACATGTATGATATACTATGTATAATATATACTGTATGTAGTGTGTGTGTGTGTGTGTGTGTGTGTGTATATATATATATATATATATATAGTATTTCAACAAGTGCATGGAAGTATTATATAAGAATTATACAAGGATCAAATTCTAAGTAAATTAAATGTATATTATATGTAAAGTAAGTATTAGATTATCTTATAAAAATGTATATGCAATGAATACTGTGCACACACACATACAATTGCATTAAGTGATTTATACAGTTGTGCTGTAAATTATGATGAACAAGAAACAGTTATGGCAAAAAACAAAGAATTACAATTACTTACCGTAACACAATGCAATAGTTTATTGTCCTGTCAATAATCAATGTAGTTTTTGACCAGTTGCCATAATATCTATATCTCAAGCCAAGGGTGTGGTCTCCAGACAGTGAATACTCAATTTCTAATTGCAAACCTGATATTTTCCAGCAGAAGCTCTCGATTAGAGCACACTTTTGCACACGTACAGATGCAGTCGTCTGTGTGAGATCCTTTTCACCTGCTCACCAGCCGGCTGACCTGAATTACTTGCTTCAGTGAGCTGTCTATCGTCCTTATCTCACTCTGACTAGACAGCAGGAGAGAAATGCTTACCGAGGTCTGGGAATACTCAATATCACAGCACTAAACCTCCATCGGCACCCCCTCACTTTACCGGAAGAAATGGTTTGCTCCAGTAATTACTAATTAAAGCCCCCTACACCAAAATCAGCCAGCCAGAGGGCTTTTAATCCTGGTGGGGATGAACACAGTGATTCTCTCACTTCTTTCCTTCCCGGGTTTCTCCTTCCTCTATTTGTGAGGGATTAATAAGCTCGTCAGGGAGCGAGAGGGAGTTGATCAGATTTTCCAGGCTCCTCAGGGCTGAGAGAGTGAAGAAAGTAGGTTGATGCTGAAAAGCATAATAACAGTCTGAAATCTAGCTGAAAAAACCCTAAACGTTAGCGGTTTGATAACATCAACACAGCGCTGACATGATGTTATCATGACATTGATTTATACCTTTAAATGCACTGGCCTTGATAAATGCTGCCTTGTGTGTTCAAGGAAAATCAGATATATTAATATGCTTCATGTAGCATCTGCCCTCATGTCTGAGTGATTTAGGCTTGTTTGCACTTAATTCTAAAAAATGATTCTGAAATGGGGATGAGGAATGATTGGGGTGGGATCAATGTAGCCGTCATAAACCGCCATCTGGAAATCTGTCTGGCCTTGTGTTTTCTCTGGTCTTGCAGACTCACTCCCCGCACACACCACCCTCAGTAGTCGGAGTAAAAATGGATTCCAATAAATAATGTAACACTGAAAGCTAGGCGGTGGGGGATGGTGGAGCTTGTGGTGAACATTGTCTTGTAGGAAACCAGAGCATGTGAGGACACGGCTGCTGGTTTTCCTTAGAAAGTTCAAATGAAAACATAGTGCTGTTAAGGCTTGCTTGCTTTATTTATTGATTTATTCATTGATTGCTTGATTGTTTTTGGACTCCACCAAACCAAGGTTGTCAGGGTTGAAAGCCTTGTAGATGATTTGGTATTTTCTGCAATGCAATCTTTAAATAATCATATTATTTTTCAATAAGTAAATTATTACGATGTTACTAATGAAATGTTTTTTCTCAAAAATACAGCGCAATAGTAACATTATGTCTAGCAATGTATCTTTAATCTATCTATACTATGTAGATCAATCTATATGTATAATAATAGTAACTATATATACATAATTTTTTATATTTTAATGAATAATGTAATATTTAAAATAATATATGCACTGTAAACTAAATCACATACACACATTATGTAATATTTGTATACATTACATCTATCTAGAAATTATTCTTAAGCTACTAATATTTCATATTAGTCATTGTACCTCTGGTTGAAACCTGTAGATGATTTGGGTTATTTTCTGCAACATTAACGATGCGGTTTCGAATAATCATTCATAAAACAGCAAGAGAGAATCTGGGTCAATATTTTGTTTGATGTGTCTCCCCGCAGCATACAAAGAGAAGATGAAGGAGCTCTCCCTCGTCTCCCTCATCTGTTCCTGTCTCTACCCAGAGGCACGCAAGAACATCATGGGCGAATTTGAAGGTAGGAAATGAAAACCTAATACGGGTAATGAGAAGCAGTGTAGAAGGAATTTACAATAATGTTCTGTGCTTTATAGTGCTCATTCTGTCTGATATTCATAACATAACTTTTTATTGGCCTGTATGTGTACCAGCAATACTACACTATTATTATCATAACAGCTGATACAGATCAATAAATGTCTGATAAATGGTCAGGATGGCTTTTTAGCAAAGTTATACGAGCTCATTTCATGAGCGGAAAGGCAGTTGGTGCGTTTTATTGCATGGATCCGGATGCTCATAGCTCACCCATGTGTAGAGGAGTATTTGCTAGCTGACAGCATATATTTTATATCTTGTGTGTTTAGACATGGAGGTTAAACCCATTAACAAGCGGGCTTCTGGCCAGGCCTTTGAGGTCATCCTCAAGCCACCCTCTCCCACGGCTGACGGCTCCTACAGCATCACTACACCTCCCAAAAAGAGGGACATGTCCCTGGAGGACATCCAGAAGAAGCTGGAGGCAGCCGAGGACAGGAGGAGAGTGAGTTACCCATTCATTTTGTATTATATATCAGTGTAAATATAACTTTGATGTTTGCTATTTTTTATTTTATTTAATGTGAACTGATGATTCCTATGACTCTGCCCCACTCTTCCTCTCCAGTCCCAGGAGGCTCAAGTCCTGAGGGCCCTGGCTGAGAAACGTGAGCACGAGCGGGACGTCCTGCTAAAAGCCATGGAGGAGAACAGCAACTTCAGCAGGATGGCGGAGGAGAAACTCATCATGAAGATGGAGCAGATCAAGGACAACCGTGACGCCCACATTGCAGCCATGCTGGATCGGCTGCATGAGAAGGTACTTACGCTAAAAACCTCAGCAAAGGTTTTTTTGTGCATAACCTTTGTACATAACAAAAAAAAAATATTGTTAATAATAATTATGTTGAACTATATTATTACTGTTTAAGTAACGTTATTTTATGTATTTTAAAATGCAGTTTTGTTCTCTGCCTCAAAGATGAATTTTCAGCATCATTACTTTTCTGTCACAAGAGGGCGCTACAGCACAATATTTTACCGTGATGTAGGCTACATAGAAGTGCTGCAAAAGCCTTATAAAAATAAGACTCTTGTTCATTTTAATCAACAACATGTCACCTTTAAGCTATAAACTATAAATGTTTATGTTAATCAGTTTACCGTATTATTTCTCTGTGCTTTCAGGAGAAGCACGCTCAGGTTGTGCGCAGAAACAAAGAGCTGATGGAAGAGTTGACAGCATGAGCACTCACTGTCCCATCACCCCACACCACCCCCTCCCCGTACCTGCGACCTCCCGTCCCCAGAGAGACCCCCTCTCACCCCGCCACCGCTGCCCCGTGTAGAAAAGAGCCTCTGGCACCCCACCCCCTGCCCTGCCCCGCCCCGCTCAGACGAAAGGGATCGACCCTGCCCCCCTCACCAAAAGCATCCTCCCTGATACAGTCCAGAAGACAAAAGGAACAACATTACTGCAGAAAAAAAGAAATGTTTTTGATTAAATCGAAACCAATCCAAGTGGGTGTGTTTTTTTTGTAAATACTTCCTATTTGTTTTATATGAGACAATGAAAAGTATTGCGGTGTGCCATTTTATAAGTTTCTCTCTGTATCTTTCTCTTTTAGTGGATGTACTCGTTTCCTCTCTCACTCTCTCTCTCTCTCTATCAGATCTGCTACAGTTTCTCTTGTACCAGGCTTTGGTGTTTGTGAGTTTGCTGGCTAGCAATGTCTTCTCTAAACTCGAAGATCATTTTAGTGTCTCTATGTTCATGTGGAGAGAATAAAAGCCGCCACAGTACAGTAAACACAGCCTTAACCGGTCACTATGATAGCATTCAATACAACATTCTCCAGCTCTTTCTTCATACATTCATCACAACACACACACACACACACAAATGCATCCAGTCAGCTTGATTTTATTAGTGATAAATGACACGAGGAGCTGTGGTTTGAGCCACACCTAAGTCATGTGACGTCTCTCGACCCATGTTTGACCATAGTCTGGGTTGCATTTTTGCTGACGGAGTAACATCAAGTTAAATTCTTGAGAATCGCTCGAAGTTCTCAATTCTGTTTCTTCAAAGATTTAGGGAATTTCTTGGGGATTTTAGGTGATAAAAATGGATGGTGTGTGTACGTGTGTGTGTGTTAAGAGCAGTGTGGGTGGACTGTGTTACCCTGTGCCATTGCTCTTGTGTAAGTAGCTTTAATGTCACAAACCTGCCCACCCTCATCTTTCTCTTCCAGCTGTGCGTTTCATTCCCTTCACACGTGTAACTTTCAGAGCATAAGCTGTGGTGAATAAAGGCTTGGGGTTCTTGGAATGAGAAGATCTGTCTTCGGCTCTGTTTTTATTTCACATAACATACATCAACACCAACACACAATTCCACAAATTTAGCTGCTACTGTAGGCCTCAAAAGCGAACCTGAAGTGTAATGCCCTAGTTTACCAACAGATGGCAATATGTAGGTATGTTTGGTATGCTTAGGTATGTTTGATGCTGGTTTAAGCTGGTTTATGCTGGACCAGCATCCCAGCATCAAAACATACCTAACCAGCATATGCTGTTTTGTTTTAGCAGGGTACTTAATTATATATTAATTGCCCTATAAGGCAGTTAGAACTAAACTAGTATTACATTTTGAACAATATCTTATTGATAAGACAGTACTTTAGTACTTTATTCAAAATTACTGTATATATGCACAGCCTACTGCCTTTTATTTTTTAAAACATAGACGGCATAGGCTATATGCAAATATATGCATAAACGTGCAATATAAGCATTGTCACTGCTTGACCTAATTATGTGACAATGCATGTTTGATTCAGCAAGTGGCATCCAGCCATCATTATCTTGGACATAACACATTTTGCAACCAGTTTTGAGTAAAAATCTCAATCAGATAATGAGTCATTAAGGAAATTGGTTAGTTGTTTGCAGACCGTTCATAAAGCGTGTTGGATGTTGGGATACCTATCACAGTATGCTCAGTACGTTTCCACTATTTTAGGCATGCAGCTGATTTGCATACTGCATAAATAGTATAAGCATGCTATTCCAAACCTAGCCATTACTACTACATTATCTACTTAATATTCCACGTTTAGGAAATCCAACCATCACCTCTTGGGGGGAATAAGGGGGAAAACATGCGATAAAAGCCTCTAAAATAGATTAAACGGCAGCTAGAGAAATAAAGAAGTGTGTTGGCAGAGTGCTGTGTGTAGGTGGGAATCTGTTTTACAGCTTTGGCTGGTAGTCACAGTACTTGTGGTGGCGTGGGAGTGCACCACACCAGGAGCTCAGTGAGATGCCGTGATTGCTTTGGGACAAAGCTGCACTGTGCAGCCCTCTCCTCCCACTTTTCCATCTCTCTCGTTCCTTCTCTTTTCTCTTCGTACTTCTCTCTTTCCTCCCGGTGCAGTCCAGGCCAGCCAGGCTGCCATTGTCCAGGATATCCCTTGGCTGTTAATGGCTTCCTGGATACATAGAGAGGCCACAGAGAGGCCCCTAGGCCGTGTTTGATATCAGTTCAAAACGCACGCAATCAGGCACTGGTTCAAGCCCTTTAGAAGTGAGCAGCGCCTCATCTCGATGGCATGAAAGGAACTATTCATCCCCAAAGCCTTAAATCACAAGTTAGGCTTATTTATGTATATCCACCTGTGAAGAGCGAGGCTGACTGGAACATTTCAAACATGCCGGCAATTCTGGACGATGTAAACATGAATGTAGCTTTTGTTTTGTTTTTTTGACTGTTTGCATGTTACGTTCTCAGACTCAGCTGTCTGTGGTCATGTTGCAACAAAAAATATATATAATTATTTTGATTGGAATTGTACCGGTTTAAACTCCTTTGGTTGATAATTTTCATGTAATGGCCAATAGTAAAAAAAAAAAAAAAGTACAAATGTTAAAATTACAGTTAATTAATGATAAAATATTATAGGTAATTGTACAATATAAATAAATGAATGTCAAATATATATATAGAAATATAATAAATCCAGTCATTTATAATGCTACAACTGAATTTGTACGAATGCACAGTATGAAAATATATATTAATTTTGAGATTTGTTAAAACTACACCATTTTAAAATGTATGATTTATTCAAGTAAGCTGATAATAATTTTTGAATGAAATGTCCAATATAAAAATATTATAATTATAAATTATAAAATTAAAGTAGAAGAAAATGGTTAATTCATTAATTATAAATGTATATGAAATGTAAGTATTTATGCAAAACGTAATGTACACTAAGTGGCATTAGATTGGTTAAAAATTACATAACATTACAAAAATGTAATTAACATTTTAAATAATTGTTAAATATTAACTGATAAGTGTTATGGTACAAGTATATTCACATTTATAATTTTGAATGGATCAATGACAATGTGACAAAAAGGAAAGCAGGACATGAATACACAAGTCCAGGGTTATTAGCTACACATATCATTTTATTACAGGAAGGTCACACAGGTTAGTGAGGGACAGGCACAGTACCACACCGTCTCTTGCAGTACTATCTAATCCCTAGTCTTATCTGATTTGCCAGTGCAAATTCCCTATTACCACAAAACAATCTGGTTTTCCAAAACACTCCTCAAGTACAGTCAAACAAGAGAGAGAGAGATGATCTGGTGCATGAAGAAGGAACTTCTGCGCGTGAGCAAACAACTCTGCAACATACGAACACAAGAGTGCCTTTGCTACAATTAAATTAGTGCAGTTCGGAGAGATTGTCTACATCTAGATTGTCTCTGTAAAGGTTTAACAGTGGTCTGTCCCTGCAAACAACAAATTCATAGCATTTTAAAACGAATAAGCACACACCGCAGGTCAATGACCAAAAATGACTTAAAATCTTTATAAAAAAGAAAGTACTCATCAAGTTCAGCTGAGGAATACAGATTCAGTTGCATAGGTTTCATATACATTTGCGGAGGGACAATTGCAAAACACCACTGTCAACTTCATTGCATAGTATTTTCATTTTAAACAGATTTCTAAGAAAAATAAGTCAATTTAAAGGAAATGATTTACGATGCAAATATATGTTTCATGTGATCAAAGCACTTCTTTAGCATAATTAAAGAAATAGTGCACCCCAAAAAAGAAACTTCTGTCATCATTTACTTACCATAATGTCATTCCTATATTCCTGTAATTGTTCTCTGGAAGATATTTTAAAGATTGCTGGTAACCGAATGGTTAAACAAACAAGTGGAAGCCAACGGCACCCAAAACTGTTTGATTACCGGCATTCATCAAAATATCTTCTTTTATTTTTCACAGATGATGGGGGAGTAAATGATGACAGAATTTTTGGGAATACTGTCCCTTTAAATGGAAATCTGGTTTGAGTTTAACTCCATTAACAACCATTCATTGATGCTCCTATCTCTCTCTCTCTTTATTAGTACACCTTTTTCCCCTGAGGGACAAAAGAACTAGATTTGTGCCAGAACCCGACCATCTCCAGAAGTCATCTCTGCTCAACCTGAGACAGGACGGCTTTAAAAGACAGGGTAACTGGAGTAAGTACATTGGATCTGTATTTGCTTTTTCCCTTTGTACAAGTCTGCAGTTCTGTCCATGTCTTCGAAATAGTCAGATGTTACAGAAAAAGTAATTTCTTACTGACTGTTAGACTGTTTTTTGAGTTCAGAAGGCCCCTATTTCCATGCTCCAGGGCCTGTAGGGCTTCCCCAGGCTGCTGGAGGGAGTTGCGGGGCCCAGCGAGCTCGGAGACAGCAGAGGAAATGCGCTCAGCGGAAAGGGAAATGCCGACAGGCTCGAAAGTGACGTCAGGAGGGGCGGAGAAAGCTTGGATGTAGTAGGTGGTGTGAGCCCAGGGGGCAGGGAGGAACTGGGCGTCACCCGCAGCGGTCCTGTCTGCCCTGCCTCAGTAATGACCGTGCCAGTCAGCCTGCTGGGGGCATGCGGCTCTGTGGAGGGGGCGGATGGAGACGAGGAGGAGGGCGATGAAGAACTGGAGGACGGAGGGCTGCTTGTGCTGCGCGGCTGCTGCAGGAGGAGGTGGTGAGCCAGGTGTCCGGGCGGCGTCCCGAACGCAGAGCCCCACGCCAAGTGGCCCAAACCTGAGTGAGCTTCTCTCTGGGAGGCGTAACTGTTCAGGTGTGAAACCAGGCGGATGCGGAGGGGGTCGGTGTTGTCCAGGCCCTCGATGATACTGAGGTAACGCGCCGTCTCCGCAAGACATTCGCGGAAACCCAGGCCGCGGTAATCCATAGCCAGCGCATGAGCGTCAAAGTAACCTGTGTGAGAGAGAAGCAGAGCCGTTGAGTGTACTGATCTGATAATGATTACTGCTTATGACAGGAAACACTGCAGCTCTCACTGGGAGTGGCTGAGAGTGAAACTGAAGTGATGCTAGATAAACAACTGAGATTAAAAGGCACTTTACACTTCTAGTTCGTCCTGTTTCAGTCGCACAGGGGTTGGCAATTATTTTTTACTGTGGGAATTTCCTTGAGCAGGTTTCCAAACATTAGTTGATCTCAAAATGCAAGCTAATGCAACATCTTGCAGGATTTGTTTGGTAAGACTTTATTATAACTTGTACTGTACAGAAATCATTACAAAATATTATAATGCATGAAAAAAGGCATAATTTAATGTACATTTAAGTAGTGCAATATAAAAACAAAGCTGCATATACATTATACTCAAAGTGTATTTTCTATCAAATAAGTGCTAGTTATTATAATCGTACCTTTTCCCCCGGCTGCATGAAGCATCTTTAAATGATCAACAGTCATCTGTAAAATTTCTGCTTTTTCTAGTTTGGCAGAGCCCTGAGAACAAGAACAAATATTTTGATGAGTTAAGATGTAAGGCTGTCATATGGCTCAATCACAAATAAGAAGAATGTTTGTGATGATAAGGAAGAATTTTTTTTTTATTAATCCATGTCAAAAACCCATGTGCCATGTTCTTATTTTGGTTTCATGCAGTATATTATGCCAAAACTGTCATAATGTCACCCCAATCAAGTATAAATTAGGCTACTCAAATACATTCCTTGCACCTTGAATATACATGTACAACATTTTCAAATCATTAAATTCTAAGGGGTTGTCTTGCAAAACCCAGGACTTGTATATCTTGAGGGTTGCAAGGAGTCATCTTTGTTAAATGGGTTTCTTGTCACAAGAAAACAAAATGTCTTTTTGCGTGTTGGTTATGCCACACTGACGTTTTATTTTAATATTTAAATATGAAATATTTGTAACTATTAATAATACAATTTCAAATTGCTTTACTGTTTTAAAAAAGTACTAATGCAGGATTGAGCCAAACTAATGACAGAATTTCCTTAAAAAAGGAAACGTAAAAAAAGAATCTAGACATTAACAGTAGACATCTGATCGTGAGATGTGAGTCAGGTGCAGTGATTGAGTCTTACCTGTTTCTCAAAGGCGCTGGGCACCAGCCTGCGCAGCTCAGACAGACTGTTATTAATCCGGTCCCTGCGGCGCTTCTCAATGATCTGTCCAAACCGATTGTGAAATCATTAATAACATCATTCAAGAACGGCAAGGTCATTTGTTAAGCATTACAAATGAAGTTTTGCAACGATGAAAAAGTGCTCTTACCCCTCTGCGTCGTTTTCTCGCTTGCACTTGAGAGGTTGTGGATGGAGACATTGAACCAAGAGGAGAATTCACGCCGCTTTAAAAAAAAAAAAAAGAGAGAAGTTAATTATGAACACAGTAAATATGCTATTCTTTATGAAACATGATATTGACGAACATCTAAACGAAACGGTTTATTAGATCATATTCCATAATTCCGTTGTCAGACATGAGATTTGAAATTATAATCTTAATTTTGTGAGCGATTCACGTGTGCGCACATTTTATGGCAACTTCATCGTTTCACTAGGCTACTAGGAAATAAGTAAAACAAATAAATGACAGCTAACTTACGCATTTTCGTCGGCGCTCTCCTTCTCCACCTCGATATTCTCATCGAGCTCGCTGTCTGAGGAGCTAAAATCGTGATTTCTCTTCATTTTCGGGAATCTCACTGAGCGTATCCGTAGCGTGTGTCAGGTGAGACAGAGGTTCATCCGTATGAACCGACAAGCTTTCCCACGGTATCATTTCAACGCCACAGCTCGCCAGAAGAGGCGTGGCTAATCACGTAAAGAGCCAATCAAAGAACGACTTTGAGAGTGAGTGGCATTTCGGTTGCCGACGTCCAAGTTTAGCCCCTCCCCGTCTTTTGAATATGCTTAACAAAGGACCAATAGAAAGTTCGTCCGTGAGTGCGGAGCTCCGCCCCCGGGTTCCGCCGGCGCTTGTGTTGTCTAGCCCAACTAAAGGAGTGGCTGGCCGGCTGTCAGCACGCGCTGGCCGTGGGAAAGTTTCTTAGCAGAGTGCTGATAACCAATCAGGGGCGACGGCCGTCTCCGGCGCTGGAATGAATGGGGCAATTGGTTGGGGCGACGGGCGGTCTGCGAGTGAGCGTGTGAACCTGTAATCTAATACTAACTCATCCGAAGTAGTGCAGTGTGTACGAGGAAGCCACCAAGTCTAAATGTAGTCCACAAAGTTCAAACATGTACCTTTTTTGACGGCATTCCCTAAGGTACATTGCAATTAAAACCGACCAGTCACTTTAAATGCACTAATAAGTACACAGCTGTAAACATAGCAGGGTTTCCCTCTTGCAACAAGCAAGGAAAAACATTTTAGATTATATTTGAGTGAAATAATTATATTTACTCCCATAGTTAAAGTTATAGTTAGTTTACTTTTCATACTATATTATATTATATAACTAACGCCTAAAGATACATGTACAATATGCATTCATAAAAATATGGGTATTCACAATAATATAATAGCATAAATATGTGTAAAAATAGTATAAAAAAAACTGTAAATATGCTACATTCCATCTAAAATATTTATTTTCTTAATTTATATGCATTTCAACCTAATATATACAAATTTAGAAACATAAAAATATATATTATAAAACATATATCCTGTCACATTAAGTCCTAATTACTTTCAAAATCTGTTCAAGTCTTCAGTATTTTGCGAATAAATATCTGTAGCATTAAAAATATTTTGTCAGTCAAGAACTAATGTGCACACCTGTATCTACTAATTTACAAATGACTAAATTACATGTTTCACATATTGAAACAGAGACTACAAGTGCATCAGGAAGAGCTCCTGATCAATAGAACAGAGTAGACGTTGATGTATGCAGCTGCCGATATGCCACAGCTGGATCCTTATCAGCCCGTGCACATCATGCTTAATTGTCATCGGTTGTGCATACATGAATGAGAGGAAGCTCTTTGGCTGATTTCATGTTGTTATTGCTACCAGCTTCGGCTCGACGGCATGGATGCACTTCCTCGTGTTTGCCTCCAACAGGGCAGCAGTGGGGTGGATGGCGGGCCGTTATATTTGTACTCGTATGTGTGTTTTTCTATGTGCTCTGGGATGGGGGTGGCTCTTTTTGTCGCTGTAACTCCAGTTCACAGAGGTTTCCCACGCTGTTATTTTCTACTGTCGTCCGTCTTTGTTCTTGCGTCTCATCACATGTTGTGATTAGTGCTCCCTTTTGAAGGTGTGGGCCCACAACACAACGGTATTTCCCCCCACAAAGCATGCCAGAGCCTCTTCTCATTCCAAGCTTGAGGTTTTTGCTCCTCCGAGTGGGTCTCCATGTCGCCATGTTTTCATTTCAGACTCTTTATGTCCATGCCAAGAAGCCCACAAGGAGGGCAGACGATGGTTTAAAATGGACACGCTGCTTTTTAGGAGTTATGTCTCGGCCTGTTTGGACCTCATATATCAGCACTGTTTCTGTTGCATCACGAGGATCAAAACCAAGAGGGCAACAGGTTTCTGATTCATCCCTGCAGACCGTCTGGCCACTCACGCTGCGCCGTGGCGTCGTGCATTTCGAGCAGACAGATGTTCAGGTCCCTGAAACAATGTGTTAAACAATCCTGTCCTCCTCAGGAGGAGCAGCAGGGGGACATGTTATTGTTTATAAATAGCTATGCATTGAATCCACACAGAAGAGGAAGAGCGGCTTTGTTTCTCTCACTGAGAGAGGAAGTGGAGCTTAATTCTCTGAGATACATGTGACACCTTGCATTGTGCCATTCGGGCATGTTTGTGGGAGTGTGTCTGTGTGTTTGTACACACATAGAGACGGATTATACTCTCATCCGAGTGGCACGGATTTGTTTGAAGTAAGCTAACTTTGACCCGCGAGCGCTGCGAGAGTTTTCCTCTTCCATTTCCAGTAAAATGACACAACTGTTTGCTGCTAAAGTGTGTTTTTACGGAGGAGGAAATGTTGTAGTGATGATTTGCTGGATGTCGCCTCCCATATTTGTGTCCTTTTCTCCAATGGCCTTGCTTTATACCAGCTACACCCTGTGACAGCCGAAGTCTGTGTATTCAAAGCTTTCAAGCTGTTTCTCCCATATTGTTTTCCTTAAGAATTGGAACAAGGATGCTTTGATGGCTATTGCCAGCTTAAGGATAGAATACATGACTTTTTCCTCAAAGACAGGATCCATTTAGTTGGAGGATATCACACTTGTTGATTTTATTTGTCATGCACCTCCTTGCAAAAAGGCACGTGTTTTTTTGTGTGTGAGTTTGTTGTATTTGAAACAACTTAAAAGAGATTCTTTTAGTGTATTCCTGCCTTTAGCTATTTTTCAAGGCAGAGATTTGGAGTCTAATGTGGTGGGTTATTAAACGTCATTTTTAGGTGTGCAGTGAAAGATGTTTGATGGATTCTTTGGTCGTTAATATGAGGTTGATATTGGCTCGCACACTTAAGACGCAGTTGCTCGTAATTAGGTGTTTTAAGTTGAGGAGTGACTCGAGGTGGGTGGTCAGCCACATGAACAAATCAGCCACAGGACTGTGGTCAGGGAGGAAAAGGGTCTCTGAACTCTGGTGTGTGCGTGTGTGTGAGAGAGAGAGAAATAGCAAAGCTTCGACAGACAGATTGTAACATGCAGCAGAGTTTAAAACACAGTTTTGGGGTCTGTAACTTTTTTAAAACATTTATTTGGCAAGTGATATAAAAAGGTTCCTGTTTTAAATGCTGTACATTTGAACTTTGTATTCATTGAACAATCCTGACATTGATTTTTACAGTAACATTGATAATAATATGAAATGTTTATTATGCACCAAATCAGCATATTAGAATGGTGTCACTGAAGAATGGTATCATATGACACTGAAGACAGGAGTAATGATGCTAAAAATGAAATCTGAATGAAAATATACATAATACATGATGTCAACAAAAAAATCCACATGTAATACTAAAGTTTTGTTTTAATAAAACAATAAATAAAATAAAAAATATAGTTTAATTAATAAAAAAAATGCTTCTTCTAGATTCACCTCTTACTTTTCTAAGAAAATATATATTTTGCTAAATTTTCTCTCAATCTGTGCAAAAGTCTGATTTCAAGATTTAGTTTGAACTTGAAATGATTGAGTTCTGTGCTGTTCATATTAATTTTATCATTTTACACTCATGCTGTGGATCTTTACTGCATTACTGATTAGTCTGTGTGGGTCCATGAGACAGAACAGCTTGGTAAACACAAGTTTAGATGTCAGGTCTCACCAGACATATTCAAACACATGTGTCTAGGCTGGCAGACACACACACACACACACACACACTCACTCACAAACAGACCCCCACACACACTGCCACAGTACTTCTCACTTATGTAGTTTCTAATTTGATAAAGTTAGCAGTGATCAAAACATGTGAGTAGTTGACCTTTGGCCTGACAAAATGGCAGCACATTGGCCTTTGTGCGGGCAGCCTGGGAGAGTGCCGCCCCGTGACCTGCGTAAAGCAGGGGGTCAGAGGGCAGGCTGGTTGACAGCAGTATGAGCTGGGATCTCTAGGGCCTGCCTGAGCCGTGAAATCAATCTCTCAGGGCCAGCAGCAGGGCAGCAGACGCAACCGGAAAAAGCCCCATGCAGCGGACCAGCCCGCCACCCGTCTCTGTCTGTCTGGAAATACAGAAGGAGTGAAACCTGACAGGAGAAATTATGATGGGAGGAGTAATCACAGACAGAACAAACACAAGTAAAGCTGTATGTGTATGCAGTATGAATGCTAAATAAAAATAAAAAAATAAAATAGAAATTTTATATTAGGTGGCCTTAACTACTATGCACTTACACAATACTTATTGTGGTCGAATTGTATTGCAAAACACTTTTGCTGCTATTGAGGATATGGGTACAGTTATGCACGAAAAATGTAAGTGCAAAACATGTATGTACACACGTATCAAATGACCAAATATTATTATACACCCCATTATATTTTATCTTTTGATTTAATTTTAGTGTGAACTAGGACCTGTTTTTGTTAGATTCACCCATGCAGGCTCTCACCTCTTTAATATAATTGAACAGGTGCTGTCAATGCGGTATGCTTTCTCCAGATTCCTTTAACACACACACACACACACACACACAGTCTGCTTGTTTAACAGTGCAAGTGTTTAACCTGATGTGTTTCAGTCATGCTGAGCTGTGAGTTTGATCACTGACAGCAGCTGCAGGGTCACACTTGCCTCATTAACGTCACGGGACTGTCAATGGTCACAGACTAAGCGCTTGACATCTAAAAGCTCTGAGATTTACACTATAACTTACTTCAGTTTCCATGCAGAGGTCACAAGTAATAGGATAACACTCTCCTGATTGTAGGAGAAGTTTTATCTCTCAGTTTGCAATATTATACATTTTACTTCCAAACCAGGTAACTTTCTTAACTAAGAGTGTTGTTAGTAGTAGGTTAATGAGGAGTGTGTGAGGAGTTTTGAGTGATGTGTGAGCCTATAGAGGTCGTGAAGGTAAGATTTAGATAGTCTGATTAGTGTTTATGCAGTCATTAACGTGACAGGCCGCTCCACTGCCACCGCTCAGCTCTGACAGCTTGTTTTCTAAAGGTCCCACTGCTTCAGTAACACAAACACTGGGGTTTCACTCTCACCACTCCCACCAGCCCCTGAAACCTCGACTCAGAAGTTCCTGTAATACTGAGTGTGCAAGATGAAACATTGGCCACTGTCTGCCCTTGTTATGACTGAAAGTGGAGTTGTGGGAACTCTGGATATGTGCTATTTTTACATCACGTTGAGTTTTCACATGACTCTGGATGCATAGGCTGAAATGTCTGAGTTTAATGGGTTCATTCATCCATATTCTAAAATGTAGCATTTCACCAACATGATACTCCTACTTTCATTTTTTTGGAAAAGAGAAGAAGTTTAAGAGTATGTTACATATCATGCTGTTATGTTCAATAGATACAATGAATATTAAGATCTGAATCACAAAAAAACAAAAGAAAAAAAAAAACACAAAATAAATGTATAATGAAGAAAGTCCTTATGACTTGTTCAAATGTTGTGAAGCCCAATAATAAAGGTGTTCAAGAAACAGAACAAAGAACAACGTGACATGTTTGATGTTCGTGATAGCAAATGCCTTTGGTTAATGGTTGTCTTATAATCAATTTTGACACACCCAGTTTGTTGAATCAGATTTCTGAACTATGCAGAACTGACAATATCTTTATACAGATCATAAAGAAGCAACTACAGGGTTTTTTTCAGTCGCTTTGGTGCATTTCTCAGATCAGAAATGACATTTTCAAAACTTCTTGTTCAACCTCCACATCATCTAGTCACTTGTCCACAACATTTCTCAAGCAGTTTATCAATCTTTTGAACAAATTGTGATTGCTTTGGTACGTTCATGCAGCTGAGTACATTTTTAGTTGCTAATCATGTTGCTCAAAAAGTATTATACTGAATATTTCTCTGTGCACAGCCTTACCCCTCAAAACATCTAGTCATTAGGAAAGGTCATGATATGTGGCCAGGTATCCACATACTAGGAATTTGTGCTCTGCATTTAACCCATTCAAGTGAACGCACTCAGCAGTGAGAAGTGAACAACCACACACACCCAGAGCAGTGGGCAGCAACTGCTGCGGCGCCCCGAGGAGCAGTTGGGGGAACGGTGCCTTGCTCAAGGGTTCATCGTATAATGCAAAATGGTTGATCTATAGTTGTCATAAACTGTCAAACATAATTTCTACACTGTTCTATTAGACTTTTTGTTAAATTGCATTGTCCAAGTGAATCTTGACTTTCACTAATGAAGAAAATATAGATTAAGATATTATTTCTGAAACAGCTGAAAGGTGTATCGCATGAATCTTCAATCGGAAAACATAAACAGAACAAATAAGCAACAACAGCAACAAAAAAAGTTACAAATTCTGATAATCGATGAACATCCAGAAAACAATCAGGGTCAACAGCTGAGAGGAAGAAGAGGAGTAAGGATGCTTGATGGAAGGTTAAAGAGGCAAAAGAGAGTAAGAAGCAGAAGAGGTCAAGGACAGAGGTACATAACGGATGAAATGGGCCACTATTGTGGATCATGTTGTCATTCATGGCCATAAAGGTGCAGCTAAATATTGGGAGATTGACCATAATAATTGGGAGATTGACCACCGTAATTCAAACATTCACTTTCAATCTATATCCCACATACAGCAATGTGTAAATCTGTACTTTTGAAAGGACAAACATACACATGACACAAGGACTTTTCTTCTCTGATGGCTCTTATTTTACACAAATACTTGCTATTGAGAGATGAACTAAAGATCTTGAGTAACTTACAGGCTTTTGCATTAAAATCCATTGTGTTGTGCTGTTTGTAGGAATTGTGTTGAGAAACGGACATACTTCGCAAATACTCAGAATTATTCGAGAAATGCACCAAATCGACTGAGAAAAACTATGAATCATAGCAGGTGATGGCGTTTTCGTACACTTGTGTCACTGATAGCTCCTAGAAATTCTTTCTAGACCTTACTCTGTAGCTAATTCCAGCAAACAGAGTTCCTGGAACTAAAATCATTTATAGTTCCTGTGCTGCGAACTGGTCAAAAAGTGGGTGGGTCCACAAAAAGTTTGGGTTCTACGAAATGGTTCCTGTGGTGCAAAAGGCCCTCCTGATAGATAGATAGACAGATAGACACTTTAAAGTGCACACACGCATGCATTGTCTGGCCCTCCCCCCGTGACCCCTCTATATAGCCTGGTATCTGTCAGACAGCTTGTGTGGCTCAGGCTGAGATTGACCGTAGACAGAGCTGCAGTAACGGCTGCTTACCGCCAGCCCCGCAGCTGTCTGCGCACAACGAGCTGTGTGTGAGGCCCCCCCTCTGCTGCTTCCCAGGCCGGGACAGGGACAGCGGGAGGGGGTCATGGATTACATCCGAGGACGTGTAGCCACCACACTCCCATCCTGTACAAAACACACACACACACAGCCCACCCCCAACCTCTGCCCTGGGGCGGCTCTGATCAGAGGAGGCTGGGATGGGGGTCTGTATGTCATCACTGTAAGTGAGTGTGTACTGTGCACACATGTGAGCACTGAATACTATGTAAATATAAATAATACTACAATGCTCTCCCCCAAAATGTGTAAGCAAAGGCTATACACCTCTTACAAATTGCATTTAATATTTGAAACCTCCAATGAAGTCTGTCACATAAATTTTGTTTCTCCTGCTTAAATAGCTTTAATAAGTTATTTTTATTGACTAGATCAGCCAGTGCTCTTGCGTAGTGTGCATCTCAGAATGGTGACTGTTTCTAAAGAAACCAGAAGCAGTGATGCAATTTATCGATTAGCGATTGGCTCTTTTATTCAGAAGGCGGGGCTTCATTTGATAAAGAGGCCATATTGAGTGTTGCACATTTTCCTATTCAAATCTACATGAATGGGGTTTTTTTTTGTCTTTGACTAAACTCAGCGCCTAATAAATACATATTTGATTTTAGCTATGTGTTAAAAACAGAACACAACCACACAGCAGTACCCTAACATTGGGATGTTTGAGAGGCAGGCACTGCTCCCATTTTCTTGTAAATATAAAAATCTAAATCAAGCTAGTGTTTTTTTAACACACAACTGAAGTCAGCACATACTATGAACCTCTTCTGCATCTGTCAGCCACGGTTTGTAGCTACAAGCAGAAGTGCTCTGCTGCCCTAACAGGAAGTGGGCAGCTGCCTCTGTGGTGACCCTTCAGCGAGGCTGGGAAAAAGAACCAAGCATAAGCTGACTGGGCTTTAGTAATTATACTTTACTTTTTCTCCCCAAGAAATGTAAGCTCACGTAAAAAGAAAAAAGCAAACGTTTTTCTTTCAGAGACGTTATTTTCATGCCATTGTGGGCTTATTTATAGAAGCAGACTGCTCCGTAATGCCATGTGAAAACAGCTTACACAGTTCCAGCACAATCCCTAACTTTGTTTAACCTGCACAGTGTGCTGTTTATTTTCTTGAGCTGAGGAAAGAACAAGGAAGCACAGTTTCTGTGACAGAGAAACCTGTCGACACTGGAGTGAAGCTGTGTGTTTTCATCTGCACCAGGAGCCCTCTCAATCTGTCAACCATCACAAACTTACTTTGGATATACAGTGCAGTGATGGTATCAGATGATAAATAATATACCAAGGTACCAAATAATGACCATATTCATATACCATGGTATTAATATACAAAAATAATTCTATTTAAAATAAATTCTGTTCTTTAGAAGCTGTTATTCAACAAATAATTCTAAAAAAGGAAAAAAGTGTTTCCACAAAAAAAAATAATAATAATAATAACTTAAAAGAATGGAGTAATTGATGATGCTGCATCACAGAAATAAACTACATTTTAAATTTGTAAATGAAAAAAAAAAAAAAAAAAAACATTATAATTAAAAAAATGATAGATATAGTCAAAATATAAAAGTTTTCTATGTCAAGTTTTGAGGGGGAAAATATCTGTAATAAATAATAATGGTAATAACGTGCTTACTTCTACCTTATAGTCAAGTTTCTTGTTTTATATTATTTCATAAGCTTAAAAATAGAGAAAAATACATATATTTTGCAGTTTCTCTTGAAGTAAATGCATATAGTTTTTGAAATGTATAAATATTTTTTTGGGGGAGGATTTAATTGAATTGCTTAAAAGAACTATAGCTCTGTCTTTTACAACAAATGTGATATTATAAAGAACTGTGTTTACTTTACAAACACACATAAACACTTTCAGTACAAACTCTCTCTCACACACACAAACGACACATAGAGAGACGCACACACACACGCTTCCTTTGTCCCATGAGGAGCCAATTCCCAGGCAGTTTTGGGGCGGATTGGTTTCTGTCTCACCCAGCCACACTGCACTGTAGGTAACGACGCATTGTTCTCCAGCTGGGTCCCGACTGGGGAAGGGTTACAGGAAAGAGGGTGGTGAGAGAGGGAGAAGCTGGCCTGGTAAGGACCTGAATGGAGTTTTGTCTAGGCTGTGCGCTGCAGCAATCCGATCTGGTGGGAAACCTTTGAGACGACCACGGAGTCACAAATAGAACAACAGGAACTAGGGACAATCACAGACTGCCCCATAAAAGAAGCACTATCCCCGAGTGAGATAGTCAGCCAGGTCCTGCCTTCCTCTCACACATGTGCTCAGACTCATACTACAACATTAGATCCTGTATAATCTTATATACAGAATAGAAAGGTACATGCATTAAAACGAATGGGTCCCAAATACTGTAGCTAGTGTCAAGGAAGTTAGTTTGAAAATATAGAATTATAAGCATATCGTAATTTAAAGTTAGCACGTTTGCTAACGTCATTCCTAGACTCGAAACATATTTTCCAAATGCATATGTTCTTGGATTAATGACATCCTCTGAAGCTGCAACCGCTGGGTGTGTTTGGAGTTCAGTTAAAAAAAATCACAGCGCTGATGTGTCCCACAAGTCGGCTGTTGTGATTTTGTCTCTTTTATTGTTGTCTTGGGCTACTGATGTCACTTCCCTTGACATAATAAAGGAGAGCAGCCGTTGGCCACAGCAGGATCCAGCTGTTCTAGCACATGGTTGAGCTGTGCGGTAATACTCAGCAGACACAGGAAAAACAAGGAAAAGATCATTGGAGTTCAGCACATGCACTCAGTGTGTCAATAGTTAAGGGGACTGTACATCATAGCAAGCTTTCTAAGTGTCAAGAATAAAAATATATGCTCAGCTGGGGCACAGTACAGATACTTTGCAGATATTTGACATCGATTAACGTAAAAACCATTAATCCATCTGTCAAACTGTGCAATTTCTGTTGATGCTTGTTAGGTTAAAACACTAACCAGTGATATCAAACTCAGGGCATGCTATATTTGTACATGCAGAAACAAAACTTAGATTTGTGAGCTACAGTTATGATGGTAGCGGACAACTCAGCAGCACAAACAAATGATTAAACAATTAATTTCAGTAGTTATTATGTGTGTATGGGAAAGCCAGATGCAGAGCTGTCCCACCCTCTTGCATGTGGAGAGAAGATGAATCCATCCAGCTTTTGGTAGTCAGCACATCCACCCAGATGTTCTTCTTGGCACCTCAGCCTGACCGAGTGAGCCTCAAAACACTGGTGAGAACTTCCTCTGTGGCCCACAGCAGTGAGAGAGCTGAGAAGAGAAGTTGAAGAGAGAAGAACATGTGGATGGAGAAAAAACAAAACAAAAACTAAACAACACTGCAAAGTCAATGCTTATGTGGTTCCTAAGAAGAAGTCATTTTAGAAGGTTTCTAGGGTGTTACTAGACAGTTAGGTGGTGTCGGTGATCAATTTCCAAAAATGATGGATTTGCTTTAGTGCACACAACTTCAGTTTGCTTTTTAAATCAATTCTATAGGATGGACTGCACACAAGTCAAACTGGTCAACAGGATTAAAAAGAATTAACACGAAACACACCTAAAACAACGTGACACAAAACACATGGTTTTAGTTTATCTATAGGCCTACAAATATTTGCACTATTAACTTTTTTTTTTGTTTGTTGTAAAAGCAAGGCTTTGCCAAGCCAACATTCAAAGTTTGATAAAGTTTGTTTTTCAGTTAAAACTTTATAAATAAATGTAGTTATTCTAAATGTCATAAAGGGGTAGTTGAAATGACCCATGATTTACTCAACCTCAAGCCATTTAAGGCTATATGACTTTCTTCTTTCAGACTAATACAATTGAAGTTATATTAAAAACGTGGCTCTTTCAAGCTTCATCATGGCGGTGTATGAGGGTTGAGTATTTTTCAATATAACTAGTTTAATATTTTACCAAGACGTGAACAGCCATTGGTGTACTGATGCGTGGATTGCACAAATGTTTCTGTCTGCGCCCTGCACTGACGCAGAAAGTAAGCATTTGTTCACCACAGCTTATCATGTGTTGGACGAGAAGCGAAACTAACTTAAAGAAGAACTTGCTTGTACCTTTGTGATTGCGAGTTAACCCCTTAAACTCTGCCAAATTTACATATTCAAATTGTGCCTTCAATTTTTAACCCTTTGTCTGCACCAATAACCCCATATGTGGTACCATTTTAAAGCTTAGAATCTCTATTTTATGCAGATATGAATCACTTTGTATATTTATTTTACTGTAACAACGTGCATTGTGTTGACATGGTTCATCTTAGGACAGACAACATATATATAATAATATTTATCACTTACAGCAGTTTTTTATGTAATTTCAAAGGGTTTTCTTTAAAATGACACCAAGATA
>JAUMHQ010000082.1:6977746-6988702 GCA_032361165.1 Enteromius paludinosus
TCACCGTATAGACTCCAACCCAACTTTGTCAATAGATTAACGGCGATATTTTTTTTATCGCGCGATAAGAGTCTCGCTGCGTTAACGCCGATAACGGCCCACCACTAATAAATATATATATTTTTAATTTAATGGTTGCACCGCATGACATGTGTCATTCTTTATCATGGACTTGTTTTTCATTGGCACTCATGTAATGTCTAATATATATGGATTAAATATAGGAATATTTATACGCTTCTGACCTATCAGAACGAAGTGTTCCAGAGAGCCCTGTAATAATATCAGTGTCAATTTTACATCATTGTTTTCGAGACCCATCAGCCTTCAAGCAGTGAGAGGCGAAAAGTTTTGATGTCTTTTAGACTTTTCGGCCCATTCAGACGCTGGTCTGGAGCTCATGTGAGTCTCAGCATCACACTGAGGGCTCTGAATGGCCCTGTGAGGGATCAGGGCCCTCTGAGTGATGTCATGTGTCACTCTGCGCACGAGGAGAGGGGACGTGGCGAGCGCTTGGGGCCATTGTGCAGCTGAACCGGACCTTAGGGGGGCTTTCAATAGCAACAGGCCAGTGACACAACCTCAGTCGAATGGGTAAACCAGACAGATTG
The DNA here is from genome assembly GCA_032361165.1 of Enteromius paludinosus. NCBI lineage: Eukaryota > Metazoa > Chordata > Actinopteri > Cypriniformes > Cyprinidae > Enteromius > Enteromius paludinosus. Next base: position 6,978,358 of record JAUMHQ010000082.1, read on the forward strand.
AAAGAAAAGGGGACAAGTGGACAGACAGACGGAGAGAGAGATGTGTTTATGTGTCAGTGTGCGAAGGGCTGAAAGTTTAATTTCACCACTTGGTTTCAATTTATCCGAGACTCCCTCAAGACACATGACAGTGATGCCAGTCACACAACCATCATCACGCATATTAATAACACACACATTACATGCTCAAACAAACACACGTGTGCACATGAGCAGACATTAGTGACCTGCGTACACTTCTGTATAAATATTTGGGCTTTAGTAAGATTTGTTATTTTTATTATTTCATTTATACTTTTATGGTTGAAGCCTGTTTCCTTCATTGAATAAAACATATGAAAAGTTTTTTCAATCAGAACTGTGAGACACAAAATCAGAGCTGCATGTTTTAAAGTCAGTATTGTGTGATATAAAATTGCACTGCATGCATATAAAATCATAGTTGGAAGAATTTTTTTTTTTTACTTTTAACTCACACTTCTGAGAAAGTCAGACTTGCAAGATATAGTCACACTTCTGGGAAATAAATGCAGAGCTGAGATTTGTAAACTCCTGACTTTTTTTTTTCTTAGAATTGCAAGTTTATATAAATTCTGCCTTTTTTTCCCTCCAAATTACAAGTTGCGAGTCACACAGTTCCGAGTTAAGTCAAGTGACACCCTTACACATTTAAACACTCTGAAGTAGAAACACTTAAACAGTATTTTGTTGTAAAATGTTCTCCAATAAGATTTGCAAGTCAATAATTTTACATTTAAAAAAAAAGATTACTTTTAATGTGCGTATGGGTCAAAGACAAAAAAAAACTTTAACAACAATAAGTGTAATGATTTAAATTGTTGTTGACAATGTAACATTATTTCAATTACATTTTATTCTCCAAAAACAAATGTAAAACCTTAAAAGTAGACACTTAGCTTACATTTAATGTGCTTTCTGTGAACATAAAATCACTTTTATGCATTTCTTTTGATGCTGACATCTTAACGTCTTTATAAATGCAACCCTTCTGCATGATATGATACAGTACATCAGTGTTTAATAATTTGTTGTTTTGTCTGTGAGCTCATGTGGTCTTCACGTCACCTGTGCTCAGCGCTCACAGCCAGAGGCTTCTGGAAAGAGCAACAGTGAGTCATTTTCCATCTGCACAACAAAAATACATACACACACTCACACAGCATACAGAAGTGATCAAATGAAGTTACAGCTGCCATAACTTAAATTATGATTGTGTGTGTGGTGGCAGATACAAAAGTGTTTCTGAGAGGACTGTGAGAGAAGTGCAACGAGTGTGTTGTTTGTTTGACATGGTAGGAGGTGACGGTGAATACCTGATGTTTATTTTGAGGGGGCTGGGGTGTGTGTTTGTGTGCGAGAAAGTTTGTTTATCGTAGAGGTGATGAACGAACCAGACTATGTTTGTGTGTGTGTTAAGAGCTTGAGACGAGTCGTAAGACGTGTGACCAGCAAATAGAAGATGTGTGTGTGCCCTGAGGTAAAGTGAAACAGACAGGCCCTGACAGAGCACAGGATCCACAGATGTCTGACTGACAGATCTGTGAGCTCTGTAACTGAGCCTTTACTCTAGACGAGACGCTGATGACAGTGATTTACCACAGACTACGTTCTGTAACAGTTACTGGCCAGCAGCAATATACAAAACCGATCACTGGAAATTCATTCATCCGTTACACCATAAAGACCTACATTCAAATGTTTGTTTATAAACAACACCAACAAAAACTGCCAATTCTGATCTGATGTTGTTTTAAACTGTTTCCCATAGAAAACTCATTTTGATATATTATTTGTTTTAGAAATCTCTGTAGTCTGTAAGTCTCACGGTGAACTTAAATATGCAAACTAGCTTCATTTCAGAATAAGCATCACTAAAAACTAAGCTAACTTGTGGTTCAGTTAGTGAAACAGTTCATTAAGTCAATTCGAACCTAATTTTATTCTAACCATTAAATCTTGAGTCTTTTGATGATTCGATAGACTTCGTTCAGGCGCCAGTAATTGTTACAGTTATTGGTACCAGGACGATCGGGCTGGGCCAGGGACTCCGGGATGGTTCGATTACCCCCAGGTTAAGCATTTTTGAATTTCCTCCTCTATAGCCTGTCGACGTGCTTCTGGGACTTGATAGGGTCACTGCCTGATGATGATCCCAGAAGGAGTAAGGATGTCATTGGTGTTTTCAATGGTGTTTTTTCCAGGAGTCTGAGAACACATCCTGGAACTGACTGACCAGGAACCTCAGCTCCATCTATTGGGCGGCGGATAGGTGAGCGGTGAGTTGGTCCTGGTTCCCTATCCATCTTTTTAGGATGTTTACGTGGTAAATCTGCTCATGTCTTCGTCGGCCAGGCTGCTTGAACCGGTAGTTGACCCACACGCTCAACCATTTCTACGGTGTAGGGCCCTTGCTACTGTGCGAGGAACTTACAGACAGCATTGGGAACCAGGACCGTTACCCTATCTCCTGGCTTTGGGACACCTGATTGTAGTGGCGTTGCTAGGCTTGTTGTGCTTTTACCAGATGTACCTGGACTAAAGGCATGATCCTGTCGATTTTCTCCTTTATCTCCCGTACGTGCTCAATGACCGTTCGATGGGCTGCCGGCTGCTGCTCCCAGGCTTTCTCCGACCATGTCGAAGTATTTATGTGTGTGAATATGTCTATCAAACAATTAATTAATTAATTAATCACATTTAAAATAAAAGTTTTTGTTTACATAATATATGTGTATTGTGTACATATAAATACCCACACATGCATGCATATTATTTAAGAACAAATTTGGTTAAATATATTTATATATGATATACATTACATGAGTATAAATATATACATGTAAATATTTGTAAATATATATCAAAATATATACTGTATGTGTGTGTATTTAAATGTACATAATAAATATCCACAACACACACATATTTTATGCAAAGAAAATTTTAGGTGTGATTCATCATATATATATACAGAACTGGGATGCTTTCAAAAATAATGCCATAAATAGATTTACTTTATCAATTAACTTCTATTGTCTGAATCAAATAAATATTTGGTATTACAGCTTTTGGTAAAACAGCTTCTGCTCCGAGATACACTTGCCCATATTTTTTCAGCTAGCTTTCCAGGTAGGTTGTTTTTTTTTCATCTTGGAGACGTTGCCACAGTTCTTCTGGTTGTAGTCTGTTTTAGTTAGTTCTGTTACTTCATGTCATTCCAGACCGGATGATGATCAGATCAGATCTTTGTGTGGAGCACTGGCTGTTGTCAGACTCCTTGTGCAGACAATAATCTCACTGCATTATTACAATTAATGCAAAAATAATGTTTGGAAACGTAAACTGATGTTTCCAACTGACACGCTACCGCAAAAGATAGAAATAACCCACTTAAAACCTTTTTTTTTGCTGAAATACTAGCGACCTAAGACTTTTGCACAGTACTGTATATATATATATATATACAGTATATTTGAACTGGATCAAAACCTTTCATCAAAGATTGTTTTTGATTTCAGGACAACTTTGATGAAAGGTTTTGAATCACTTCGAATGTTGACTACTGTATATATATCTGTATATATATATAAACTGTGCTATATTATATGCAATTTTTATTTTTTATATTTTACTATGTTAAGTATTCAGTCCTTCGTATGGGATTAGGGCTGTCCTTGGGATCCAAAAATGTAAAAACTCTGGACAAAAGAAAAATGTACAATAAAAAAAAGTGTGTTTGTTCAGCACTTATCACTTTCACTGAGCAGCATGCACATTCTTCAAACTTTCTTCATTCTGGTTCGACAAAAGACAGCAAGAGATCTGACACAAGCATGTGAACTAGATCCGTGTGAACGCACAGGCCTGTGTAAGACTGACATGTTTCGTTCTTCTCATCACCGAAACTGTTATGAAAACAATCCTCCACCTCTCATATGCTTGCTCAACAATAACAAGCACACCAAAGCGAAGCCCTCCACCAAAACACCAGCATCCACCCCCCCACACACACACAGGCCCGGGGGTCCACAATTAACAAGCATTCTTTCAAGGACTCCTGTTATTCAACTCAGTGAAGCAGGCCTTTGTTCCACACACACATTATCCCACACTCCTCCACATCTGTTTTTATTTCTTCCCCGTCTGCGAACCTCCACACACTCACAAACACGCACTCTCTCGTCTCCTCTCGACAGTCCCGACAGGCAAAATGTCCTGAAACCTGATGCCCCCCACCCAGCGCGTCTCCCTGCGTCTCTCCTCCCTTCTGCTGTCCCCTCGTTCCTGCAGTTGCTGAATGTCAGGTATAAGGTGTCAGGATGGTGTGCGCACAGGATGCATCGGGGCATGTGAGCGCGGCTGCTGCTGCCGGCTCCCAGAGTTGACATAGTAAACCAATCCGGGCGAGCCGCTGCGCCGAGGGGCCCAAGGGATTAACAGGGGAAGTGGCTGCCACACACACACACATACAAACACACACAAGTGCAGCGCCGGTGGGAGGGAGAGCGCTGGCCGAGCGGCGCTCACACGGAGATTGGGTTACAGCCGAATTAGATCAGAGCTGTGGGAACCAGCACCTCGTCAGGCGCACACACGTACACTCACACACGTGTGCACACATGGCCGAGCTATGGCCTGTGCTATGTACACAAACACACTCTGACGGGATCGTCACACACACAAGCATTAACATGCATGGCTGTAGACATAAACACACCTGCATGGTGCACATCTACCAACTGAAGACATTTATTAGATCACATACAGTATGTGTGTGTATGTGATCATAACAGGAGCATTTCTTATAGCAGGGATCTTTTTTTTTTTAACTGGGGGTCCGGGGACGCTCATGGGCCCTTGAGGAGGAGGTCCTCAGAAGAATTCATGATATAAATTTTATTAAGGTGTAAATTGTAAAATGTAAATTATATAGTAATATATATGCAAATTTTTAATGTACGTATGCAACAACAAGCCTAATCTTCACCAAGCCTACATTTATTTGATTAAAAACAGTTTACAAATACAGTTTTAAAAATACTAATATTATTTAAGATTTTTTTTATTTATTTAAAATTTCATAAAATGTAATTTATTTCTGTGATGCAAAGCTTAATTGTTTTAAATTGTTAAATGAATTGTTCTTAATTGTTTTAAATCGTTAGATTATTTTATAATATTTTAAAATGTTATCGATTTTACTAATTTTTTATCAAATAAATGGAGTGTATATAGTGTATATTTTAATAATCAGAATTTAATTATTGCAAATATAATTATGTTGACATTTTTTTCTCAAATATAAATTATTTCTTTATAATTATATACTATGTAGACATATATGAAATATGTAAAGCTGAAAATGCTAAAATATGTTTAAATAGTAATTAGTTATTTTAAATTTCTAATAATATTTGTATATTTGTTTTAATACTATAATTTATATTTAGATATAATTATATAACTATAATTAATTTAATATATATATATATATATAATTATTATTATTTATTATTTATTTTAATTCTATAATTATTTGTATTATTTATTATTAGAATACTAAGAAAACAATACTACAGTAAGATAAGTTTAAATAAGTTTGAATGTATTTTGTATTAACAGTGGCAATAATTGATTAGTGTTTATATAGCCTATGTGTTGTTTATGAGCATTGCAGGCACTAGAGTCATCTGAAGTGTGTGTGAGGTGTCAGGCATCAGTCCTGTCCTTGACTTCATGTTAAGTAGGAAAAACAGGGCTGGAATAAAAGGGTACGGGGGAGGAGGCGGTGTGGACTGAGCGAACTTGACAACTTTATTTCCTCCTTTTTCACATGCAAATGCCCCCAGTGTGCCAGTGCAGGGGAGCGACGGCTCTTCAAAACTGACCCCCGTGATTCACAATACTGAACATCCTTCCAGCGTGTGAACCGAAGCTGCTTTTGTGACACAGGCCAAGAAATTCCTCCCAAACTAATATTTAACAGACAGATCTCTCACATCGCTCACATCTTTTCTCACAAAAGCAGCAGAGTCCATGGAAAAGAAATGAAACAGCAGCATTCATGATTCCTCGTGAGTCACACAGAAGAGAATATGATGATATTACTGCTGAACACATCCGGACCTTCTCATCAAACTCACAATTAAATAAGACACATTCAGACAAGCTCATTTCCACCACATAAAGAAAATCAAGATTTGGTGTATCAAAATTATGTCATGGAATGTCCTAATTATGACATCCTATTTATGAATGGGAATCTTGGAATAAAACTGCTGAAATAATTAAATTTATTATTATTTTTTTTTTATCTATTTTCCTCTTTTATTTCATAATTTAAACTGTTTAACTCATTATTTTCTCTTTTTTTTCATGCTTTTCACTTGTTTTGTCACAATTTAATAATTAATAATAATTAGTTTAATCTAATAATTTTTAAACTCCATTAGGCAATACAACCAGGCAGCTTCATTGTTATATAAAAAAAAAATATGAATAAAAAAAAAAAATATATATATATATATATATATACATATGTGGGGTAAGTCACAGAAAATTACATTTAAATACATTTTAACAAAATATTTTGGTTTTACCATATTCATGACTTTATATTCATAAATATCACTCAATTCCATGTGCCTTTGCTTGAATATTGTAGACCATATTGTATTGTACTGCTTTTTGTTATAAGTAAAATTTGTATTTATTTAAATTTTAAAATTTTTACTCTTTTTGTGTTTAATGTTTAATTTCTGCTATCCAGCAAGGGTTTAAGAGTAACGCAATTTCAGTTCTCTGTACATGTGGCAGGATTGACAAATAAAGCTGACTTGACTTGCCTTGACTTGATATCTCATAATTTGTATTTTTATATAATAATACAGACTTTTCATCTAATTATTATATTATAATTACTATAATATTTCATCTATTATTTTTATCTCATAATTTACACTTATTTCATTATATCTTTGTAATCTTATAAATTTGAGTCAATCTCAGTGTCTCATGATCTATCTTAAATTTTCTTAAGTTGCTTATCACAGTGTAAACTCCTTCATGTTTACTCCTTCTTGCTGTTAACGATAAATAATCAATACCAGCATACATAAACAACGTGATTAATGTATTGACAATTAATCGCTGCTATACATTTCTTTCTCTGACACCTAAAATGATTTTAACTGCTGTGAGCTAATAAGCTAATAAGTGGATTCAGTAGTATTATACTGATTTTAAAACACACACAAACTGACTTTATCAGATCAGTTTGAAAGCTAACATTGAAGAGTGTAGGAGGTGGGGAATTTTTTTAAACTGTATTTATTTTTAATGTTTTATACATTACACAAAGGAATCTCCATCATGAATAACCCCTGAAGTCCCCAAAATCCCAGCACCCACGAGACCTAGCACTCCGGCTGAGATTGTTCTTCAAGTTAACACCTGCGATCCGTCCCACCTGCCTCTGACGACATGGGAGGTCCCGGCGATAATCTCCTCACATACCTTCAAAACTGCCCCGTCCTCTATCTGACCTCATCAGCTCCTGTGAAACTATGCCGTCACAGAGGACACAACCGCATGCAACAGGAGACACAAAAGAGAGGGAAACCGACCGCAAGCATTCACTCCTGCCCTCAATAAACGGCAGCCACAGGCCACCGTCAGCTGCAGCTGTGACCGCACCATTACCTGCTGCTCTTTAATTTGCCCGACCACACTTTAGAAAGAAATATGACAGCAAACAATAGCACTAGGACATAGAGAGAAAGAGAAAGAGGGAACGCAACCGGTGCGCTGCTCAGAGGATCCGGTTTCAGGCGCTGACGGGCCAAGCCAGAGGGTCGGAGCATGGGAACAGGCAAAAAGAAGGTCCTGTGTCAATAAGGGACAGTGGTCGGGCACAATGGGGCCAGCTTCACACAACAGCACTGACAGACACTCACACAAAAGCAGCCATCCATTCTCACACAGCCAGCAGAATGAGCCAGTGTGTGGCTGCCCAGGGGCATGTTTGAACAGCGCACACACACACTCACACAGTGCATAAACAAACACACACACTCATATACACAAACATTCACTCAGATGAATGAACTTGGCCAAACAAACACACTTGCAAATATATTCGAAAACTAATTTTAGGCCTTTAGGCCCAAAATCAACCAAGATAGATAGATAAATAGATAGTTCAGTGTTTTACATTTATTCACACACACACACACACACACACACACACACACACACACACGTATATATATACATGTATAAATATTTTTTTTTTTTTTAATTTAAATTTAATTATTTATTTTATATATATATATATTAAATTGTAGCAATTTTTGCATTTTCTACACACACACGTATGTATATGTATAGCCTACAGATATATGCAGTTATTCATGCTATTCATACATTATGTATGCTAAAACTGCTAAAATGTATTCATATATATGTAGGAATAAATAAAACACAAAATAAACACTGGATTAAATTGCAAATTGGATAAATCTACATTGTTGTAAAACAGACAATAAGCGTAATTAACATTTTAACTATGAAACTCACCTGTATGACCGCCATATGAAAAGATCTGCCAACTAAAGGTTGACCTTGATATTGTTTTTTTCTTGATATTTTCAGTTGTATTCTATATAAAGTAGACCTACAGGTGGTTTTAGGGGGTATTGATTGATAATGAAATAATTTTGTAAAAATAAAAAAAGAAAGAATTTAACAACAAACTATGGCGAAACGTTATCCGACGTTGCGAAAGAAAGTAATCGTCTGCCATCTTGTGGACAGAAGTGAGACTCCATGAAGAGTTAAACTGTCGGTCTATCTTCAGTCCTCTGTCATTATCATTATTTAAAACTACATGTAAACACGTAATGTACAATCAAGGCTACATGCATACAACAAAACCACAAATTAGTGTGTGTGTGTGTGTGTGTGTGTGTGTTTGAGCGCGCGTTTTTGCTTCAAATGGGGTTATATCTATATAATTACATGGGTATGACGTAGCCTAGGTATTACAAGGAGATGGTGACTTTACAGGGCATTACCCCAAGTCCCCGTTTTTCTAAACGCTTATTCACACAGAATGAAGTTTTTTGAAAAGCTAAAAATGCGTGTAACGTTAGTTTCCTCAGGGATGCAAACGGCGCGCCTTTTGGTGGATGCCGCCTTTTTCACGGCTGTGTGGGGGACGTGCGTGAATCGTGCAGATCCGATGATGGGGTTTTTTTTGGGGGGGGGGTCCAATGTTTCATTGGAGTCTCAGATTATAATTTCTTCATAGGAAATTCTGTATTAAAATTCCTAAATAAGTAAACGCCGTTGCAGTCCATGAAACATAGGAAACTTAACGTTATATGAAAAGAAAACAGTGAGTCAGAAAGCTGCGCACGTCAGCCAATTGGCTGCGCACTATTATCTGCTGCCGGCTGCTCTTCACTGCATTACATGGATTTCTATGGCGGCAGAACTATGCCATTAATCAGCGAGCGAACCAATGATGCTGGCGCGCGTTAATTGATTTCCGCTAGAGAAAAACAGAAACGGGAGCCCGCGAGCTCATTTCAAACTCTCGCGCGAACTTGACATGTCATCTGCGCGCATTACAAGCACTCGCGGGCGCATGAAATGTCATCTGCGTGCAATTTAAGCACAATTTAAGGGACAGAACTAAATTCAAAAATTATAATCGTGTCATTACTTAATCGCTTACATGTTGTCCCAAACCTGTTTTAATTTCTTTCTTGTGCTAAACACAAAATAAGATATTTTGAGTAGCCAAACAGTAGCTGGTCCTCATTGAATTTAATACAGTGTTCAACAGAAAAAAGAAACTCATTCAGATAAAAACGAGCTGAGAGAGAGTAAATGATGGATGTATAGTGTTTCACCTGTCAATACTGCTGAATACACCTACTCTTCCTGAAAAATAAAAGCACTGTTTGTTTTATTCATATTATGTTTTTTTCTAATGTATATCTATTCGAAAAACAAAGATTAAAATGACAACGACTTTTATCTTTGATAATTTTAGCTTAAATATTTGCCCTTCCTTAATTTATACATCTTTATTTTATTATATGCATGCTGTGTTGAAACACTGCCTGAGTGCTATACACACAGAGAGTGGCTACAGTACCATCATATCTACCCAATGTAAGGTAGACGCAAGGCCCTGGAGGCATTTGTGATAGCAAGGAAGAAGAAGAAACTGTAGAAACCTGGAAGAAGTGCACTGTACTGAAGGGACTGGCACAATAGTCTAATAAGTTCTATTTTGGAATAAATGTATGTTAAA
>JAUMHQ010000082.1:6991079-7020572 GCA_032361165.1 Enteromius paludinosus
CAGTATTACCACAATCACATGTGATAAATATCTTAGTTCAGTAATTAGGCGCTATTTGACAGGCTTTTGGTGTACTTCCTGAAAAAGAGGGGAAAGGGGCTACATTGCGCATGTCATGAACCGTGCGACGCATGCATGCTCCGAACCGAGACAAGCGAACCGAAAGGTTCAGGTTTTTTTCATGAACCGTGCCATCCTTAGTCCTTTTAAGCCTTAAAGTGTTTGAGAAACAGACTAAGTAGACCAAAATAAACACACATTTGGCCACAGTAAGGCTTTTGTTATGTTTATGCTACAGTATGTTTATAATAATTGGCATATAAATGTGCCTTTTTGGAGCTTGACGCTGTATGGAAAATAGCAGCGAGAACATCCTTCTTTTGTGTTCTATGTAGAAAAGTAAACCTGAATCTTGACTCTTTTAAGAGAACAAATTCAATGCATTATATTTACATTAATAATTTACATAACTTGCTGTTGTAGTTGTAATATTGCAAAAGTTATTCTCATTATTTAACACACATTTCAGTGATAGACTGGTGCCTGGTGACGGTTTTATTATAAGGTTTTCCAGAAACATCTGTATGAGTCTGCGATCACATTTCACTTCACAGTGTTTTTTTTCTTGCCGTTTCTAAAAGATGGCTTAGATTTTTAATTCACCAAGTTACTAAGTAACAGAAGAAGAACGGCTTTGCTGTAATTTCAGATGTGCCTTATTTATTGTATTTTTCATAGAGTTGGGAGTTTTGGCCGAGTAGAGGTCTGGACTAACATTGCACTGAGGGGAGAAACTTAAGGCCTCGCTGTGACCCTTCAAAATGAGCCTCTTCTCAGTCATGTGACCACACAGACACTTTTGAAAACCAGCCTTAAGATTGTATATTTGCAGTAGTGTTGATAAAATATAAATGCCCTCACAGACAATGTCAGTGAATGTCAATTTCCTCAATTTTAGGTTTTGTTCAATCTAAGGTTCCAGAAACCAAGTTGCCTTGTCTACCACTCTATGCTGGTTGGCAGATACATTTTCTCCATTTCCTGCGCACTTTCTCTCTGCGTATATGTCCATCCAGGCCGCTGGAGTTGCACTATGTCCCATGATTTTCATTTTGTCTAAATCACGAGACGCAGTGCGCTTGGAATAACCCAGTAATTGATTAGACGCTGTGGTTTATTAGGTGCTTCAAATGTCCTCTTTGTTTCTTTACTGGGGTTTTTATGTTTTTGAGCTCTGAGTTTAAATGCAAGTCATACAAGATTCAGTTCACAAGGATTCCTGGTGTTGAAGAGGCACAAGGCCATTGAAAGGCTTGGACAACTCTATAGGAGGTCATGGGATTCCATGTCCATCCTATTATTGGCATTGAGAAGCTCACAGTCGCCCCATGTGGGGCCATGTGAATGTTAGTGGGCCAAAGGCAGAAGTTGGCACTTAATATATGTTGTTCAACAAAGAATTTAGTCAAAACAAATGTGATTGTTGCTTATTTCCTCTTTTAAGCTATACTTCTCATCCGTTGGTTTAAATGGGAAGTTGGGCATCTTCCTTTATACAATCTCTCTGTTCTATTTCCGCAGCTTGCTTTATTTTTTCACAGACAGACCCTTTTCACATGGAGGTTTAGCCTACTGTGGGAGCGTGTCACATGATGTGAAAAAGGCTTTGTTTAGACTTGCCAACAGGTGCTGAAGTGTTAATGAAAATTCATTGTATTAGTTTTTGTGAGACAACGATGGCTGCAGATCGCATTCAAGTCTCTGTTTGAATATCTGCATGTTTTAGTTGTGCAATCTAGTCTGGATGAAAGCCAACAAGGACTTTGGTGAAAGACAAATATCCGGGTACTAACCTACAATGGCAGCGGTGCGGAGGCGTCAAGGTTCCGCCATCCTAGATGTGTGAGATGAAAGTAGTCAGAGTGTTAGTTGACACATACACAGGCGCACATGTGTGTTCGTCATTGCTTGGCTCTTGTACGCCCATGCGAATACAGCTGAATAGTGTCTCTGTGACTCTCATTATAACCTGATTCTCTGTATTGTTTGCTGTTCTCGCTGATCTCTACTGGAGACAGCAGACCCGTCCCATGTTAGACAGCTACTGTAGTCGGGCAGGGATGTGTAATTCCAGCTCCTCAGGGACAAAGCTCTGTAGAGGGTGTGTCGTACATAGCATGTACGTTTTAAAACCCGAGGATATGAATTGAAAATGAGCAAGCATGTGCTTATGTCTGGTGTTTTCGCACAATTGTGGTACCTAATGGAATTTGGCATTATATTGCGTTACTTTTTTTTTTGTCTCCTAACTTTATGCTAGATTTGGTCCTGCCACAGAGTGGATATGATTGGTCGAGCCAGTGTCACTTTGTTAAGCTGCTGAAACAAACAGAGCCATATCAAAGGTTTTGCATTTGTTGTTGAACTGAGTAGAAAGGAAACAAACATCCACAATTAAATTTAAAACAAATTAAAATATATAGAAAATGTATACATTTTATATAGAAAAAAGTTTTTGTGTGTAAATATGGTATAATAAGGGAAACAAATGGCTATAATTGTTTTTTTAAATAAAATGTGTTTTGTTTTGTGTAGATGAACTGCAATGCTGAGTTTGCCATATTGTTGCTCAGATGACTATTTAGACTTTAGTGATTCATCTGACTCCTATAAATATGCAATCATTTAAAAAAGCATTAATTATTGATCTTCCACTATTTGCCAGGACCTAGAAATTGAGCAATATAATGCAACAGGGATATAAAACCTTACAGAACAATGTTATGGAAAAAACCCAGAGTGTGTGTTGGCCTTTAGGTTTCATCACTTCTGAATGTCTTGCACTTGGCTGAATCCATTTCAGTCTGCAATGGTTTGTGCATCCGGTGTGTATCTAAAGCGCTGTGGAGGCTCTTTGTAATGGATTAAGGTTGTAATCTAGGCCACTGCAGATTACAGCCTCCTTTCGCGGGCTTCCACCAGTATCATGTGACCAGTGGACAAATGGATCTTCATTTCCCATGGATGATAAGATGGACGGAGTGGCTGAGCATGAGCTAATCTAGTACAGGAACAGCTGAAGACGATTGCTTTTTTTCAGCCATTGAGAACAGTGAAAATGTGGGACTTTTACAGGATTGTCAACAATCCCTACAAGAACCGTTGAGATTACAGCTGGGAGTGTCGGCTCGCGACGGAAATAGAATGCTCTGGAGAGGTAACTTATTAACGTGCTGCTGTCGCTGTCTCAGACAGGACATCATGTGATCCCTGCTAGCACTGCAGAATCTGCAACAAACACTTATACTTGAAACCGTAGCTAGAAGATGGGACAATCGGCACAGTGATATCCTAACAGGCTCGGTCACATGCAATCACGTGTCCCGGGAGATTTCTGTGCACGGGCAGCATGGAGGAACCTGTAGAGGAGTACAAGTCTCCGTTCAACTTTGAGCAAGGAGTGAACACCAGCTACCTCTATCTGTCGCCAGAAGAGAGTTTCAGTCCACCTGGTTCACCAGTATTGTCGCTCAAAGGTAACTGTGTTTGTTCAGGTGCTCAGTGGGTGGATGTGTGTGTTTGTGTTTAGGTGTGGACTGGTGTTTGTCACAGTATAACAGAAAGAGACAGAGAATGTTATCGAAAGTACCGGAGAGCCCTCTTCCTGTCAGGTGCTGATGTTTTGAAGAAGCTCATTCGTCAGGAACAGATGCTGTTGAAGTGGGCTGTAAGGTTGCAGAATAATGCAGACTCAAAAAGGTCACTCTTAACTAACCATTCACTATACTATCATTCTTTTGCAAAATTTCTTTATTATTTAACCCCCAGTTTTTAAAATGCAATTTCTTAGCCAGTCGGAAAGATATTTAGCCTATATAAAGACTAAATAAAAAAGGGGCCTTGTAAAAATAATGAAATTTAGCTTCATATTTCTAAGGTTGGGATCCTGCAGAAGGATATGCAGAGGAACACAAAGGAGTATATATATATATAAAAAAAAAAACAGGCTGTTTTGGTCACCATTGACTTCCATAGTAGGAAAAAAAATACTATGGAAGTCAATGGTGAACCAAAACAGTTTGGTTGCAAACTTTCTTCAAAATATCTTCCTTTGTGTTGGCTGAACAAAGAAATTCATACAGATTTGGAACTACTCGAGTGTCAATAAATAATGAAAGAATTTTCATTTTTGTCTGAACTATTCTTTTAACAAGACAACATGATTTGTCTAAACTGGCAACGCTGAGCTATTCTGTACAGTAAAACTGAATCTATAAATGATTCCGTGGCCAACAGTGTTACTATGATGCACTAAAGATGTTAATCACCAAATGGAAGAGCGGTGAGCTTGGTTAACAAATTATATGTGTGTTTACACAAGGCCCTCAATCTCATTTTACAGACAGAGAGAGGTCATTGATCAATCCTGTGAGCCGTCATGGCACATCAGGATTGAAAAAAATCTTTTATGTGGTGATTCGTGAGATGGAAGCCATTCGTAATCTTGTTAGTGTGTATCTGGAAATCCATGTGTGGAGCAATCGATTCAGCTAGAGGACAGATGTGGATGTTGAAACTTGTAAATGGGAATTGTTACATTAAAGCTGGTGATGAAATCAGAGAAATCTGAACAAATCTTAAGCACTTTCATCACACCTTAGCTGTTGGAAAGAATTAAATGTATATCTTTTTAATGTCCACACTCCACAATAGTGCTGCACGATTAATCATATCGCAATCGTGATGTCAGCCTAAACAAATGCATTCGTGGACTTAACAAGACATTTATTCTTGCGTTCACACCAATTTTTGACATTGATTCTAGCATTCAATTTACATTTTAAGTCAATGCAAAGACGCATTTAGACATCCTGCGGTGTGATTCGCGCGAATTAAGCGGCGAGTTAAAACACGCGGTTTTACACTGCACGCATAAGAAGCGTGGAAGCGGCGCGTATGCAGAGCAGAAGCCTGCTAATTGTGCTTTCATTCTGGCAGCTTGTACTGCAGGAGGCTATAGACAAGCATCTTTCTGTCGTATTTTCCAGCGTTCTTCTCGAACACTGTGTGCCATGTGCTTTGATTTATGTCATTTCTCTGCTTCTGCTAAGCGCTTCTGCGTGCTCTCATCCGTTAACATGGAAACCCAGAAAAATACACGCTGCTTATGCCCTGCTGACGCGTGCAGTGTGAAACCGGCGTAAACTCGACATGATCAAGCCTCCAACTACACACGAATAGCAAGATATATTCGCCCAAGTCACCTCAAGGTGTGAACGCACTTTTAGCAAAGAGGGATTTCAGGAAATGATTGGCACACTGGACCAGAGATACCAAAAGAAATATACGAAGTATGTGTTACATCCTGCTAAAATGTTTTGGAACAACATGTACAAATATAAAAATACTTATATATTTGTTTTATTTATTTGTACTTTTGTCTTTTTAATTTTATTTTTAAATGAATTTAATGTAATTTAATTCAGTAATGCAAAGATGTTACTGTTTAATTTTGTACAATTTAGTTTTAATTTAAAAACATTGTTAATTTATAGTTGTTGCTAGATTGCACTGTATACTGTATCTCAGTTGAGAAATATAGATTTCTGCATTATTAGTATGTGTGTGTGCATTTTCCTTGAGTCAAACCAGTAGCAAATAGCAATTTTGACCTTAATAATCGCAATGTGACAATCTTCCCAAATCGTGTGGCCCTACTCCACAATGTCTCCATACTTGCTTTAGGAATGACTCATGACTCCCATTAGATTACATGGAGAGGGCAGGGTTTATGACCTATACTGCAGCCAGTCACCTGGGGGTGATCAAGGCGCGATGGCTTCACTTTTCATGACCTGTGTGGCACACTTGGTTAACTTGCATGCAAGTGCAAAAAACACTTAAATTTTCTTATAATATGCATATTAGGGGTGGCAAGGTTCACAAAACCAGCGCACACAAAGATTGCAATATTACAGAATATCTTGCATTTATCAAACTGCCAACTTCAGTGTAACTCTTACAATATGGTATCTTCTCAGATGAAATGACATATTCGAAGTGTTGCCATTAGCATTGTGGATGCGTGTTGCACAATACTTGCATACAGTCGCAGTTCTATCTATTGTTTTATTTCCGCCGTCATCAAAAGTAACATGAAATCCAAAATGTTCCCACATACCACCAGGCAGCTTTCCTTTTCTCTCCCACTTGCCATTTCTACACGTACAGTATTGTGACCTGCAGCACTCACTCCTCACCATAGACACCTCAATTCTTTCGCGCGAAATGCTGCGTTAATACCGGACGCAAATGAAGCGTCAAGCGCGAGTGATTTGCATGTTAAGACAATGCAAAGACGCGATTAGTGCAATTCGCGTCTGGTGTGAACGCAGCTAAAGGGAAACACACTAACGTCACATACTGTATGGGGCATGAGGCCACATTGCGCATGTCATGAACCGTCGAACCGTGCGATGCATGCATGCACCGAACCGAGACAAGCGAAACGAAGGGTTCAGTTTTTATTAATGAACGGTGCCCTCCCTAATGCATATATTTTTTACCTTGTTTGTTCAATGACTCGCAAACAATTTGTTCAACGATTCATTTTCACAAACCTCCGATTGGTCGATTTCATTTAATGCAGTGTTTGTGGGCTTTTTAATGCTCCAAAAGCGGCACATAGTGGCAAAGAATGAATTTGCATTTTCATTCAGACCAATGCAAAAAGATCAACAAGTGAAGCAGGCAATATGCCAAGGTTTCATTTGGACGTCAACATGAAATGGCTTGGGACATGAATTAGTCGATTAAAGAAAACTTCATACACGGTGTACTTTCAGATTTCAAATCTTTGCAGGATGTTTTCATTCAATTAGAGCTGTGTTACAGACTGCATAAAAGGAAAATGAAAAAAAGGAAAATTCAAAAGGAAAAAAATCCATAAAAGCACTTTAACACAGCTATTAATTTAAAAATAAAAACCCTACCATGGTGTCAGATGATTTTATAAGTTGATCTAACATTGAAAACAGATTCCAAAATTATGTTCTTTTATTAAACTGTGTGTGTGTGTGTGTGTGTGTGTGTGATGGATAGTGTGCACTGCCTCTGGGGTTTTACAAAGAAATATATTGGAGGAATGAGCCACATTCTTTTCATTTCTTTCTTTTTTTTTTACCCACAGGGTAGAAAAATTATGTGCATTAAACCTGTTTGGTTATACTGTTAAACAAATATGGTTAAAGCACTAAAAGCTTTTAAAGTAAAATGTTTGACATCCCCTCGTGTGTAACCTGTTGTACTGTTTTTTTGATGTCAAACAAGCTATAAATGATCCTCTCGTCTGTTCCTAATTACCTTTGTGGTGAGTTAAAGTGGGAGGCCAACCTACCAGTTTTTCCAGAAATACCAAACAAGCTGCTTACAAATGAGTTGCACACCCTCCTCGTGTGATGCAACTTTTAAGTTTCTCCCTGAAACATGTTTTAAACTCCCAGCTGCAAGCTACGACCTGAACCTCTTATTTGACCTCTGCTGAATATAGGCATAAAATTAGATCCATAAAAATGACAGGAGTTGTTTTTTTCTTCCAGCCAATGAAAAAGCTGGTTTCGTCAAAGCTCTGGAATCTGTGTTTAACAAAGTGAATGGTCTTATCAGGTTATTCTGTTAATCCAATAATCACGGGATGCACTAAAACACTGATTGGAATGAATAAGAACAAGCACATCAGCTGATGATGTTTCAGTATGATATACAGTGCAATGCAGAGCTGTTCACTCAGGGCTGTCATACTGTTGTCAGAGTTTGATTGACAGTGCTGAATTTTTGGCATTTCCTTCTAGTTATCAGCCCACTGAATGGTGGCATCCAGGAGTTTTGTTATTTATGTTGTATTTCCATAGTATTGTCTGGCAGTGGAGGCATCAAAGTACACCTTCCAGACTTGCTTGAGCCCTTGGGTGGGTGTCCATCATGTGACAAGCACCTTATAAAGTTTTAAAGCTCTTTGACGCATGACTTCTCTCTGACCTCCTCCTCTTCCTTCATGTTTCTCCTTTTCCCTCCTGGCCTTACGTCTGACTCTACATGATCTCTAAATCAGAACCAGAGTCTTTCTCACCACCGCACTAACAGCAGTAACATTCAGAATGACAGTTCAACTTAATATGAACTTAGACTAACTTGATGCTAAAATTTATATCAAAAGATCAGTAGAATCAGCCATCACTCAAAGAAATTTCTATTTCTATATCAGAATAAAATTAATAGAATAAAAATGTGTTAATCTGTCAGACAATCTGATTTATTTATTCGATTTTTTTTATTTCTGGTAAATTTGATCTTTTTTGGTACTTTTGTCTTTTAATCTCTTTGTGTTATTTTATTTTTCATAATTTGTGACTTTTACTCATAATTGAATGTTTATATTAGTACTGTCAAATGATTAATTGCATCCAAAATAAGTTTTTGTTTACATAAAATACTGTATGTGTATTGTAGCCTGGGCCCGCCCATACTTCCTGTGATGCTACATTGTATTTCGCAAGCAAAGACAGTCTGGTCAAGCTGCCGTTTTAGAGCATTTCAGATTCCCAAAAAAGTGGGAACCAATGAGAAACGATCGAGCTCCCTCGCCACCAGCACGACTGAGGCGGGTGTAACGCGATGACGCAGCAGTTCTGCGGTGTTCAAACATGGAGTGTACCGAGCAGCAACAATCGTTCAACTCTGCTGTTGCATCTTTTTTGAGAAATTTTCATGACAGCTTTTCATTGAAAACGGAGTGGAAGTAATTAAAGTAAGTACAGACATTTTCCCACTGCTTCAATGAAGCTATCTACAATTGGTTACGGTGGCTTCATGTTCCGTCGCTACGCATACGTCATCGGAATGAGTGGTCTGATTGGTTGTAGATTCGTCCAGTAGTGTACAGAGGCATCTGATGGACGCAGGTTTAGCCTCCCAGAAGGCGGGTAGTAAGGCAGCTTGGCCAGACTAAGCTCCTATGAGCTTTACAGTCGCGGAAGCCAGGCTATGAGTATTGTGTATATTTATTATGTATATATAAATACAAACACATACATGTATATATTTAAGAAAAATATGTTATGTATATACACTGCCTGGCCAAAAATTTTCATCCAGTGTTGCATACATTTTTTTTTCACCAAGAGCTTGCATTGATGATGATAGAGTCTGACCGCTGTGCAAAGCCTTCTCCAGCACATCCCAAAGATTCTCAATGAGGTTAAGGTCTGGACTCTGTGGTGGCCAATCCATTTTTTTTTAATAATGTCTCGTGCTCCCAGAACCACTCATCTCTGCCCAATGAATCCTGGCATTGTCATCTTGAAATATGCCTGTGCCTTAATGTGTTTAATGAAAAAAAAACATTGATGGAATAACTTGGTATAGTCAGGTATTCAGCTGACCTCATTCTTGGAGCACATACTGTTGCTGAACCTAGACCTGACCAACTGCAGCAACCCCAGATCATAGCACTGCCCCCACAGTCTTGTACAGTAGGCACTAGGCATGATGGGCGCATCACTTCATCTGCCTCTCTTCTTACCCCATTACTCTGGAACCGGGTAAATCTGGGCTCATCAGACCACGTGACCTTCTTCCTTTGCTCCAGAGTCCAATCTTTATGCTCCCAAGCAAATTGAAGCCTTTTTTTCCGGTTTGCCTCACTGATTAGTGGTTTTCTTACGGCTACACAGCTGTTCAGTCCCAATCCCTTGAGTTCCATTCGTATTGTGGAAATGCTCTTACTTTCACTATTAAACATAGCCCTGAGTTCTACGGTTGTTTTCCTTCGATTTGATGTGACCAAACGTTTATGTGATCATTCAGGATTTTCTTCTGGCCACATTACTTCCTCGAAGACGATGGGTCCCCACTATCCTTCCACTTTTTAATAATGCGTTGGACAGTTCTTAACCCACTTTTAGTAGTTTCTGCAATCTCCTTAGATGTTTTCTCTGCTTGATGCATGCCAATGATTTGACCCTTCTCAAACACACTAAAGTCTTTACCACGAAATGTGTCTTTTGACATAGTTGTTTATGAAATGAGAAGCAACTCATTGCTCCACTTGGGGTTAAATAACTTGTTGCCAGCTGAAAGATAATCGCCCATGCAGTAATTGTCCAATAGGAGGCTCATACCTATTTGCTTAGATGAATCCAAGTGGCGACTTTTTTTTTTCTGGCCAGGCAGTGCATGTATGTATATTAAATATATTTATATACAATATAAAATATAATTATATAAATGAATATACTTGTAATTATTTTCAAAATATATATAGTATGTGTGTGAATTTTAATATAACATAATAAATAAATAAATAGTACACATACATATATTATGTAAACAAAACCTTTATTTTGGATTAATTTTTTTAAATTTTTTATTATGATTATTACTTTGCATCCTACTTTGTTACTTTCTGGTAATTGCAATTTTTTTTCTAGAAATTTTAAACCTTGGTGTTCCTTGATTTCATAAAATGTTTTTAGTTTGAGACATATCCTGTTTAAGTAGAGAGGGTGGGTAATATGACTTAAACTGCAGCCAGCCACCAGGGGGCAATCTAAATGATTTGGGTTCACCTTTCAGGACTTGTGTGACACACTTTGTTCAAGCCTGCAACCTATTCTTATACTAGCTATTTATCGGCATCAACTTAAAATGTTTTACTTAAATGTTTTATGTTTGTGCTTGTTTTATTTGTTTATTTTTGTAGGGCCTAAGAGTCCAGACTTTATCCCAGAAGTAGGCGAAGATGCAGCGAATGCAGTGCCCTGTTCGCCCTGCATGGCCCTAACTGAAGAAGAGCAGTCAGAGCTGCACAGTGAACTAGCAAAGGTCTGGCTTTATCAGTCCTGTTATATTTCAGATTTCAGCCAAAAATGCTTTATTCAATAGAAGAGATGGAGGACTCCTTTTGCAATTCCTTTTATTTTTCTATTTCATCCTATGCTGTATCTTCTTACTGGACCTTATGATTTTTTTTTTGAATGAGAGTCACCTCACTTAACCATATTTTCCATGTCAGGTGAGTTCTTCTATCCTGTTTCCCTGCAGGTGGAAGACGAAATCCAGACTCTTTCTCAAGTGCTGGCGGCCAAGGAGAAGCAGGTGGCGGACATCAAGCGGAAATTGGGCATCACTCCACTCAACGAGTTCAAACAGAACCTGAGCAAAGGCTGGCATGATGTCACCACCTCCACTGCGTACGTGCCCTCTCTCGCCTCAGGCATCTGCGTACCGCCCGTCACCTCTCACACTGCTGCGGAGGAACGGCTCCATCTGTCAATGCTTCTGCTGTGCAATTCACACTTGCCATTTGGCTGAATTGCATTAAAGACGTGCAGTTGTGAACATGCTTGATTTTACTAGCTCACTCCAGCTGTTAGAATTACATGATCTTGTGTTTTACGGTTATGTTGTATACATTTACTGTACACATCTGTTCCCCATCTGTGCTGGACAGGTATAAGAAGACCTCAGAGACCCTGTCCCAAGTGGGTCAGAAGGCGACGACAGCGTTCTCCAGCGTGGGCTCAGCCATTACCAGAAAGCTAGAGGATGTGAGGTGAGATGGGAAATTGAACCCTTGGCCAACTTCGATCAAACCACCCCTTTGTACCCTTTTGACCTTGTAGGACATGAATGAATACTCACTAATACCTATTAATACTGTCCGTTCCAAACCACTCTGGTTACATTCACACAGAGGCAGATTCATTTCAATTCTTGAGACTTAAAATCTTGTCTTTGTACACACAATACATGAAAACAAAATTTAACATAAGTCAACATAAACAGCTGCTGTTTTTAATGCTCATAACATTTGTCATCTGGTAAACCACACTTCAGAATTAAAATTGTAGTGAATTCATTTAACCAATATATTTGGGACTTTTTTGGAGTTCGAAATAGCCCTGTGTTACACAGAGTGACTATAATGGGTGACAAAATGGGAAATTAGGAAACTATGAGGTCAGAGAATGAGCCAAAACTCCAGATAAATGTTGGGTGGAGATTTTCATCAGAAAGGACGAGTTGCAGGAATTTCCAAAATTCCAAAGTGCTTAGAATACAAAACTGCACTCTTAAGAGGGTTGTTTGTCACAAAATGAAACTTATGTCACAATTTGCTCATTCTTATGCGATTCTAAACCAGCAAGTAACCTTTGATTCACAATTGAAGATATTTCCCTCCATTGAAAGTCCATTCCACCTAGACCTTTATGCTTTAAAAAGTTCATTAAAACATTATAAATGGAATCCATATGAATAAAACAGTTTAATCCAAGTTTTCAAAAGAGATTCGATCGCAGACGCCATTAAACCTTCAATCTTAAATGTAACTTGTTTGACTTGTCAGAAAAGCATTGGGTTAAGCCACTTGATTGATATGGAATATTTGAATCTCTATTATCTCAATTTTGGTAGAATACACCTTAAATTAAGGGACAGAAATTTCTTCATTTTTGTTTCAAAGATGGTTTGGAACAACATGAGGGACAAAATTGAACATTTCGATATTTCCCCTTATTCTGTCACTATGTTGATTTCTCAATGCTGATTCAGTCTGTAGGACGTTTTGAGAGTCGATACGTTGTCGATTCCAAACAAAGATTGTGTGAATGTAGTCACGTGTGATCACCACTTACACATACATGTGCCTTTAGCATAGCACTACTGGACAAAAAGGCAAAACATTGAATTGTACTCCCCCGCACAATGGAATTACCAAAATTGAGATAGAATAAAGCCATTAACCACAGACACCCACATCATACTCTGAAGTCTAAGGATCTGACATTTGCTCGATTTCACCATCTTACGACACTCTTGCTGCAACGCTGGCAACATTGTTAACTGTTTTCGCTAATGACACCTCTGCCATTTACAGATTACAGTCATTTTCCAATTCTTTTGGGTAAGACCGTTTACAGTGGCTTCAAACAAAAGCCGGTTATTTTGGCTGCTACACCTCTCAGTAGTGTGATGAATGGTTTATAGTGTGGCATGTATATAGAAGTAGTGCTAGTCTGCCATTTTTTTCCACTGTTTCAATGCATGCATACCTTTTCTTCTTAAACCTCTGCTTTAGTGTGCGAATGCACATGTTAAATTACGTTTTTGATTTTTTTTGTTCAAAATAGGTCACCTAAAACCAAAAATTGTCATCATTTGCTCCAAGCTTTTATGCCTGTTTTTCTTAAACTTTTTTTTTTTTTTTTTTTTTACCATACAATAAAAGTCGGTGGAGTCCGAAATTACATTGGACCTCATTGACGTTAACTGCATGAACAAAAAAAAAAACTGCATTACAAAATATCTTATTTTGTCTTCAGCAGAAGACTCATACAAGTTTTGGTGTAAATTGATGACAACTTAAATTTTTGGGTGTACTATACCTGTACGCATTGTGCAAACGTTTGTCATTTTGAGTCAGTAATTTCCCATCAGACTTATGCTGTTTTCTGATTTTCCTCCTTAAAAGCAGCATCATCTCTCATTATTTCTCAGCATTCTTCATAGTACATGTGCTTGTGTCCCACACAAATCTATCAGTCTTCTGGCTGTCGCTCTGGTGAACATATCATCCCCTCTGACAGTGATGCAGACATGCTTAAACCCTGTTTATTCCTTGCTAATTCTCTCAACACACCCTATTCATCCAAACTGGGCGTCCCAGCTGTGGTGTGAATCCGTGTCAGTGATACCGGTAATAAAGTCTTAAACCCCTGATGGATTAAAGCCTTAGACTCTTACTCAATTTCACACAGCATGAAGGGCTGAGGTGTATTTTCATGCTGATTATGAACTCATAGACGCGTGTAGGTGCATGGCTTTATTTCCCTCTTCTAATGCGCCTGATACTCATGGCTTTGGCTAACTCCTGTCTGCTCTTCTTAACTGCTGACGGATAGTATACGCTCCATACAGCATTCAGCTAGCATGCCGGTGATGAGGTAAGAATTAGTTCTGACAGACCCACATAAGCCTCCGTATTAATGCTTGATGTTGATTTGGTCAGTTGTGGCAATCTGTGGGAAAATGTTGTTATATAATGACTGATGCTGTTTTTAACAAATTAATATATTTTTAATTAAATTTGTATGACCCTTCATAGACAGCAACACAGCTGAGCCCAGTAAGGTAGTTAGGATATTGTTAAAATAGTCAGTGGTTCAACCATAACTTTACAAACTATGAGAATACTTTTTGTAAGTGTATTTTTGTGGCTTTATAAAAATCTTATTTTTAGGTTTATTGTTGGTTATTCAAGAAGAGATTCATTAATGTCTACAGTTTATTAATAGTCTTGTGTTTAACATGTTGCTAAGTTAACTCTATTCAAATAAGCATTTAAAAGAAATTGAAAACAATAATTTGACAGACATTTTGAATGACCGACATTCACTGTGTTTTGGCAGATGAATTAACAAATCATTTGATAATACCACACCCTTTTTCTTTTTTTTTTTTTTTTGCATCATATCGAGTGTGAAGTGTCTATACCATGTCTCTTGCAGAAACACACCCACCTTCAAGTCATTTGAGGAGAAAGTGGAAACCTTAAAGGTACAGCAACACTGATTATATCAACAATGTGCTTGGGAGGTGAAAATGCTAACAACCCCAACCTCATATCTGGCTTGACAGACCAAGATGAGCCCGACGCCATCGACAGGCGATACTGAAGAGGTTTCAGAATCCACACCCGATGGAGAGCCAGTGGCTGAACACCCAGAGGGAACTTGTCCACCAGATCAAAAAACGCACTGAGGATCAACCCTCAAACCCTCCACTTTTCTTTTTCCGTCCTTTCCCTTTTTCACTTTACAGCGGTACTTCTACATAGTCACAGTGAGCTTTGTTCTGTGGCCATATTTTTCCACTGGAGTCTGGTTGATCTTCAGACGGGACGTGGTAGTCCTACACTAGAACAGATTTGTCAGAATATGAGATGCATGTTCGCTCATGCACTGTCAGAGCCCAATATTACTCATTCCACAGCAGCATTGACCTTCGACCCCTAACTTTAGGTTTGCCTACATGAGAGGCTCAGGCTGTCACTTAGAAGACCCTAAAAGTTTATTTTGAAACTAAAGTCTTATATACATGTGTCAAAATATGTAATTGTATTTGACTCTTTGTTTGTGTACATTCTATGTAGCACATCCCACTACTTAAAGTTGCCAGCCAAATTAACCCAAATAGTTGAAAACAAATGCCAAAACTCAGAACTTGAGTTCTGTCTCTAAGTGTATACGTTAAACTATGAGATTTCCATAGAAAGTATACTAAGTGTATTATTAACATTACTATTAATTATGATCAAATAGTTTAGCTTTAGAGAGTTTGTGTCATAGAATGAGCAGACTTGCGTGTACGTGCTTTCTTTATTGTTTAGCATTAATAAAGTCACACAGCTGAGATCCCAGTGCCTTCTGTTGCTAAAACTAGGGAGGATTAATCTCACTTTAAAGGTGTTTTTGATGGCTTTGTAATTTGACCACTGCTGTATTTCTTTCTTTCTTTCTGTTTTTTTTACTCCGAAAACAGGACAAACTATGAGAACGACAGATGTCATAATCTCAGACTATATGATACTACTTCCCTGTTTTTGTTTTTTTTAACTCTCTAACACAGCTGAAAAGCAGTGTTAATGTTAAACCGTTAGCATTAGATCCAGTGCAATTCAGTAATATTTACAAGCACTAATTCTAGTATTGTTCATGTAGTTCATGGAGCTGCGTACACTGTAGTACCTGCTGTTGTGGCATTTTCAAGACTGCAAAATTCAAAATATATTTTTTATTGAAATTGTTACAGAGTGTAGTTATAATAAGGTAGAGGTTGCTAAAGGCTTTGGAGCACAGGGTGATGGTACATACCTTGCAGATGAGTTCTCATATGGTAATATTTCATTATTGCTTCATAATTTAAGTGATTTTCTGATTTAGTTTTTTTTTTTATTTTGCTTTGATATACAGAGATAGGCAAATGTTTTATGCTTGCTGCTGCAAGAAATATTCCATATAAAGACGTTTACAGAGGTTTAAGTTTTGACATCTAAAATAAAAATACTAATGTGGAAAATATGGAATATTGTAAGTAAGATATCTGTTTAAAACAGTTTTATGTGTTTTATGTTGTGAGATACTACATGGAGGGTGGAAATTTCCAGTGGGACCAAAAATGTTTTAATTTGTCCCCTTTCTGCCTCACTCCAGTCATGCTGTAGCTCAGATGTTGCTTGTTTCTTTTTTCCTCACATCATCTTTTGAATATGAATGTTGCTTTATGCTGAAATGCTTTTTGTCCTCGGTTACTGGTGTAGTAGTTGAATATGCTCTTATGTTCATTTATAATTAGCCTCCTGAAAGACTAAAACTACTTTAAGCAAAAAAAATACAAGCTGTTGTTCCTTTGTATGTCTGATGGCTAATAAAGCACATTACATACTGTCTTTGTCCAGCAGTCATTCTGTGACGTGTTGCAGGAAGTCAGTGCAGCTGTATAACTGCTACCGAACACTAGATGGCACCCTAATGATTACTTTCTCAAGGTGACTTTTGTGCGTCAATATAATTGTTTAATGTTGGGGGCAAATGGTTGAATGTAACAAAATATTTTTTTATGGCTGTCAATATTTGTTATTAAAATTAAAATCTATTGTGTGGAAATGCGTTGTTTATGTAGTGATATAACCCCCCAAATAAGCAAAAGTAATACACTGTTGTGATATCTATGAATGTAAAAAGTGGCTCTAGAAACTGTTTGCTTCTTATTTTCAAGCCTAGTCTTTAGGAATGCATTACATTTTGTTCACACATGATTGCCCATGTAGTATTGATGTGCTGAATTGTGTATTTTTACAGTATGTGGGGGTTAAATTCTTAATAAACGTATAGACAGTTAATAATAACTAGGAAAGGATTATTGTTTTTCGCAAACCGTTTCCCAGACTGCATTTCCAATCGGTAATATTCATACATATCCTACAAGTTATTTAATTAGGGTCTGCAAACACTCATAAACGTAAAAGCTTTGTGTGTTTTTCTTTACTTTTGTGTTACTAAACACAGAATGACCCAAGGCTGCTAATTAGCTCTTAACAATTCAGTCTGAAACCAATTATAATCAAGCCCAGTTTCTGAAATAAGCACTATTACTAGATTAATAAAAACACACCAGCAGACAATGTATAGTAAACAGCTGCCGAAAAAAAAAATCGTCTTTATTTTTCCATGACCATTGACCAGGAGCTCATATGAACACAGGCACCTTGGAAAGGTCTTTACACCAAAGAAAACAACAACAGCGGCACTGACGAGCACCAAAACATTGTCACCGTAGCACAATTACAATGGCAGTTTCTATTTACACACAGCTCAGAGTAAAATCTAGTACAGCCAACAAGTGAGATAGATAATAATAACAGTCACCAAGTGTCCTCTCCCTCTGGAGGATTAAAATCTATTGAACTTTGGGGAAACGAGGAGAAACAAAACGGTGCAATTAGATCAACAGTAACGTATAAGACATTGTACATAAAGCAAGTGCTTTCAGTTAATGTATTGCGATATACTATATCAAGTCCAGATAATGAATTATCATCAGCTCCCTCTATCCAGACTAGTGCGCGTAAATGCCAGCGATGTAAAAATAATTTCTTTCCGTCTATTATGAGTTATATTTGTCAGGTGTTGCCGCGTAAACCTGTGCACTAAAGCATAAAATTGCATAATTGTCTCCGAGTGAACACAGACTAGACACTCACAATGACAAAATATAGTGGCACGTAGCCTTAAAAATATCCTCTAATTAAGGCCCTCGTTTCTGCTGATACTTGACACCGTTTAACAATAGGGCTACATTTGTTTTTATTCCATTAGAGTTAATTGTTGCCGGCTAACAGCCTTCAGCAGCAATCGCCGTCATTAAGAAAACCCTCTGAAACCTGCGCCTCGCATCTTTCGGCGCTGCATTTTGATGCGTTTACAGAGATGAAAAGCCCCGGGAGGCCAGTGAGGTCAAAGCCCCGCTGGGATTACGCACGTGAGCCTGAGAATGAACGACGGGAAACAAACGTCACTGCGACGCACTCGGCCTGACCTGGCACGCGACGTCTGTATTAAACCTAGGATGAAATGTTATTAATGTTGAGATGGGCCGCTCATTTATCTCATCGCCTCACATACAGGTCAGTGTGTGTCAGGCGACATCTACATCCCCAACAGACGCAGATAAACAACACTTTACGTTTTCGAAACGCGGGTTTGCCTTGTTTTTGGGGAAACCGCGCTGAGAAATAGAAACAACGCATGTGCTCGCGGCGCCATTATTATTTCCTGTGTAAAAATTGCTACACCTTGACCGTGTTTCGAAACTCTTTCGCCTTCGTTCGCGTTTTTGAACGACATTACCCGTTCTGTGTGAATGAGCTTTGTAGGTGCAATTCTGGGGGCAAAAATACAACTAGTATTTGTCACTAGCAATCCAAGCTTTTAGGTAAACTGTAGGGAATATGTCAGGTGAAAAGTTACAATTCTGTTTACATAGAGCTGCTTGGTTTGGAAGTGATCTGTAAGTGAATGGCACTATTGACAACAAACCTACTTTGCCCACAAAAATTCACCAACGTTTATTTTTGTTAACTTTAAAGTGACCTTTATATAAAGTATTTGCTGTGATATATCACGCCTAATTTAAGAAATAATCTTTGGGTTTTTGTTGAATTTTAACCTAACTGTAGGTCTAATCCTCAGTCCTCCTTAGTGCTAACGTCACAAAGTTATATGCGTAATATATCACAATCAAGCCTTTTTGTTTTCTATTGACCTGCCAAATTCAAGGGTGTTCCTCTCAGGATAACAATATTTTCTTTTATAATCATATAAATATATCATCCATTTATTCATAGCTACATTCATAGCTATTGCATCTACAATAAAATCTGTTCCCCTTCAATGACTTTATCCTTCACATTGGCATAGAGATGTCAAGTACCTTCTTCAATGCGCAGCTTTCAATATACATATAGTTAGTGTGCAATAATGAATAATACACAGTTGTTGAATCTAGTCTAGACATTGCTTACTGGTCAAAATAATGATTTTGGTAAATGGCCTGGGTCACCTCTTTTTCTTTATGGTTTACAATTCAACTGCTGCATTTTTTCTGCTGGCAGCGGCATGCAAAGATGAAGACATCCTGAGTTTTCACTTTTTCTCTTTACACAGTAGACTTCCATCATGTGCACATTGCATCAGATGCCCGTTCTTAACATCAAACAGTACTTATAAAATCAGGAATGTCAAAGTAACAGACAATGGGACAGAAATATGTGAACCAAGAATTAAAAAAAGCACAGTTTGGGCTGACTACAATGGTCCTTGAGATGAACTGGTCCTCTCTTTTAGATAACTTTGAAGTGCTTATGTAGTATCTGTCAGGTGTTTGTTGTTATCGCCTGTGCAATGATGGTAAGAAGCTGGTAATTTATCATCAGCATCTGTTTGTTTTTATGGCCTCTATAAAATCACTAGATGTGAGCACATGCTGCTAAGTAACCGAAAAGGTCTAAGAAGCCACACAAATTTGGCTTTCATCCCAGACCCGGTGGAATGACTGCTAAATGTGGCAGTTTCTAGCAGTGCTTCAGCCAATCAGAGTCAAACGCTCTCTCTTAAAGTTATAGACACGCAAAAATAAAAATGGTACTTTGCCCACTCCTATGACTTTGCTTTTATCTGGAACACAAAAAGAGATGTTCATGCTGCTTTATACAACTTATGCAGTGGTTCTCAACATTTAAGGCCCCGTTATCCATACTATTTGGGGGGTTTAACTGTTCCTTTTAAAAATGTGCCCTTTGTGTCAGGACATAACATGTAAAAGGGCGACTTTGAAAAGGAAGTAGATTTTGCATGTCATTCTAGTAACAGCAGCCTGCCTGCCCTGTGCCTGTTTTTACAGATAAAACATCACAAACAACATTCATAAATTCAGATCATATTTTTTGTTTGTTTTCTTCAGCATGCACATGCAGTATTAAAAAATACAGTTAGATCAGCAAATACTTGAAAAAGTGTAAAAATCCAGTGCGACAGTCTTTGAGTTCTTGAGGTTAACATGGTTCTTGATTGACAAGGTCAGCAGTGAGATAATCCATTCAGAGCATTGAGCCTACATTCCCATGGTGTCTTTTGGCATCTTATTTTCAAGATGTAAAGCGACTCGTTTGGGATTTTCGGTTAGGTTCATTTTTTTTTTTTACTCACAGCAAAAAGGCTTGAGACAAACCTGTTGCATTATGTCCAGCTTAATCTCTGAGATCTTTGAGATAGGGCTGCATGATTAATTAAAATTAAAACCCTTAATCGTGAAATGGCTTAATGCAATAATCAAATCACGAAATTTAATTTACGAAATATATGCGTTGCGTGTTTTAGACTAAAGCGCAGCACAGTGTTCATTTACACACGAGCAGCTCATGACCTGGTGTTGTCAGTGTCGCAGTAAACACTACTCCACATAAACATGGAGTTTGAGTCGTTTATAATGTGCGTTTGTTAAGTCAATATGCAGCTACCATCATCTTGTAATGACAAACATGCACAGAAATCCCCCCCCCAACATCATGCAGCCCTACTTTGAGAGACATGATGGAAACATAAATCGGTATCTGCATCCGACCAAGCTTGCGATTCATAATGCTATTAATGCCTTCTGTGCATGGTTCTATCTGTTAGGCTGGTTTTAGTTTTAGTCTCTGACAATAATGGATGATCTCACTGTTTAAGCATCTTGTAAGAAAAACGCTCCCCGGTTCTTAAAACGCAGCCGTATTTAACAAACCCCTGTTTGAAATGTTGATTAAACGCTTCCTTCTGCGCTTCCAAAACCAGAGATGAAAACAACAATACCATAGCAACTACGATATTGTAGTTAAAAATTGTGTACAAAGCACAACGGGGAAAAGACACCCCCTCCCCCCCCCAACCCCAAAGCTTCAAATTCATCAAAAATCAAGCGCTAGTCCTCAAATCAGTAAAAAAGGGGCCTCCACTCCCACACGTTTAAATCCAGACGAAAAGGTGAACTCAGACAAGCCGACACCAGAAACATTCCTTTGCTTTTCTGTGCATCTCCACGCACAATCTCAGCCCTCACCAAGGCACAGTCAGACTCCTATATATTCTCATACAAATACATTCCTGAAAGCGGTCCGAGGGACTGGCCCCCTCCACGAAAAACAAAACCTATCTGGGCCCCTCCCCACTTAGGATAGACATGACCTGATCATATACCATGGGAACCCGGCAGCTATTTATTGGTAGTATGCATTGCAGAACGCCAATACTGTCCAATGGCAGCAGATATTATAAGAGAGTAAGTTCCATCCTGATGATGCTGTGTCATAACAATAAGATTTACATGTGCAGTCTGGAATGTTCCTCTCGACTACAGCCTCTTTTTTCGCAGACTAGTTATGTAAGTAGACTACTGAGCGGCCCTTCTGCCATCTGGCTATAGCTGAGTGGCGGTTTGGAGTTACACAAATGTCTACGCTAAGACAGTCAGATTGGGTCAGTCCGACATGGGATATGCACACCCACTCTAAACATCTGCACAGATCCAACACTAATACCAACCAAAGACATATGGGTATCCGATTAACATCGCACTTTCAGATTTTCCTCACATGGATGCGTGGGAAAAGAGATGGCGAGACTGTTATGCATCTTTTAAAGCGGCTAAACTAACGTGTTCAACTCTGGACCTGGTGGAAGTTTAGAACTCGGAAGCATCTTAATCCGTTTCCTAGGATCTGTACACCGGTGTGTTAAAGTGAATATCGATCAGAACAGTTACACATTTTGAGTAATACAATAGCATTATTAGTTGTTGTTGTTAATTACCTACAGTATATGGTATGTTTACACAGAACCAGAGAAGACTACTTCAGCAAAGACGGCTAACACCTGGGCATCCTGCTGGATCTGAACATTAAAAGCTTTGTACTGCTTTACTATGAGACATGGACCCAAGTAAGTATTCATGAGCAGCACTAGTCCTAAATACTGTTTACCAGGTAGCTTATATATGTATTGAAGGTACATTATATACTGTTTAGCCTGTGTACGAAGTTGGCCATAAAGAAAGTAAATAGTGAAAACACGCCATACTCATGTTGCAGCCTGATATGCACCGTGTGCATGTTAAATTACACGTTGTACAACAAAACAAAGGCCTGTGCGCAAGAAAACTAGCACCCCTAATGAACACGAGTAATGCACCGTGGCCTAGCTAACAAAACTGCAGCCAATACATAAGCACCATGGTGACAGGTGTGTGAAACAACATAAGAAACCAAATGCACCGTGGTCTTAACTTCACATAACAGCTTATCCGAGGCAAGAGCATATTTTAGGTAACATTTAGAAATATCTTCCTACTTCCTAAAAGTCTCATTTGTAGGAAATGTGATGAAAAGAGTTTCCCTAATTCTGAATGTAAACAACTGTAGACATCATCTTGCCCTCTTACATAAAACGCCCGTGAGATCTCTTAAAACCCTTTGGTCTAAAATAGCACCAGGAAGGGAATGGAGGTACAAGCAGCAGCCTCTGAGATGTTCCTCACACCAGCGGAGGGGCCGAAATATGCAGCTATTTAATTATTGAAACTCAACTTCATGTCTAGCATGAGATCACAAAAAGTTTAATTGGAGTAGAATTGGAGTGCTAGAGCTCATGGGTGCTGGTGTGTGGCTTCAGCGTAGCTGTGCTTTCACAGTTGCCTCCAGAAACATGCAAGGCCCTGTAGACCTTTTCCTCTGCTGAAGTGTGTCAACAGAAAGTGAGTAAAGGAAACTTGGAGATCAAAATACAGAAACAATCATGAACTCTAGGTCGTTTCTGGATTTTCTTTTTTCTATTAAACCAGCAGCAGTTTAAAGTATTGTCTTGTTGGTCTAGTGTCTGGCTTCATTCACACAGACAGAAAAAACATTTTTTTTTGGTCAATCCATTGTTTTTGTATTCTGAATTAATGAAAGACCACATAAAACAACAAATCATTGCATTAAATTAAAATTAGTTTTTTTTCCATATCAAGTTTTTTTGTATTCTGAACTGGCTAAAATTTGGTGTTTATCAAGAAATGGATCTAATAATTGAAATCGGACTTGAAATCAAATCTGATTAATGTGCAATGTGAACAAAGCCATTCGACCAATGAAACCAAGTGTTCCGATGGGCATAAAACAATTTGTTTGGGGGTTTAATACTATATACCATATCTATATACACATATCGACAGTTAGTGAAAGAAAAACAGTGTGATGAACAAAAGATACAGGCAATGAGTTGATCACAATTAGCATTGTTTGCAGGTTTATGAGTTAACTAGCTTGTGTTGATGTTACAGAGATGATATCATATTAGACTGTATCAGAGCCACCAAAACAGTGCCAGATTGCCAAACGAGCTGCCATATTCCTTAAGAGCCAAACCAAGAGTTGGCGTTGCGGGATTGTTCTGGTCATCCTTTGCAAAGAAGCCCATCGTGAATAGACGTCCTTCCTCCTGTGACCAGTGTTCTGCCATGTTACACGATACTGTACCAACTACAGAAGAATAACACCACCACATCAGAGTGCTTCCAGCTCCTGTGCTGGAGTAGATGTGGCATTTGCTATTTTTATTACTTCCTACTTGAACCTGTGAGGTCAGGAAACGGTGAGAGGCAAAGAGCTCTTCACCTTTCAGAGGTAAAATTATCCACTTTGCAGAGTTTTCTTTACTTGGGGTTGTTGGTTGAACCTCTCCAGGCAAGAGACTGTGGCGTGAAACCACCACAGTTCATATATAGCTCTAATATAAATGCAATTCGTTCTTGCAGATGGAGTCCTATGGGAAGGAGAGGTTGCCTGAATGGCTGGTTCTTGCGATCGCTAACTGTAATGCGAGTCTGTGCCATTGGGTTTTAATGATCGCTGTCTTTGTAGTTCATTCCGTTGAAGTCAGTTACCCACAAAGCAACAAAAAAGAAAAATGGCACATTAAAAAAAACCTTTTTGGTAGCAAGAAGGTATTCCTGTGACAAAAAGCACTGAGTTCTTTGCTGTTAAATCTGACTGCTGGTTTTGCTTTTACTGATCGCATCCCTGAAAGAAATGTCCTATTGGTAAACGCAAATATAAAACCAGAGATATAAAATCCATCCTTTATAGGTGCAATTGCTTGTGTCAGTACGACTGAAAGGGGGAGCTTGAAGTCCTTCTCTTCCCATATTTTTTTTTTTTTTTTTTTTTTTGCATTGAGGAATAACCCCTGTGGCGGTACATTCTTGAGAAGACAGGGTTTTCTGGCTGTCCAACCCTTAACCTTTAGTAAAATGGGCAGGAGAAATGTGAAAATGTGCCCATGGAAAATGAAACACTTTCTCCAGTTGGGTTTATAGCACTTAAACAGTCTGAAAGAGAGCTTTCTTCTCTTTTAAAAAGAGCATGGACAGAGGCTGGTCTTGCCCTGACTGGTCCTTTAGGAACTGACAAGGTTTTTAAGCAGTATACTGAACACAAAACAAAAAGATATGGATCACAAGTTTTTTTTTTTTGCAGGGTAAAGCAATTCGCCTCAAAGGGAAAGTTGGAAATCTGCAAAGACTGGGATTGCATCCATTGGTTTAGCAGGGAATGCATAAGGGTTTGACTCTCGAAGTCCATGTGGATTTAAGGTGAAGCAGGGTGGGTCTGTGGTCAGTAAGAAAGAGAAAGGACGTATTTCATTATGCTATGCATGCAAAGGAAGCCCACCCTGTTTTTGTGTGTAAGCCATCGCAGCTGTTTCAGTCAACAAATCTCTGGCAGGCTTTCTTCCAGCGGCAGGCCGTGCACCACATGTCTCTGTTTTCCATGCCGTACACCTTACGACACTTCTTTCCCTCACCTCGTGACTTCCTACTGCACAGCGCATGACACAAAACACACACACACACACACACACACACACACAAAAAAAAACATGTTTTACAAACATACCAGAGAAAACATTTTACAAAAAATTTCATTAAATTAATTCCATAATTAAACAATCCAGTCAAAAATATGGGTTATATTCTGGACACTCATAAAATGGGTAAGAATGTCCCTTACAAGAGCCACACCTCCAGCTTTCATCGAGTCTCACCATTTCACACAGCCTTTGCTTTACTTTACTCATTTCTTCTGATGCGAAACTCTTAATTTAAGACTCAAAGGAAGTGCAGTTAAGCCTGTACCTGAGTGAGCCTGCGGCTCTGGGGGGAGACGAGAGCACTGCAATAGTCTGAGAGCGCTGCTCCCCAAAACCCTGCGTCCGGCTGTGAGTGGGAGACGCCTGCAGTCAGACAGAGAGAGTCCCTCACACAAGGCCAAAGACATCATTCATCCATTTCCTGTCATAAAAATCTCAACGCAGAATTTATAGAGACACTGTGCATAAAATCTGTTCAGCTACTTTTGTGAGCATGTGTGTATCCGGCTGTATCAGTGTTGAAGACTGACTCTTTCAGTTGTGTTTGCACGTTTAAATTACCTGACATCAAATGAGAGGCTGAACTGAGAGAAATCGGTAGACGATTATAAAACACAATCGGTCAGGACTCTGCTGTGTGCGTATGAAGGGCCAGTCTATAGCAAGGCACACTAGAGTTCAGTGTGTGCATGTGTGTGTTGGGCGCAGGAACGTGTGTGTGTGTGTGTACTCACAGAGGTGCCGGTAAATGTGACGGGTGGGGACTGCCAGGAGATACTGAAACTGCTGCTGGAGGGGGTGAAGCCAGAGGAGCTGGTGGAGGGGATGGTGACAGGGGCTGTGGCCTGTAGAGTGACATTCACACTGATAAACTTTAGACTATGGGCCCGCAATTATAACTGGGGTGTATGTATGTAATAACCACTTTGACAGCATCTAGTGTTCAAAAAATAGGCTTTCCTTTATTGGTCACCTTGCTATTGGTCAATTAAAAGCTGTGACAAACATTTGTTATACAGGGTTATTATTATATGAAAATTTATTTTATTCTAGTGATTATGTTTTTGTTCTTTGGTTTACAAATTAAGCGATTAGTTTAAATTTAACAGTTTTTTAAAAATGTAATACAAGTTTTATTTATTTATTTATTAATTTTTACTATACACAGTCTTATGGTTTCCACAAAAAGGAAAGTAAAACTGTTACAAATCAGCATATATGAATGATTTCTGAAGGATCATGTGACACTGAAGATTGGCGTAATGATGCTGAAAATTCAGATTTGACATCACAGGGAATTTTTAAAATGTATTAAAATAGAAAATGGAATAATGTTCTACAATATTACTATTTCTAATGTATTTTAATTAAATAAATGTAGCCTTGGTAAGCATAAAAAGACTTTCAAAAACACAAAGTTCTGAATGGCAGTGTATGTGATCAAAAGGAACATAATCCTATCATAATTCTCCTCACGTGTGACCTTTTCATGCTTTACATTGTGATTGAAGGGCATCTTTATGCACAGCTTGACCTGTCCATTCTGTATTCATATCTAGAGGCCATGCTGATATTAAATGTTCTGCTTGCTTTCTGAAATTGCTCAAAAATACTAGGTCATATGTCTAGTGGTTGTGTTCTGAGAGCCTCAGAGTGAATCTCTGAAGTGATGTAATGTTATGTAAATGCGGGTAGCTCATTGGGATTGGCTGGACTGTACCTGGTAGGCGTGGTCTGTATGCACTAGGTAGAGTGCGCTGGGAGCAGAGCGGCTGAGAGGGGTGGTGGTGCTGTTCTCGCTTTTTGCTCCGTTAGTGCCATCCGGCTGTCTCTGGTCCAAACCCGGCGGGGGAGACAGCACAGACGGGGACACAGGAGACAGACTGCTCAAACCATCCGCCACAGAGTCGGTGTTCAGCTTGATCTCAGTGTAGTAGAAATCCTCCTCTCCGTCACTCCACTCTGAGTCACAGTTCCTCCTGAAGAGAGACAAACCAATCAAACATTACATACTGACACTGTGATTTGCTTTCATTTAAAACTATACTACACAGCCAATCCTGCCACAGTCTGGGACTGATTTCATAACTCAATTATGAAACTACCATAGTAAGATTTTGTACAACATTATACTTCATAGATTATAATTGGACATACCATCACTGATGTGTGCTTGATGTGTTAAATATGTTAACAGTTATGCATTTCTCATGCCCTTCTACTGAACCATATTTCTGAAAAATGAGATCATCTTAGAAATCCTCCCGGTATCTTCCAGCAGTACTGACACTTGCATGGTTTAATTAGACTTCAGCTGAGAGAAACATAAACCTTCCTGCACAATCATCTGGCCTTTGCTGCCATTATTTTGTGCCCAGCAGTAATAGTGTAAGCGTGGTGATAATCCTGCTGGAATTAGTCTCATGTTTTGACATTGAATCAGGAGCAGGCTCTAGTCTCTTATCTCTCAGTATAGGCTATCCAGAGTTCACTGAGATGGATGTCAGCCAAGAGATGGTGTAACACAATAAAAATGTGAATGTTTCTGTCTCATGAGAAACCTACTTAGGAAAAGTTTTTTTTACTAAGAAATGTGAATGTTGAAGAGATCTTGAGTCTTTTATTGTGTGTTCATGCTAATGTATTAGGTTTTTCAAGGTGCAAGCATGACTACAAAAATATTTGTGTGGATACGTATGTAAGTGCACTGATCTAAACAAACATCTGTTTAACAATTTTTCCACAGTGTATAGATTTAATTTAACATACAGTAAAGCAGTTACATTTTAGTAAGATTTTTTATATTCCTGGACAAAGGTCTCTTATGTTTACCAAGGATGCATTTCTTTGATCAAATATACACTAATATACTAGAATTATTCTATTATATAGCATAATTACGTTTATAGTTTCACATGATTCTTCCGAAATCATCCTAATATGCATATTTGCTACTGAAGAAACATTTTGCATTATTAAAAAACAATATATATATATGTAATTTTTATTTAATAAATTGATAGTTCAACAGAAAAGCATTTATTTTATACATGTCTTTACTGGTACTTTTGATCAGTTGAATACATCTTTGCTAAAAAATACTGACCCAAACATTTTAAATGGTACATTATTAGCGTTAATGCTCAATGCAAATACGGTGTAGAAAGGAGACACGTTTGCACTGAAAATGGTTCAAATGTATTGTATTGTTGTAATGACTTTGTTTTGTGATACCATAGGTGCCTTACCCCAGGTGGACGGTTCGAATGTGCCTTTGGATACCGGCGGCTGTGCTCAAGACCTTCCCACAGTTCTTCCACAGACACTTGAACATCACCTTCATGGAGTTCTGTCAGGGACACAGGTGCACAGTGAGTACTCTAATCCACATCAATCGGCAGACCTCTGGTCCCCAGCATTCAGATGCTCACAAAGAACTGACACGGGAAGATGCAAGGGGTGCAAGTGGAGCCTCAAAAAGACGCCCACCTTAGACGTCTGTCTTGCTTTATTCTGAGGTTGGTAATTGGTCTGCATTGAGAGTGACACTATAGCACAGTCTTTCAAAGCTCATGTCATCTTTCACACATTGTGTCTGCACTAATTACACAATTGTCATTAGAGAGCTGCAGCTCCTGTGTCAAAACTACACTTGGGTTGAAAGCACAAGTGAGCATAAGTGAAGATGAAAGTCTTAATACTTTGATCTCTCGACATATGCTATTATGCCAGTGGCATGCGGTACGTTTGTTTACCATTGTTATGACGTTAATTTAATTTTCACTAGATAGCCATTGTGTTGGTCTGGCAAACAAAGCAGCTCGTTCCCGCTTAATCGGTTCGTCATGTCCCTGGATGACAACAGCGCTGCAATTCCCGGTGCTATAAACCAGCTACTAATTAATAACACAGTTCAAACTGGCTGGTGTCCTCGTGTTGAAGTCAACTCTTTAAAAGGCAGCCGAAGGTCAAAGCAGAAAGCTTTGCAATTTTTCTTCTTTTAGGAAAGGCTCTTTAGAAGACACTGCCAGGAAAGACACTGAGATATGACTGATTGATGGGTTGGGAGGCAGCTAATGGTTCCACTGCAATTCCTAGAAATTATTCTAAAAGGAACGGCACTAATTCATCAACAGCATGATTAATTACACATTATGCGATATACCGGGAGACACGATAGAGATATCACTTACACACTTACGCAATGTTGTTGTGCTAGATGGTAATGAAAATGCATCGTTTGCATGTGTTTTTAAACATTTTGGTTTAAAACAAGTGCTTTTAAGTAGGGCTGGATGATATGGACCAAAAAATATATATCTCTATATTTTGCTATATCTTGATATACAATATATATCTCGATATCTTTACAGGATAAATAACCCCCCAAAAACTACTGCAAAAACAAGTCTTTTTTATTGAAACTCAG
>JAUMHQ010000082.1:7020672-7033945 GCA_032361165.1 Enteromius paludinosus
CTAGCTTTCCTCAGAGATGTTCCCAATAATGTGCTTTAAGTCAAGTCAAATTCAGTTTTCGCATGATTACATGATATAACTTTTTAAATACTGTATCCTAAATTGTAGATAATTAAGCTATATATCATACGCTGAAGTACATTTGTGATGTGTTAAAGATTAAAAGAAAAAATAACAATAACCGTACAGAACCGAAAACCGTGACCCTAAAACCGTGATAGAAACCGAACCGTGGGTTTTGTGAACCGTGCCACCCCTAGTTGTTGTTATTGCTATTAGTAATTATTATCACAACAACAATAATAATAATTATTATGATTACTACTAGTTTTATAAAAAGCTATTACATAAGTTTAGGGACCAATTCTCACTATTACATGTATATTACTAGCATATTGGCTGTGCACGATTTCTGAATGGTCATATTCTACATACTTAATACTGACCAATACCCAACAACAATTTTACTAACGAGGCAAAAGTAATAATTATTTCAGTAGTAAGTACATAATGAGAGTTGGACCTTAAAATAAAGTGTTACCATTGTTTGCTCAAAATAAATATAATATAATACAGTTGCCAAAATCAATGACATCCGGCCGCTTTCTGACCAAATCTCACAGTGGCTTTAGTGATGCAGCTGCAATTAAAATGGGCATCTGCTGGTAGCATTCGGCTGCTGTTCAGGCCAAGTGGCATGTTCGAGGCCATGGAAAAAAAATCTGCGTGCTGCAATCTTTGAAGTCTGAGAGTTTGGCCTCCTGAAGCTTCTGCTCTCCCACAGTTTCTTTGGAGATACCAGTCCATCGTCCTTGGAACAGATCGGACACATACACCATCTGTTCTGCTTCCTTCCCCGTTAGCTTGGAAGATCTGAAAACATGCATGTTTTTAAGCTCAAATTATGGCACTTTATTTTGACTAAACTATGCACGATATTGATTGTTAAAAAGGTCAGTTGTAACTCATACCACAAAATATGTGGAGGCTGGCGAGGCACAATGCATTGTGGTTAAAGAGTGTTATTTTGTGCGTCTCTTATTCCTCACAGGCGTTCTTCGTGAAGGACTACATCATGAATCACCCCGAAGACGGAGACAAAATCGGGCGTCTCCGAGAGCTCATGTTTGAGCAGGTTTGTCTCAAGAAACCAAATCTAATCTACACCACATTTTACACACATTTCTGCTGTTTCGCTCTCATTATTGACGCCCGTTTCTCCACGGCGTTTGGGATTTAGTCGTTATGATCTGCACAAGCTGGGTTTCTGCCGGGCTCGCTTCTCCCCTTCCCTTTCGTGTCCGTGCTGCTTAGTAACCAGGAAATCTCTAGAGCCGAGCACATGATGCTGTTGTCTAGACAGTAACCATGGATATAAGCCAGTTACAAGCATGAAAGTGAACTTTTAAAGACTGAAGGGGGAGAAAATATTTTGCTGATCATTTAAACATGAAGCGAGCTGTTTAAAAGATGGCATGAAATAAAAATGGGTCCTGTTTGCTGCTTTAATAAAAGCCTTTCATCTAATTAGTCTTGATTTGTTAGATCTTTTGTTTACATGAAATTCAGCAAATGTTCGTCATCTACTCTGTTTTTGTTAGTTTCACACATTGGAACTTTTAACGATAATTGCGACGTCATTTCTGACATTTGAGACTATGCTCGCTGTTGAGACTATTTAAATGTCACAATTTGGACTAGGGCTGGGCGATATGGACCAAAAAATTTATCTCCGTATATTTCTGCTATATCTCAATATACAATATATACCTTGACATCTTTACAGGATAAATAACCCCCCAAAAACTACTGCAAAAACAAGTCTTTTTTATTGAAACTCAGAGGTAGGCAGTTCAGACCAAAGTGCTTCTGCGAATTTTCTTTTAAAAATCCCTGTATACTTATTGTAAAGGAATAATA
This sequence comes from Enteromius paludinosus, assembly GCA_032361165.1. Lineage (NCBI taxonomy): Eukaryota > Metazoa > Chordata > Actinopteri > Cypriniformes > Cyprinidae > Enteromius > Enteromius paludinosus. The sequence goes on from JAUMHQ010000082.1 coordinate 7,022,593, forward strand.
TAGGAAGAAATAATACACATTATAATTCACATTCAATAATACTATATGCAAATAAATATGAAACTGTACAACTGTTGCATGAAAGGTTTAAAAGGTCTATTAATAAAGTATCTGAAAAAGATTTACTCTGAACAATACATTAAATTACATTAAATAAAGACAAAATCAATAATAAATAAATAAAATAAGCAACATATAATAAACAATAAATAACATATGATCCAATGTCATTTCTCAAGTCAAGTGAATGAATCCTCTTATAACAGGCATCCAATACTGACTTCTGGAAAAGGGGAATAACCAATGACACCTGCGCAAGCAGGTGAGAGAAGATCGAGCGCGGGCGGGGTTTGAAATGAGCTTGCGGGCTCCTGTTCATCGCATGTAGATCTGTTTTCCTCTGGCAGAAATGATTTACCGCACGCGCAAGCATCAGTGGTGCGCTCGCAACAGAATCCGCGTTTTGATTCTTTTCGGTAAATACCGGTTACTTGGGTATCGTGCCAAACTGGTACCCAACCCTAGTAGCCTCCGGGCTGGTCGCAGGCGACGCCATGTTGAATGAGATGAAAGGCGAGAGGAGGGGAAACAAAAGCAAGAAAGCGGGGGCGAGCACAGCACAGAGAAAGGAGCCAATCAAGCAAAGTGGCGAAAATTAAATATAAACATTATATCGATATATGCGATACGTCAAAATCCATATCGAGTTTAAAAAAATATATCGATATATTTTAAATACCGAAATATCGCCCACCCCAACTTTTAAGCCACTGAAATGCAATCAATGGTGAAAGTGAAGTTTTCTAAATGTGCACGCTGTCTGAGAGACATCCGCACATGAAGACTGGAGTATTAAACTAGGTTATTTTTTAGCTGCTTTATAGACCTCCATCAGTTAAACACACACAGTATAAGTATTCTCATAAACACAGTCATTTAGTTATACATTATATCAGTTCTATGTACATCACTGTGGTAAATAATCAGTATGCAATGAACTAGCACAGAGTTTCATGGTAACCAAGGCTTTGTAGTTAATACTACAGAACAATCATGCTATTGTACCTTGGAGTGACTATGTTCATATCAACATTGAGTGTGTTTACATGGACCCTCTTAATGCAATTATTATGAGATTTTGGCGATTAATCTTTACCTCGTGTAAACGCAATACTTCGATTATAATAATGCGATTAAGACCATAATCGCAGCAAGCATAATCGTATTAACATAGGTGGCCTACGCCGATTTTAATAGAAATATTCAGACATGTAAACACCTTAATGGAAATATTGCTGCTCTGACCAGTCTTTACTGTTTCGGCGATTAAAATAGTTTTGTTTTGTGGGTAATGGCAAAATGATTGTTTTTCGTTTTCGTTTTTTTAAGTCAATTTAGAAAAAAGTTTGGAGCAGTTTTGTTTGTTAAATAGCCTACACTTTTTAAAAAAAGTTAAGACCAAGCGGCCAGCGGCAGAAAGTGAGTTGATGCCTTTTCAAATCAACACGACTTGCATAAAATCAAATCAATGTAGCCTACATACTAAAATAATTCAAGCATATAAAATGTTTTAACATTAAACCTAGGATCTAGGACCTTGGATCTAGCATATCCAAATGTGTTCGGAGACTGGAAGCTCACTCCAGGACACGGAGGCACCAGCGCAATCACTTTTATTCTTTCAGTGGAAACAAAATAGCCTTCCTTGTCATTTTTTCTGATGAGGTTAACATGCATCATTCGGAGCTGTCTACTTTTATTTGTGTGCAATTTCAACAAAACGTGATTTTCTGCCTTCGCTTCTTGAACAGGAGCAAAAATGACCCGAAAAGACATGATAAATGTATCTACAGAAAGCTTTAAATTATCAAAACAAATTGAAAACACAAACTCCTTAATTATAACCTAATCATAATCCATTAAGTTGACTTCTACAGTAAGTGGCGAGATTGTCATATTCATCTTTGCGACACAAACTACTGGAAAAAACTATTTCTAATTATTTTAAATATCTCCTCACTATTGACATATTTATAGCTTTACATGAATGACGTGACCCGCACCTGTAATAATATGCAGATCAGAAACGCTTGTGGATAAGAAAGCATCGCATTTTGGGGGGAAATCGGAAAACTTCACCCTTATCCAGAAACAGCGACAGCAGCATAGACAAACGGATTGCCATTACATTGGTGCTGGAATATAGCAACAGCATGGAATAAAATTAGTTTTTTGTAGATGTAAAATAAATGTAAACAGCGGATAGTAGTTAGGAAACGCATCTGCGCTCTTTTTGAGCGCGTAATTTGTCCTATGCAGTGGAATATGTGATTATGGCAGTAGAAAATGAACCACAATTCTTAACGAATAATAAGAATATGGAAATAGCATGTAAACGGGAGTGAAAAGCTTGCTCTTGACATGTAAACATCATAATGTCCTTACTCTGATGTAAATGTAGTCATTGAGTCAAAATGAGTACTACCAAAGTACCTCAGTTTAACCATCTAATAGCATGATAACCGTTATTGTACCATGGTACAATCGTAATATTTTGTAAGGGCTTTAAATGCGATTTACATATTTACAAAATGTATAGTACACTACATTGTAGTAGTGATAATGAAAACAGGGCCCTGACTAACACTGGCACTGTTGTTGTCCTGGAATCCTAAGCTGGAGAGACAATAACAGAGATAAAGGAGGTCTATTCATTCTCACAAATGAGGGAAGACTGACAGAATCTGGGATGCACCTGACATGAGCCTGACGAACTGGAAGATAAAGTAGATTGGTGCCTGTGAGCAGCCTACTGCATTGGTAACTTATCTTCGTAAAGACAAGTAAATTGCCTCTCTACACAGCATCATCATGTCTAGTAACGGCACCTCCAAATGAGCCACATCCTAGAGAGGACAGTATGTTATTAAAAGTGAAGAAATATGTGCCCACGACTTTTCAAATAATCTGTCTGCAAGGCTAATGCAAGCCCACATATAAATCATTTTTGCACATCTTCCTCTAATTTTAGGAAATAGTCTTGTCACATACAGGAATAAAATACAAATTACAAGGGCTGTCAATTGGTTCAAATAATATAATCATGATTCAGGTCTCAAACCGCACATTTCTTCTACTGCAATGATAAAATGCACTGAACAAAGAGGTTTTTGCAGTAGTTTGTGGCTGTAGTTCTGTGATTAAGGTTGGAAGGTTGAAATCCTTTAAATCACATAGATGAACATTGGCACCCTTACCAAATACATACATACATCCACAGTTGCCATACATCTCAAGGGTCGAAAGGCATAAAAGTCGTTAATTAGTTACCCTCAAGTCATTCCAAAGCCATAAGACCTTTGTTCCATCTTTAAAATACAAATTATGATATTTTTACGTTTTCTAAACCTGCATAGACAGCAACACAACTGCCATGTTCAAAGCCCATAAAGGACATCGATAAGAATAATAATTTCATGAAGCTACGGGAAGACTTTTTGTGCATCGCCACACGCATGCATGGTACGCTCTTGAAAGTGCATCGAATTTAGACATGAAAGAGAAGAAATTGTTGAATAAAGTTATTTTTGTTTCCTTTGCACACAAAAAGCTTCATAACTTCATAAAATGAAGGTCTTTAGTCCTTACTACCTTTCTAGGCCTTGGACGTCGGTTGCATTGCTGTCTAGCAGAGAGCTCTCGGATTGGATCAAAAATATCTTCATTTGTGTTCTGAAGGTCTTACAGGTATAGAATGACATGAGGGTGAGTAATTGATGAAAGAATTTTCATTTTTTCAGTGAACTACCCTTTTAATTCAACTGATGCTAGATTTTGCAGACACCCATAACTTGAGTTTAAAATCCCAATTCTAATCGGCTTGATTTGATTATGCCAGTCATTTTAAAACGAGTATACTGAATATATCGAAGAAAGAACCCAATTTATACCACCAATGATATTAAAAAAATACAAGCACTCAAGTCTTTGTCTTACTTTAAATTGCATTAAAATTTCACTTCAAGGATCATAAACCCTGTCAGAAATGCGTGCGGTGAGTGGCTGCGGGTTTTTGCACCGCTTGTCATAAATCTATTATCCCCCTTTATCCATTGTTTAACTAAGTTACGCCTGATGAAATCTCCATAAGTGAAGGTGAGATGACTGCAGCTCACCTTGCGTTTGCGGGGGATGGGTTCGTCAAACAGCAAGCTGTTCCCATCATGCTCATCGATGTTGTCATCTGGTGGGCCGCTGAGGCTGGGCATCCGAAAGGGTTTGAAGCTGTCAGCAGACAGGGGTGGAGATGGCGTGGATGGGTTGGACTGGTCGCTGGGCGCACTCCAACTCCAATATCCACTGCTGCTGTAGCTGGATGGAGTAAAGCCTCCATCCTTCCATGAGCCGTTTAGACCCTCTGTATGGAGAGACACCGTGAATAAAGACACATTAAGTGCGGTAATTACCATCATCCCAACATATATACTGCTTTATAATTACGCTAAACTTTAAATTAAATGTAATGAGGAGTGAAAAGACATAAATGTCATGTTAGTTTATGAAACTCTAAGTGTGCAGCGGTGCTGTAACGCACTGTAATACCAGAAAGTTAAAGTCCTAATTATATTACACTAAAGCCACAATTATAGTACTCCATTAAAGCCCTTAAAGGGTCCACATGACGTCCAACATGATTGTACTTTTACTTGTTTGCCTTTTTTGTTTCTTTGTGTAATTAGTTTTTTGCCAGAAAAGGTATTGATATTGTATTGTTAGGGTAAAATAACTTTGTACCCACACTTGTATATTATATGCAAAGCTGTTAGCCAATTATAAAAGAGTCCATTTAAATATAAAGGTATAAATTTTTTTTATGGCACATCAACACAAAAGACAACTTTCATGGACAAGTTCCAAGTGCAATGGCAAACAAAGTCATACGTATTAGAAGGTACAGTGTTAAAAACTGTGGGAGGTCAGATAGAGAATATGAATGGTCGTTAAAACTAAATTATGACTGTTTTGGTGCAAGATGTCTTTACTAACATTTTAAAGTACTTGAGGGAATAAAGTGCTACAGAAGTGTAGAATATGGCCCCTTTAAGTTATTAGTAGATGACAGCTTTAAGACAAGACGGCAGAAGTCAGCCTCATGACAGCTGAACTAGCGCACAACTCTCTCATGTGACTGTTTTTCATGCACATGTGACTGTGAAAACAGGAAATAGCTGAGTCTAGAGCAAGCCATTTCTGCAGCTCAAAGCAGACAGTGTGAAAATGATTTCATGAGGGCTGAGATCACGTTGTGGTTGTGATCTAAAATTACTTACCGCTAACTTTCACAGGAGGGCTGCGCACCAGAGGACTAGTGGACAAGCTGGTCAACACCATGGCAGCTGTCACTTTATCCATGTCCACCTCTTCCTCGGATTTCCTGTAAAAGCAAAAAACGATACTTAAAATCACCATAAAAATCAAAAAAAGTTATTTTATATTCTTATAATCTGTCCCATCTAACACCAGAGGATGACAAAAATGAGTAAATGTCAATGATCCAAACATATTCTGATAAATATTTAGTGACAAAATTAAGTTCAGCCCTACATTTTATGTCACATTCAAGATGCCATTTTACCCATATATACAATGGCAATAGAGAGACTTTAGATTTTTGCAAGATCTGACTACTTTGCAAGGGATTACTAGTCACGTTGCATGATTTACATGTCTGCATGGTTACATGTACAAAAAAAGTTTTTTTTAATATTTGGGTAGGAAATAGGCTAACAAGCTAATCAGCTGTCTGTCTGCTAAGTAAGTGTAAAAACAACTTTCACAATTTATAGATTTGCTTATATACATACATAAAAGACCCATTTCTAATCACTCACTAAATAAAGTATCCATTAGAAGTTCTTTCAACCAATGAAATCCAATTACATCTGTTTGGGCTCCTGAGATGAACACACCTTCTAATGTTAACTCTCCTCTGGTATTATAGACTTCCTTGATTCAGGCTGTTCCAGACATGTTACTCTGAGCTTCCATGCCAGCTGCTGCGTTCATTGTTATGGGATCTCCAAAGCTGCCCCGCACAGTGTTCCTATGATGGACAGAACAGGAACATCTGTCCTGGCAGATGACTCTCATCACTCACAGATGAAGTGTACACGTCTCTTTACGATAACATGATGGCGTATGATGATATCTCAGCGCGACCCGTTTCCACAATGGGAACGGAGCGGCTGATCTTACGGCATTCACAGTTTTGTAAACAACAAAAGAAGGCTGTATGAAAGACACGTCAGTGTTTTTATATTGTGAAGGACATCTGTAAAATCTCAAACAGGCATTTTGTGCCTGTGATTGAAAGATGGACGATGAATGCGTTGACGTGTGGAAGAAGTAATAAATCTTCTCACCTGTCAGCTCTTTCTCTCCTGGGAGATCCTGAGCCGCCCTGCCAAAGGCGCAGCATGAAATCTCATAAGCGAGAGAGACCGAGAAAGCGAGAGACCTCTGGCTGACAGAGAAGCCCGGGACCTCCATTAGAGATAGGCCTAATTTATGTTTCTCATGTGGCGGGAATGATGTCATTACAGCTTTCGGATAAATCACGGGAGGCTGCCATCCTCTTCCAATGCCACTTTTCCCAAGACTCTACTATTAAAGGTACTTCCTGGTCACCTTGGGAGAGCACGTTGGGCTTGATGGAGCTTTCCAGATAATGCCACACTGGTGCTCCTGGACGGTGGCTAATTAGGAGCTTTAATATCTCTCATCCAGTGGAATATTGTAAATTTCATGAAACGCATTAGATCCTGTGTAATTAACATGTAATATATTGCCACTCTTGAACAAAAAGGATCTCCGAAGTCCCAAATCACATGAGTCGTTAGTGTCCTTATCAAGCCTTGGGAGTGAAACTGGGTGCACAATAATGAATGGTAATTAAACAAGGAGGTAAGCGATACATACAGCTGCAGAACTTGAATTTGACAGGAGACAAAGTGTTGTCTTTAGTTGCGCATCCACACTGTTTATCTCATTTGCCCACTTTGAACTGTTCGACATAACCTCTAAGTGAGGGTTGCTTCATATAGTGATTACAAAATAACATGTTTGACAAATGACAAAATAACATGCATTGTGGCTTGGGATGGGTTAGGATGATCAACCGGTCATCCAATAACTAATTAGTATATTAGTGACTGGGGCTGAGAACCCTTAAATGGGCACAACTTGGTGGTCCACACAAAATTCAAGATTATATATATATATATATATATATTAGAGGTGTCAAAATTAATCGGTTCTGCGATGCATCGCGATGTATCGGTTCAGTAATAGACCATAACCGGTTATTACGTACTGAAACCCATGTGAACAGATGACAGCTTTCACACAGCACACAGGGGCGGCGCGGCACCGTGTAGCAGGAGCAGAAACGGCTGTGCCGAGATAGTTTCCGCGCTGAGTCTTTTTTTGCTGCGCCGCTTATACGCTGAATTAAAGTGACAGTGCGTTGTTCTTGATCTAAACCTTTGGCCAAAATCCGCCAAATATCAACATTTTTCCATCACAGCACCACAGCGAGCCAATGTCCGAAAGTCAAACAGCAATGTCTTGGCTTGAGAAATCACAAGCTGATAACTGATGTCAGAAGAGAGCAATCCGACAGTGTCTCCCATTGCTCCTCTAAATGCTATTTTGGTTTATAAATTATAATTTCATGTTTATACATTTGTTCAAGAAGTGTGTTTTCATTGAGAAGGTAAAATTAAAGTTTTAGTATATATATCTGACTGTTTGTGTTTATTAAAAAAATTAAATAGCCTACATGTGAAATGAAATTGAAAATTGAGTATGCAGTGCATCGTCAATGCATCGAGATATTGTATTGAACCAAATCGATGACATAATAATCGTAATCGAACCGAACCATGAGACCAGTGTAGGTTCACACCCCTAATTTCTTCCCTTCCGTTTTCAATAATAACATTGTGCACACAACATCGTTTTCAAAAAACTTGTCATTTATATCAATCCGCATTCTTTGTAGATTCATCTTTCAGAAGGGCATATTAAACAAATTAAGCCTCACAGGATACAGCGTCTTCTTGACATGATGTAATCCACGCGGAAATTGTACTGTTTGGGGGCGGGGCAAGCTGTTTGCGACGTTGAACGTGGGCGGACATTATGCAAAATATGTTACCCAGTGACGTGAAAGATTCCAATGGCTGTGACTCGTTTAGGCGAATGTGAGCCGACTCTGTTTTTTGATAGACAATAACTTTATTAATCGTGCACTGTCAGCATCACAACTCTGCAGATGTTCACATACAGCTACATGACACACTGCATGAACAATCATTTTTGAAAAAGCATAATAGGGGAACTTTAATGAATCTTTGCATATCGCCTTTCCTAATAATGTGCTAATTAGCAAGTTTCACTATGAATACGGCTAAAAAAAGATCCCCGAGAGCACCTCGGAAAAGAGGGGCGGGGTCAGCGGAGCTCGTGAAGATTTAAAGGGGAAGTATGCAGAACAGAGTGATATCTAAAGAGCTGTTTGGACAGGGTAAAATGAGCGTTTTTTACAATATCTTTGAGAAATTTTAAAGCAATCTATATTACAAACTTTCCATTAAGATCCTAAAGAATCATATTAGCTTGTGGAAAATTGCCTTTGTATGACCCCTTTAAAGTTTGAATTATTATTCAAAATGGCTTTAACAATTTATGTTGACTGAACAAAGGGCACAGTGTGAATGGCTTTCTCTAACACAAGAACATTTGGCAATGACAAATATAATCAATATTCAGTGAGCTTTGTCAACTAGCTGTTAGGAATTATGAGCCTTGATGATGAAAACACTGTGTGCTCAGAAATGTCTGTTGTTCTTTTCCTAGGAGTAGACACAAAAGCCTTCATCACAGACATGACTTGATCAGATATCCAGTATGGCTTCTGCCCGGTCTCATTAGCTGACCGAAATGCCCTTGCTTTGGAGTTTCGTCTCAGTTTAAATATTTAATTTCCTTTTTGGATCCATTGGCACTCTGTCAAATCTTGTGTAATTTGCTGCTCATTGTATAAAGACGGAGAGCGTATCTTTCAGCTGCTCTCAGCTTTCCATTTGATTAAGCCACAGTTGCTGGAGTCCTAACTGCTTAAAATCTAACCCCAGTGATTTGTTCTGATGCCCTTGGAAAATAAATTTATATGATAGGCCTTCAGGAAAGTTGTTTCACTAAAGTCCTATGAGAAAAACAAAGTGTCCCACAGTAGTATCCTAATTATTTGTGTAATATTGATTGATATTTACATCATGATGGCCTAAACAGCTACAGTGTTTTAAAGATGGTATTACATGTGAATATTATTTTTCTGGCCACCAAACACCTCTAATTTGCATTTTAAATGGGTTGAATTTAAAAATGCTGTCACTATTTTAACCCTAAATTTAAGTTAATTGTAATATAAGTAATAAACATATTAGAAAAATATTAATTCTGTCCCCAGCATAAAAGTCAGCGAATAGTTTCCAGTACAAAATCAATGCACATTGTGTTAATGACTGCTAGAAATTGCTGCAGGTATGGAGAAGACTGTCCCGATTAATCCATTCAAATATATTTGCTTTAAACTATTGTGAGCTCCATACACCACGCAACCTTGTGGTGGCGAGATCAAAGCTTGTCGCAACTCTGTTTCGCAATAGAAATAGCAAGCTAGCTTTATAAGCAAGACCCCACCCTCTCTGCATAATCACTTTGCAAAGCCACGCCTCCTCCAAAACACATGGACACACTCAGGCAGACAAAAGACTAACCTGCGACACGATGAGAGATGGCTTGGTGGAGGATTGAAAGCAATGCTGTCAGATTACCTCATGTCTCCTTCGCCTACAGTGCAAAGCGCATATTATTACAAAAATAGTGCCTTTTATTCTGGCAGGAATGTGTTAATGGTGTAGGATGTCTGAGTAAAAAGGGTGCGCAGAGATGTACCGTTATATATTTGGTAGGTATGCTTATTGTAATGTTCGGACCTAACATTTTGATTGGACGAACATTATATGGTCCTACGCCTTCCACAGATTTTTTAGAAATTTTGAAATAAATACAATTTAGACCACTTAACTTAGTGATTGCTACACAGTAGGTATCTGGAGACACTTTCAACCAATATATACAGTACAAAAATGTTATTTATGTGTGGAAGCATATCACCCACCCTGTAATTAACTTTATGTATTTTTAAACATATACATTGACATTAATTGAAACTTTGCATCTCCAGTGACCCCTTAATAGTTATTTTTGGTGTGTTTTCAGTGTGAAAATGCTAACCTCTGCTTTACTGTGATCTGCTGTCTAACCGGCTCATTTAACTGTAATATGATTTTTTTTTTATGTAAGCAAAAACAGATTAAAACAGCAACTCTTGGGCAGTATATTGTCTAACCTAAATATCTATTTCAGTGGACATGGAATACTCATACTGTACCTAAGCCTTACATAGTCCCATTTATGTGTTCAGATGTTACTGTTCTAAACTCTGTATCTCTCTCTGTGTATATGTATGTGTGACGGTTTTAGACCCTCTCAGGCGAGTCAACCAACAAATCGCAGCAGACAGTCTCTAAACAGTCCTGGAGGAACAGAGATGGATCTTCTGGTCATGAGAGAGAGACCCAGAAAGGGGATCCGTAACAGTGGCTATGATGTGAGTGTTCTTAATGAAAAGCTGCATAAAACATTAGCAAAAATGGAAAGGCTTCAAATACACAGCTGGCAGACCATGGTGCCAGGAACAGCAAGGTTGTGGATTTGGATTAATAAAATTTGTAACACAGGACAGTTACAAATGGTTTGTAAGTCATTGCTTAATTGTACTTTGGTAGAGTTATAATTGGGTTGTGTTACGCTTTTACAGTACATGTTACTGTTACAGTAGTTGTTGCTGCTAGTCCCCGGGATTTGTTGTTCCACCTTTTTTTGTGTGTAATTTTATTATTATTATTTTTAACAACAACAACAATAATAATAATAAATAAACAAATGCAGGTACTTTGAAAGAATAATAAGAATAAGAATAAAGTTCATCACTATGGAAACAGAAGCACAATGGTTTGGTTTGCAGATGGAAATAATTCAGTATTGACCACTTTTTATTTCTTTACTGTAAATATATAAATAAAGCTTCCAAGCAAGAAACTTACATGTTGTAACTTTTAGGTGTGGTGACGAAGGAGATCGCTGGAGACCAAGAGTTTCAAAATAAACATATATTTAATATAAACAATCCAAGGGATACACACATCCAAACAAAAGCGTTGAC
>JAUMHQ010000082.1:7054168-7066453 GCA_032361165.1 Enteromius paludinosus
TACTTTAGTTCAACTATTATGATTTTTATTTGTAGTAAACACATGTTTAATTTTGATAATTAAAACATATGTAACCGAGTGCAGAAATTAACGTGAGGAATCTTAACTGATATTGATATTACAATAGGCAGTCATAACAGTTTACATGATCTGGCTCTTTATTTGTATTTATTTATTTTATATTTTAAAATATATTAAACGTGCGTGTGGTAAGAGCAGCTGTTGGCCAAAACACACAAGGAAATGCGTTGTGAAAAATGATATTTCAGACATCACATTCGGACTGTGAGGTTGTGAGAGAAAAACACAGACATGTCAGATTCGGATGGGATTAAAATCACTAAATATGTCTGTGAAAGAACACATTCTCTAACGACCCCCTGCAAAACTAGTCCCGTCCGAATAGGGCTTTACTTTTAGTCATTATTTAAGTAGCACACACGTTCTGAATGCCTTTGGCCATTTTAATCTAGATTAATTTCAAAATTAATCTAGATTTAAAAAAATTTATCTATGCCCACCCCTACATAAAATACACATAAATAAATTATCCCTATATGTCTTCTAATAATTTAATATTTAAATGTTTACTTTATGATCAAAGGCTAAACAGAATACAGTACAACACAGTGATAATTGAGCAAAAAATGAACAAATTAATGTTCATTAAAAGCCTAATCTTATATTTGAAGCATTTTAACATGAATTAACATGAAAACCTAAATTGCTTGAGTAAGTGTTTTTCTTACTTTGAAGTTATTCTTAAATTTACTTTATTGATGTCTATTTAAAGATTTTAAATTCAAAATTTCAAATTCAAAAATGGATGAAATATCAAAAGGCATGCCTAGATCAAGTACAAAAGTTTTGCTCATGTTTATAATTTAGACACCTAAGAAACTTAGAAGTAGGCTTTATAGGGTTAAAACCTCATTTGTTATAACATGCAAATTTGCACTTGTACTGCTGATGTATCTGGCTACATGTTATGTCATTCTATGTTTACTGCATGCTTCTAGGAACCGCGAGTTTATACACTTCATTCACTGACTACTAAAACAACCACATCCCATTTTAACACAGTGGATTCTTTCATTCTTGTAAGATGGCACACACTCTCAGGCATGTATTTTGTAGCTTACTGCATGTCGAGCCAATCAGATAGGAATGAAACTACTATTTCAATAGTCATGAAAGTTCAAGCTGTGTCCAGTCTGATAAGACACTCAGGACCAACACCAGGCGCTGTGTTGTTTGCTGTGAGAGTGCTGGAAAGAATCCAGTATTGCAGAACTCCAGCTTTTGCAAAGAGTGGCGCTTTCAGATGGTAATCACATGCTCTCTAAAGTTGCAGCCCAGCCACCATCCGCTTTCTGAGAGAAACTTGTTTTCTTTGGCAGCCAGTACAGCTGCTCTACTGAGAAAGCATACAGTTGGACCAGATCAGCCCCCTCCCCGGTTTATCCACCCACCACTTTGACACAGCACATCCCGACACTGGATCAACGGGAGGGGAGGGGGGAGGAAGGAAAAAGCTTGTTGTTAAAAAAAAAAAAAAACTATAACAAAGGTTACACCCATATTTCAAGCAATATGGCTGTATGAGAGGTTATAGGAAACCTAGTAATTTGGTTGCATTCATTTCCGTAGCTTTACCGCAGTAATGCAAAAGCTTATTTTGATGGACTGGATTGAGCTCTGAGAGCAATAGGTTTATTTTGAGAATCCTCCAATGTGGTTTCCTGACCACTGTCTCAGCTGAAGTCTCCCACAGGTATATTTCAGGACCAATAAACAATTCACAATTACAAATCTCTTATTATTTAGTTCTCTTAGTTCAAACATGTTACCTTGATAACACACTGTGAATTCGGACAGTCGGAAGACCGTACGGCCACGCACACATCACGAGTAACTTTGTTTACGGACACAGTGGTACACGGCGCAATTTTTAAACCTGCTGATTTCCGAGGCAATCACATTCACGAAGTTCCGTGCCAAAAACATGGACTCTGAGGAAGAGTTCTTTTTTTTTGTGGCAGCAACGGCTTGCGAAAAAACTAAAAGGAAGAAAACGAAGGGCATGGTAAAGAGTTTGGCTGAAGCATAGAGAATGAAATCAATATTGACAGTTCCATTTTTATGGATTATTACTATTTATTATATTATTTTTAATGCTGCTCAATATATCATACAGCGCTCGCTGCTCTTGCCAGAGTTCTTGTCCAAAATATTCATTTTAGTGCATGACTAATAAAAAAGAGTGGGAAGCATACTTCTGTTCTATAAAACATATAGGAAAAAATGAAATTTGGTTTATCTTTGTAAAGGTGAGTGAATACAGTCCATATTTTCTTTGACTGAACTACTGTTTTAAAGCAGCAAATGCTGTATTTACACAATTCTACACACACACCATTATTCATTTCCTGCTCACAATTAGTCTTTGGAGGCCCGAATCATTAAAAGTCAGACTGTTCTTGTTCAAACAGGTTATTTCCTGCCTTCGAAAAAATATGAAGCTGCTGCAGATTTATGTTGTACACTAATAGAAAGAGGAACCAAAAGGTTTCAACATACAGCATTTCTCAATCTTTTAATAAACCTCTCTTTCAGCATAGCTGCCAGGGGAAAGAGAGGTCAGTTATCATGTAGGGTCAACTAATATACAAGACAAAGAATGCTTGTGGTGGAACTCTGTAAACAAATATGATGAACTAAGCTATTCAGGATCCAATAATGAACACAGAAACAGCTGACGTGAGATGGGAAACGTGACCTGCAGGTCACCAAACAAACCCCAGCACACTCTATATTGTAGTCTGATTGAACACAAACCAAGTGCTTACTTACAAGCTCCAGTCCTGTGATATTAAAGTGTTAGCAATCACAACTTCAAGAGCATGTAACCCGGTCTCCAATCACAATCAAGTGTCTGGATCAACTTCCTCGCAACAGTTTGGTCCCATGCTTATGTGTCACCATTTCCCAATGACAATCAATCACTATTTTAGAGTAATGACTCCCATTCCAACTCCTAAATTTAAACACAAGGAAGTTGAGCCTATATCTATCCGTTTTTTGGTCTAAGTGTCATCTTCATCTACTTAAGTGCATGGCTCTCGTGATTTCTTACAATAGGCTATGGGAACTAATGGTTCTCTTTGGTGCTTAATGAAAATCATTCTCAGCAAGGCTCTATATATTGATTTTGACATGTTGGAAACACTTTGCACAATAACAATGGAGCTAATCCTCATGCTAGTTTGGCACAAGGGATTGATAAACTATCCTGGAGCTGAGAAATGCAAAAAAAAACAAAAAAAAAACAAGCACACTATCCAGAACTTTGTCTGTGTTTGTCTAAACTGACCAGCCCTGCCAATAGAAAGGCACCATAATTATTTTGAGATATTTCAACTTGTGGCTGCTTCTTGTCCAAAATCGTGACTAATAGACCTCAGAGCATAAACGTGCACATGTTTTGAGGTTTGGGTTGTCCAAAAGAAACACAGAAAAGAAAATATATAAGCAAACATGGATACACGCACTGTGAGATTGAATCAACTCAAGCACACAAATCTATTTTAGCCAGGATGTGATCATGATGAATTGCTTTGCCAAGAGGTTTATGATATTGCTGATACTTTTAGGATTGGTAAGATTTTTTGAAAATGTTTTTAAATCTCTTAGGCTGTATTTATTTAATTAAAAATGCAATAAAAACAATAATAGTATGAAATATTACTATATGCAAAATAACTTACACAGCAGGGTAATATATTTTAAAGTGCCTATATTTTAAATATTCCAGTAATAAAAAGCCTTTTTTTCGGCAGCCCTGAAATGTTTCTATTTAACTTGGTAGCTGATGTTATTTTATGTCATGTTAATATTGCTAATCTGCTCAGAAAATTAATCGTACAGAACAATAGCACAACCAGCAGTGCAATCTTTCAAGATGTAGAGGTAGCAAGAGACAAACATCAATTGTTGTACATGGAGGATTAATCACCGTTTTCTATAAGCATTAAAAATAATGAGCTTCATAAACGGAGCACCACTGAAGTGATCAATACAACACCTAGGGACATCGGTAGTCAAACTATAGCAAATCAAACATGCTAGGCCAATTAACGCAGACGGAAATCACAAACATCTTTCTCAGCCATAAAATAAATTCATTGCTCAGTGAGACATTTTTCTTTCCTGAATGGAGGAATAGAATATAAATTGAGCAAAGAGATCAATAGTTTGTCAACAAATAAATATAGAGTCGATATCAGGCCTTAGTGTAGCAATAGAGCTATCAGACAGCAGATGCTTCATGTCAGCTAAATTGCACAATTGATTTTTGGAATCTAAAAAGTAAAAAAGTCACACTAAAAAGACTGTGTGTGTGTTAAAACATGCTTCACATTACTTGTGACAAACAAAGGAATACAGCTGTTACAGTGTTTTTGTAGTTCTACAGCTTGCTGCATGCTAGAGGTGTGAGAAAAAAAGTGCAAATGCTGTAAAGCATTTAGACCACAGGATTCACAAACCACACACAAGCCTGTATCAGTATACTGGTGGTCTTGACTTTGCTTAGAACGCATTGGCCCGGTTTCACAAACGGGGCTTAGCTTTAAGCCAGGACTAGGCATTAGTTAAATTAAGATATTTAAGCAACTTTTACAAAAATGCTGAAAATATTACAGGTGTGCATCTTAACACCGAACAATGACACTGACATGTTTTAAGATATGTCAGAGCAAGATATTTTCATCTGAGACCGCTCAAACATGCAATTTAGTCTGGGACTAGCTTAAGCCTTGTCTGTGAAACTGGGGGATTATGTAGTAAATATAAGTCATAAAATTAAAGGCCAAATAATGCTGAAGATTCTGCTTGACCATGTCAGAAACTATTTAAAAATATATTTTAAATATATTTTAAAATATATTGAAAAAAAGGAACGCTTATTTTAATTTGTAATAATCTATTAATTGTAATAGTACTATTAATAGTATGATTAATCACAAAAAAATATGTAATATGTGTGCTGTGTATATTTAATATGTATATATAAGAACACATATACAGAATATATTTAGAAAATATTTATGTGTATTTATATGTATTTTACAATACGTTTCTGTTTATACAATTTATGTTTTATATAAACGTATTTATTATATAAATATAACATTTTTCTTTAATATACACATTCATCTGTGTGTTTTGTATATACATAATAAATATACACAGAACAGACATTTATTATGTAAACTAAAACCTTTATTTTGGATGCAATTAATTGTGATTAATCAGCACTAATGATTAAAAATGCATAATAAATGTGGCCTTGGTGAGCATAAGAAACTTTAAAAAAAAATACATTTTATTGACCCCAAACTTTTACACACTAATATATATTACAACATGCTATTACTAAATTACTTATATGCATATTGGGGGAAAAAATTCAGTAGCTTCTAAAAAAGCTTCTTTTTTTTTTAATCTCTTTTTGTCCAAACATCCCTCAAAAAAATCTATAATGAAACCTGATTAATCCATTTATGAAAAAAACATCCATGTATGCAACTTTATAGAGAAAGAGTGATTAAAGAAATAAAAATTCAACATCCCACCAGACCACAGTCTAGACCTTATTTAACTAAAAAAAAAATGAAATAAACAATAACATAAGGTACATCATTCCTTGAGTTCTCATCAGTGCCTGTAGGGGGCGCTCATTCCGCAGTCTTACCTGGCTTGTGGTACGTCGATGCTGGAGGAGACCACCTTGCGTTTTTGTTCCAGCAGAGAAACGGAGCGGGTGTGATCTTTCTCCGGCTCCAGCGCCCGACCCGTTCTCTTGTGCTCCAGCACTCGTAGCTCCTCTGTGCTCTCCGGGCTGAGGGAAGGCGCCTCTCCTCGCTGCACACCCCCATTCTGGCCCTGCGTGGGCCCGTCCCGCTGGCCACCATTACAGGTGCTCTGCAGAGAAAAACAAATTTGACTTTCTTTAGTCTTAACTTTGTTAATAGCCTCTCCGTCAATGAAGCCCTGTTCACACCTATAGGGATCGTTATTGGTATAGACCCCTGCCGCGAGGCTTGTTTGCTTGCAATCACGGCGCATTAAGCTGTATTTAAGCTGTTGGTAATTAACGCACCGGTCAATACAAACACCTGCACCATGCTTTGGATGGAGAAATCTAATTCGCTTGTTTGTTTATAAGATCTCTGCACTGCTGACAAAAGAAAAATAAATCCTCCTCGCTCTGCTATTTCCCCCTTAGCACAACAAGCCACCATCCGTGACCACACTAATGCAAAGACGAGCAGCTTTTCCTCTTGCACGTCTCATCTGCACAGCAGCCGTAGACTTTTCTATTGCACTGTGACTAAAGCTGCGGTACACTAAACCGCATGCTACAGAGAGGGCAAACAGGGGCCAAGACGACGTGCATCACTGTATGCACCAGCGAAGAGCATGATCTAACAGCGAGCAGCGCACAGTCCAGATCATTATCTTACGGTAACGTGATTAGTTTGACTGAGGTCATGCTAGGCTTTGAGCAGCTGTGAGTTTCCACGCTGTAATGAAGTTAAAAATAAAATGGATGGATTACCTGGCTCAATACCGGTCCAAGAAATTCTGATGATAAGGGCTGAATAAAGTACAAAACTGAGGATTACCTCACTAGCAGTGAAGTGTGGTATTTTACTGCAGTTTCTTTTTATACACGCTCATGTTCCAAACCCGTATGACTTTCATTCTTCTGTGAAACACAAAAGGAGAAATTTTGGAGAATGTGCTGGCTGCTCTTTTCCATGCAGTAATAACAAATTAGGATTCAGCTTTTAAGCTTTAAAAAGAAGGATATTAAAGCACCCCTATCCCAAACATAGTCTATATAACTTATGCATAATATTCCAAATCCTCTGCAGCCAAACAATAAGCTCTGGGTGAAAAACTAGTGACGCACAATAGGTTAGCACCAATATTGGAGATTTTATCAAATATATCTACTAGATATTCATATTATTGCTTATAAAATTAGATATGTAATTGTAAAAATAATAATATGCCTTAGCTTTCGTGTTGCTATCTTTCATTTAAAAACACTAAACATTTAAAAACACTGTTAAATGTAATTAGCTAATCTCAAAATAATATTCATTACAATGTTGTTGTGTCTAAATTTACTTCAAGCATGTATGATTTAGTCAGGGTTCTGTTTTATTTATTTTAGACAATATTGCAGAAATGTAATATCTGCCATTCATCAGCTAATTTGTATCAGGCAGAATTTTACTACTATTGCCTCATTGAAAAACAGACTAAAAGAGTCAATGCTGACAATTTTGGGGTCAAGTCTTTCTTTAAACCTCCCACAGGGCAGGAATAATGCTGTTCCATGAACAAGAAGAATGCCAGGCTTTGGCATATTTTCTTGAGATGAACAGATTTGTTAAAGCGGTATAATGCTGTGCAAAACTTCCAAGCGTCAAATCAAAACCGCTCAGTTGACAAGTTCAAATTTAAATTTCACACACTATTAAGTCCTTCTTTCTCAAGATAAAAACACCCTTGCTTTGTGTGCTTGTTTTTCTTTTTCTTTTTACGGCCACAGCTTTCTCACCTCATGTGAAGCACAGACTGATCAAATATAGGTCACAATTCATGTTCCAGTCAAACTATTCAAATGAGATCTTATTTTTGCTAAAGAGAAAGAGAAAATCGATTTAAACAGATCTCGACTGATCTAATAAGAGAATTAATTAGATTTGAGAGCAGGATGCACACAGATGAGCACTCAGAATTAATTATCTACTAATTATTTATTTATATTTGAATATTTAGAAGAAAACAAACACACAATGCATGTTCACACGTGAGACACTTTACTGGTTTGATCATTTCACAGGTGAAAGGAATTATGATGCCCTTAAAATATTTAAAGCTTGCATCTACTATGACCAAATAAACAACCATTCCATGTGAATAAACCAGCAACAAAGCCTTGGTGCATTAAGAGTTAAACTGTTAGACAGCCCGTGTGTGTTAATTAAATTTTGATATTAAGCAGTGAAAACAACAGGGGAACAAAAACAATCCAGTCCGCCTTTGTCTGGAAATGCCACACTGTAACGCACTTAACAAAGCTCCTCCTTACTATGCAAGTCAACAAGTGGCATTCCCCCAAGCCGAATGGCACTCGTTTGGGAATCCAGGCACCTTGCCAAAGCCCCAGATTCTGTGAGCATGACCCTCCGTAGAGCTCAGTTTTGCTGCCGTTATGGAGCAGCTGCTCCGGGACCATTAGCCCCCATTTTAGTTTCACATCCCTCCTTGCTTGCATTGCTTACATCTTAATTTTTCCCCCATCGTATGTCACCAGAGAACATGTCAGCATGTGATGTATATAGAAGCTGCTTGAATAAAAAGTGGCACTGATTAAAAATTAACTGGATGTCTGATTGGGAGTGCAGATAAAAAAAAAACAATGAAGCGTATCAGATTGCACACTTACAAGCACATACAAACATTAAATGTACACCGGCACACACAAAAAATATGAAGGCAAATCTGAGGTATTTATTTGGTTATTTATTCTAATGTATAATAACGTATAATATTTCCATGCAAAATCTACAAAGTCTTGCAGCTCTGGCTGTAAAAGAATGAAATAGCTGGTGCCGTTCTTGTCATTTTGACCCTCTTTGTTTTGATATGGCACCTCAGGCTGTATAACTTGATGACTGCAATTAGGTCATTATAAAAAACCCTTTGTATTTTGCAATTACGTGCAAGTAACGCACTCAGCCTGGTGTGCAATCACGCGGAGTTCAGTGAATGAAATGAGCTTGATCTGAGCATTAGCTAAATATCAAACTACACATTTATGAAAACACGATCACTGCACTAGTAACGAATGTGGAAAACACAGTAAAAAGCACTAAGAAAGCCGGTTGCAGAGGAGAGATGGAGGCTGTTGTACGCGCGCGCACAGATGCTTCTGCTGGCGCGTGAATGCTGCAGAGCGTGTTTGTTTGCCACGGTTATCCACCCACTAAACTAAGATACTCAGCGGCTTACACAGCCCTACATGGCTACAGACCTCGGCTCAAACGGCCACAAAACAAGTCTGATTTACGAGAATAATTTAAAAAAATTCTCAGTCGAGGAAACTTTGTGTTTGTCCTTATACGGTTCAGTCAGATTTCATCCCGCGATTGGGCGATAGTTTAATTACATCTATTTAATCAAGTGTTTCCAGCACCGCTATTTAGCATCTTTCCGTCGTCGCGTTGGGGTCGCTGAATGCAATGAACACCGCGCGAGATGACTGATTCTTAAACAAATGACTCTTATGAACCGGTTCCTTTTAGTGAAACGATTCACGAGGAAAGTAGAAGAGTTGAGCTCACGATCGATTTGAGTCATAAAGTGAATCGTTCAAAACTGACTCCCTCGAACACGATTCATTTTTCGTTAATGTTTACCTATATATAATACACATATAGTAAATTAAAAAATTAGTATTTTTCAAGAAAATAAGATAATTTTTTAATGAAATACATATGTAACCCTGATTCGTGCTAAAGGGAGAACGTTGGTAAGAATGCACTTTAAATGCATTTAATTTTCCCTAAATATTACTAAAAATATTTTCAATTTTTTATATATAATACTTATATTACATAAAGCCGGGAGTGACATCATTCAGTCAACAGTTATACTAAATAAAGATAGAATAATTGTAACACTTTCTGTGACCAAATCACCATTTCTTTAGTTAGACCCCTTTATAAATATATTCAAGTTAAAAAGTAAACATGATATGCAATCAAAGCACATTTAAAATTAATATGCGCTTCACAGTCTTTTGCAAATGTGTTCCTATCCAACAACGGAGAGACCAAAAGTGTCAGAGTTTAATGCACAGATGGTGAAGCATGGACACCACGACTATTTGAATCATGCAATTCTAGAAATTTGCACAAAAAAAGAAAATGAAATAAAAGTAATGTTTCATTGTTGAGGGGCCAACGACTCTCCGGTAGCCTGGGCATTATTCCTGCAATATATAACCTATTCTCGCACATTCAGACGAGAGCTATTTGGACCGTCAAACAACAACCTCTCGATGCACTGTAAACAAGACAGTGTGCGACAAGCAGCAGAACAACAACAAGCCCAGCTCACCACACACACCAACCTTCAAGCTCGACTTTAGCGGCGCTTTCGCAGTCATCTGTGCAATCTCTTCCTCTGAGTATTCTTTCAAGCTCCCGTCTTGCATGAGCACCGTGTACACGTTGCGCCGATGGCCGGTAGAAGCATCTCTGTTGTCTTGTTTGACAGCCTGGATCACTCCCGTGAGCGGAGCCGCGTCTCCCGTTAAACCCGGCGCGTAAACGCGGCTCCCAATGACCGAGCGCTTCACCAGCCGCCGCGTATGCATAGTTGATGTATCAATGAAATGCACAAATAAAAAATTACTTCGATCTTTGCACGGCAATGTCGCTTTAAAAACAAGAAATGTCACGCTGACAAAACCCAAACGGACTGACCGTCATAACGGGCCGAACATGCGAATAATACGACAACATTACTACAGATCTGGAGCGCATCCACATATTTCACCGGCGCGAGCAGTGAACCGTTACAACATTCAATGAGCTACGCTTGATAACCTCTCTGTCCGTCCGACCGAAGCACCGACCGGCAACCGATATCTTTCTTCTGTCGACCTGTTTGTTTTGCTTGCCGTTCCCTTAAAGCTGACGGATTGTAATAAAACACGGCGCGGAGCGGCAGTTTTGGATCGATAAACACGATGTATTTTTCACAATACACACAGCGGGCATTTATGTGATAAATCACCGAGGAGCGCACCGCAATAATTTTTATTCATATTATAATATAAATTAGCTACTCCAGTGTCGAGGGTGCTGTTTTATTAGCTAGTTTTAGTCCAATATCGCCGTAACTCCGGTTTCGTTTGAGAAATACTCCATTCCGAGAAATCCACCCGGGTTTTGCAGAGCCACTGGCTCTACCGGCGGAATGTCGCCTGTAAACATGTGCGCTCGCGCAGCCAGTGTGCGTTCTGATTGGCTGGCGGCACACACGCCTCCACTCGCTCGCGCTCGCTTTCTCCTGCAGTTTCCCTCCAAACACAAGCGATGGGCGCTGCTGCGATTAAAACAATGACGCACGGAGAGGGAGAGTATTTATTGTTTAGGCAGGCCGGTCTATGATTATAACATTAATAACAGTGATGATAATCAAACCAGGGTTAGGCGTCTGTGTGTGACCCGGCGAGAATGATTGACAGGCGGCAGGGATTCCCGAGGGACCTCTGTGGCAGGACTTGTCAGTAGCAGAATAACTATTTATGGAAAATCACGCATGCTCGTCACATACCTAAACATAAACGTGTCCGACTCTAACCATAATGCAAATATTTAAACAAAATGTTGAGGAAGGAAACGCTGTTAACACGTTTTTATTTTTGACGTCTTAAAGGGATAGTTCATCTAAAAATTGGAGATGCTCATGTTGTTCCAAACCTGTGTTTCTTTCATTGAACTGGAGAACAGCCTTTTTCACTATTAACATAATCATTTCTGGCTGAACTATCCCTTTAATGCATGCTTTAATGATCTTAAATACCAAATGTAATAGCGACCTTTAAGATAAATTATACTCTGTATAGTGTAATTGTGTGTGGTATGTAATCTAGAAATTCAACATGTAATCCTTTACTGCTATTCACAGGTTCTCTCTCATGGCCTCATAGGATGTCCATTGGAGGTGCTCTTCAGAATCTTGTCTGAAGAAGTAGGTAACAAGGTTACTATTACTTCAGCTTCTGTTTTCTAAATATTGTAAATGAAGACTAATATATATACACACAGTGGGAACAGAAAGTATTCAGACCCACTTAAATTTTTCACTCTTTGTTATATTGCAGCCATTTGCTAAAATTATTTAAATTAATTTTATTCCTCATGAATGTACACACAGCACCCCATATTGAAAGAAAAACACAGAATTGTTAACATTTTTACAGAAAAACTGAAATATCACATGTGCTCCTAAGTATTCAGACCTTTTTCTGTGACACTCATATATTTAACTCAGGTGCTGTCCATTTCTTGTGATCATCCTTGAATGGTTCTGCACCTTCATTTGAGTCCAGCTCTGTTTGATTATACTGACTGGACTTGATTAGGAAAGCCACACACCTGTCTATATAAGACCTTACAGCTCACAATGCAT
>JAUMHQ010000082.1:7066553-7081375 GCA_032361165.1 Enteromius paludinosus
TTTTTCTTTTTGAATAAATCTGCAAAAATGTCAACAATTCTGTGTTTTTCTGTCAATATGGGGTGCTGTGTGTACATGAATGAGGAAAAAAAATTAAGTTAAATGATTTTAGCAAACGGCTGCAATATAACAAAGAGTGAAAAATTTAAGGGGTTCTGAATACTTTCCATACCCATTGTTTATACTTTATTTTTTTTTAACTGTTTAGGACAGGGGTGTCCAACCCTGCTCCTGGCAATCGACTGTCCTGCAAAGTTTAGCTCCAACTCTAATCAAACACACATGCCTTTAATTTTTAAGCGATCCTAAAACATGTAATTAGTTGCTTCAGGTGTGTTTGATTAGAGCTGAACTTTGCAGGACAGTCGATCGCCAGGAGCAGGGTCGGGCATCCCTGGTTTAGGCATATTTGGCCAGAAAAGAAAAATGTTTTATTCAGACTGACATTAATTTAAGTACTGTAGATTAGATTACTGTAGATCTGTTTATTAATAGTGGTGTCAAAATTAGCGTGTTAACACATGCAATGTTTTCAGATGAATGTGTTAAAAATATTTTACGCAGGGGAGTGGCTAGGATTGGTCACCTCACTCACAACTTAATGTACAAACAACAAAAAGACAGTAATTTTTTTAATACTTGTATAATGGCATCTTTTTTTGACTCTGGGCCAGCATTACTCTGATGTCAATATTGCAAAGCTATCTCATGAAACCATTAAGACAGCGCTGGGATGCTCCAGAACATTTCAAACACATGGCTCATATAAAATATATTACATGCTTGCACAATTTTAAAGCAGCTTTATTTGTCTTTTTGAAAGCTGATGACTTAACTGACCACGGTGTTGCATGCACATAGCTTTTTTCACGGTTTGAAATGAAAGGATACAGCCTACAGCGTGCTCTGGTATCTGTGCATGTATTTGAAGAGCGAATGCTGCAAGCACAGTACCGTTCGCCTGGCGCTGAAGTGAGGTGGTACAAGCATCTGAAATGTCTCCCATTTGATGTGGTAGTAAAGACGTTCTTTGACTGAATAAATGCACTTCTTGTCAAGAGAAAAAGTGACAGAAGCAGCATTAAATGTTTGAATGTGAAATTATTGCAATATAAAAGTATATCTAAAAACATTTCTGTTTGTTGAAATTAATCGTGATTCATTTCAGAAAAATATGCAACTAATTAATAAAAAATAAAAAATATGGATTGACAGCACTAGTTTTTTATTTAAAACATCCAGTAGGTAATTAGGTCTTCCTATTGTTGATTAAAATTTTATCTTTTTCTTTGTCAAAATACAAACAATAGCAGTATGTAACATACTTAGATTGTTGTGTTATAAGTTTTATGAGTGTAATTTGCATCGATTACATTTAAAAGTCATCCACCTGCTTGTGTTCATTATATATAAGCCTAAATTGAACATTTTTACCTTTTTGTATGGTTAAGCACAAACATGTGCATGTTGAATATGCTTGTCAGTGTGAGTTCAGAATCGACTGTAGCATTGATCAAAGAACCGCATCTAACGTAGCCTCTCAAAGTATAATAGAATTACCGTAGGCATGTTTGGCTTATAACAAACTGTCTATAGAAATAACCCTTTAAGGCATGGCTCAAAAGATTTCATCTTTTAACAAACAGTTTATCCTTCCGAAGTGAAAATAAAAAATCTATTCCATGCCCTTGTTTGCTGCCGCTCCCTTATGAAGTACTTACATTGAAAATGCATTTGCTTTGACCACAGATTCAATCAATACCTGACTGTACAGTGAAATATGTTTTTCAAGTCCCCTAATATCAGTGTACTGACATGATAATAAAACCGCCTTATCAAAGATTGTTTTCCTACACTTGAGAAATTTAATTTAGTAGCATGTATTGGCAGATTAAATATCAAGAGATTATTGTGCACTAAGTCAGTATAAATGTCCTTTTTTGTCTTCAGATTGGCATGTATTCAGACCCCTTTAAATTTTTCACTCTTTGTTATATTGCAGCCATTTGCTAAAATCATTTATTTCCCTCATGAATGTACACACAACACCCCATACTGACAGAAAAACACAGAATTGTGACATTTTTGCAGATTTATTGCAAAATAAAAACTGAAATATCATATGGTCCTAAGTATTCAGACCGTTTGCTCAGTATTTATAAATATTCTAATACAGCCATGAGTCTTTTTGGGAAAGATGCCAAAAAGACTCCAGAGAATCTTATTTCTCACCATCTTAGAGTCCTTCAGGTGTTCTTTAGCAAACTCCATGCGGGCTTTTCATGTGTCTTGCACTGAGGAAAAAGCCCCGACTGGTTGAGGACTGCAGTGATGGTTGACTTTCTACAACTTTCTCCCATCTCCCGACTGCATCTCTGGAGCTCAGCCACAGTAGTCTTTGGGTTCTTCTTTACCTCTCTCACCAAGGCTCTTCTCCACCGATAGCTCAGTTTGGCCGGACAGCCAGTTCTAAGAAGGGCTCTGGTCGTCCCAAGCGTCTTCCATTTAAGGTTTATGGAGGCCACTGTGCTCTTAAGATCCTTAATGGCAGCAGAATTTTTTTGTAACATGGCCAGATCTGTGCCTTGTCACAATTCTGTCTCTGAGCTCTTCAGGCAGTTCCTTTGACCTCATGATTCTCATTTCCGTTCCCACTGTATATATATATATGTATATTTATATATACATCCCGATGTCAGGATGAATAAACATACACACATATTATTAGTCCAGCATGACTATATTGTTTATTAAGCAAATACCACAGTACAAATATTATAATGAAATAAACAAATGTAAAATTAATTCTTATTTACAACTTAATACATAGAATATGGTTAGAGGGAGAAACCAAATGTTCAATGTTTCACCATGATATTAAATAAAACAACTTCTTAATATGGAACCTGTACCAACATGACGTACCATTACAAGCAAACATGGACAACATTTGGACTCCATCCACAGTCCTCAATTAAACCTCACATTTTAAATAGTGCTAAACAACTCTAAAGAAATACATATTCCTGTCATTAGCCTTTTAAATGTTAATAAACCTCCATTAAACTTTCGTTACTTTAAAAATGCATCTAGAAAACAGCACGTATTCCACTGACTCTTAAAGTTTCTTTAGTTCCTCGATACAAACAAAATATAAAAGTTTCACTTGCTGTCATCTGAGCTGCTTCCAATTATTACAGAACTATACTTAAACACTGACATAATTTAATAGCTCATAATAGTTTTGTGAATATTTACAGGTGACTCTTGGCATGAAGTTGTCCCATGCAGCGTCTGGATGCGCTATGCTTTTTGATTATACTGCTACATGAATGTAAAAGCAGCTAAAAATGCATACCTGATAATAAAGTACATAAGCTGCCGGGCAAAGCTGCAGTGTGGCAGTACCATGACGTTTCTTTTCTCCTGTGCTTTTCAGCCTTTTTGAAATGTTGCGTACCTATTACATGTAAAAACCAAACAATTTCTGAAATATATAATGTATCTGATACTCAATCAATTCAGCTGCATCAATTAAAAAATAAATCACACATTGATAACATAGCTCAATTACATCACAGATGGCAATAAGTGAACAATTTAAAGAATGCGAACTCACACCAGCAATAGATAATAGCCAACTTTTCATTAATACCATTTTAGTACACTCATAAATGAGCGTGCTGAACTTTGCGTACCTAAAAGGTCACTTCCCCACCAGAGCCTGTGATCTGACACACTGAATAAAAAACACGTTAAACAGTTCAGAATGATGGTAGCATTTAAATGCTCTTTTACATTTCGATATGCGTTATGTGAACATCTCTTACTTACTACTCCTGAAAGTAAATGCTCCAGCAGATCTGAATGATTAAAATGAGTCTAGTTCCTTAATGGACTGAGCTGAGAGGTCTGCTGTTGCCTCTATCTGATTGGTTCTCTTCTCGGGGTTATACAAGGACACAACTCAGTTGCTCAACTAGTATCACGTGAAAACGGGCAGGCAGAGTGGAGCTCACAGCAGGTGCAGCGTGCAAACTACTAGTATACATTATGAATAAAATATTTCTCGTAAGAGCACAGCCATTGGTGTCGCTTTGTTTTGAAAAGTGGTGGAGCCTTGGGAAGGGGGTTACGCAGATGCGCTGCTTGTTATGTCTCAAAACGGTGAACTCTTAGCTCCTGTATATTAATTATGATATGCAAACATGATTAAGCATCTTTTGCTCAACAGATTACATGTGAAGTACAGTAGCACATTTTATATAAAGTCTGAAATAACATTAGCATTATGCATTTTTATCCTTTAAACTTATTTAAGTCACATTTGTGTTGCTGTGTTCTCAATGCAGCAGTTATTCTTGCTAAATATTCATACAAGTGTTAATGTTTAATCTTTGGTCTAGCAAAAAGTATTCCTTAAAGAGCTATAAGAGCTTTCAGGCTCTAATTCGCACTAACGGAACGGGAACAAGCTGTGGAAGTGATTAGAACCAGTGTGCATTGGAGAGCAACTGTCACTGATGCCCACATCAACTGCCCAGAAAACATTCAAAATATCAAATGCTCTCCACTTCACAAATGGAGATGCTGTATCTGTATTAGATATCTGTATCCCTACTGCAAGCTACTTCATAATGTGTTGGGACTAAATTGTGGTGGGAACATATCCCTTATAAATTATGCCAATTAGAGGCACCTTTGTGGTACCCAAATATTCACATGAATAGCATAACAAACCCTCTTCTGAGCAACTCATTTCCTGTGCTGGGTCACAGGTCTGAATGAACCCTTTCGTTTATAATATTTAGAAACAATCCGCTGTGTAAATGCTATGCTCAAACACATTAAATCAGCAAAGGTTAAGTGCATTATACTCGCGAAACCACCCCAACTTCCGCTTCTAAACCTCAGAGAAGTGATTTCTCAGTGTCCACAGTCCCTTACACAGGTGGTCAGAGACGAGAGATGTCCCCGTTGAGACCCAGTTCCCCCACACTCTCATAGTCAGGTTCCACTTTCCCATTGCCCTGATGAGCCTCTTCAGATGCTTTGGAGATCTTGATGGTCTCGTACCCAGGGTCTGCATTCTCTGTAAGCCCCTCCGGAGGCTGGGAGCCAAGAGCCTCTGGGAAGTCATCCCCAACCGTGGCGTAAAGATCACTGGAAGTCGACTCCGGCACCATTGCCTTGATGTCTCCAATGCTGCTGTAGTCATTCTCAGTTTCCTTAATGGAATTCTTCTCTACCTTTGAGTACTTATCTGATAACTGGAATTGTAAATGTAACAGAGAATAAGACATCTTCACTCCACAGACTTTGGGTGTATTCCAGAAAGCAGGTTACGTGACATACCCAGGTATGTTTGAGGATAAGCAAGCGGATGACCTCAGCTTTCGATGCATTTTTGGAACCACATAACCAGAGCAAGCAAGGTTTGGGGTTAATAAACCGAAAGTTTAGGGCTGAGCTGACAGTAAGTTAACCGTGTTTTCTGGAATACACCCTTGGTTTAGTGTGATATTAATAATCACATATTATTAATTATTGCAAAGACTTGAAGTTGGTTTTTACCAGATGCAGGTGCTTAGCCTACCTCACTGTCTGGAGACACGTTGTCCTGGAGCTCTGCAGTTGTCAGCGGGGAGTGTAACTGTTGGACAATGTTTGAAACAAGACCATTAGTTAAAAACGCTTCATATTTAATCAATTTAAACATGCAGCAGCATAGGAAATGGCTTACTTCAGCTGACACATGCTAGTGTCAAGGACTGATTGATGCAAAAACGAAGCCACTTATTCATTACTTAAGAGTTACTGATTGAAATCAAATGTACAGTTCCTCTCCTAGCAAGAGCGGTTGTATATTTACAAAGAGAATCAATAATGGAGTCATTAATTAACAAAGTAAATCCTACAGAAGATCAATAGCAGACACCTTGGCTGTTGAAGAATATGTTATATCAGTCCCTGTCGCAGACAGATTACAGTAAAGCGGGAAACTTGCTATAAACCATTCAAGATTAATCCTCAGATGTTTTAGTGCCAAAATTTCAAGCCTGTTTTGATGATGCCATCTCACCCCGTGAACTTGAGGTGTGCTTTGCTTTGATATGGTTGCTCAGAATGTGCATCAGGGACTCGCCAGATGCGCTTTGATATTGGTTTAATTAGCAGAG
Organism: Enteromius paludinosus; assembly: GCA_032361165.1. Taxonomy (NCBI): domain Eukaryota; kingdom Metazoa; phylum Chordata; class Actinopteri; order Cypriniformes; family Cyprinidae; genus Enteromius; species Enteromius paludinosus. Next base: position 7,072,733 of record JAUMHQ010000082.1, read on the forward strand.
CAATTAATTTAATAGCCAATCCGTGTGGCTCCGCGAAAACACCCCCTGACCTCATCACAACTAACAAATGTCTCTTACAATAGTGCTTATCTGCTAATTCACTCTAGCCTTTGTCTCTAACTAGCCCTCTAAATTAATTAAAGTGTCTCTCCCATTGATTTGCCCATATAAGAAATGAATAATTATCGGAAGCGTTTCAAAAATACTGCAACGTCATCATTACACACACATACACCCACATATATTAACGTCACGGTTCAGTACGATTTCGGTACAACTTTTTAAATAGTGATTTACTGAACAATTTGCTCTCTTTAAATACATTTAGATATATACACATACATTTTCTTAGTGGTAAAATATTTATATATACTATATATGTTTATTATATATAGGATAACAATTCACTAATATTACTATGAATGGGAGAAAGTGAAATGTCCAATATGGTGGAATAAGTCTGCCTTATAAATAAAAGACCCAGCCACTGGTTGGTAAAGTCATTGCATCATAGAAATTGATGTTAAAAGCTCCACTTCCCATAAAAACAATCTGCACAGGACTGCACATGTACGTTTGCTACAGTATTAATTGCTTTTTAACGCTATTTGAGTATAAGAAAAAACATTTATTGGACAGTTTATGTCAGTTTTTATTGCTGATTTAAAATATGTTATTTAAAGTACATATTTCTCCACTCAGTAGAAGTTCGTCTTGTAAGTCTGAAATTGCTGCCTTGCCTTGAGGCATTGCAAATATGCCCGAAGAGTAAACTGACTTTGACTACACCCACAAACACCTGAGTAGAGACCTCAATATAAAACATCATTTATTTTGCCAAATTTTGCATAATACTGAGGTGGAATTAAAAATTAACTGGTGGGTCCATTTGGAGTGCCCTTCATACTGAACACATACATTCCCCAACGGCTGATTACCTTGTTAAGTTCACATTAGATCATCATACCCTGACTGTTACAGGATGCTGACGGTATGGCCCGGGTGTGAAAGAACGGCCTGTAGTGCTGCACTCAACGGTGTCGATTAGTATTTGCTTCTACACAGTTGTCAGCATGTGCCCGTGCATTTTTTGACAAGGCATCAGTGCTAACAATAAATGTCCTTCCCTTCAGCAGGAGACTTCTGAGTGTTGATGTGCTGAAATAACAGTTTATCAAAGACAGCTGCCCTCGGTCCGTCACGCTAGCATAGTGACAGTGGCATCAATGCATAATGACACACATGGCACTCCGCTCAAGCCAGGCTTACGCGCTTCCCTCAAATAACCAAACATACAGTGCAGTCCACCCCATCGACTAATGAGGCATTGTGTCCGATGTGCGTGCATGTGTTACAACATTTGCTAGCCAGTTCAGGCGTACACATACTGATGTACCTGGAAACACACACTCTGCCGTCTCATTCATCATGAGGGTGAGACGTTGTCAGACGTTGGACAGCTGGAATGCACTGATTGCCATACGCATATGTGACCAAGGAGATGAATTACAGCAGCCCCATTACATAGCTACATCAGGCCACAGCGAATGGGATTTGGATTGATAGGTGTCAAGTTTAAACCAGTGGTGTAGTAGGAGACACTTTACCCCAAAGGACGCCAGTGCCAAATCCAGTTGCCAATCTGGAATCATTAAACACATTTACAGAAAGGTTGCCTCTGCACTGGCTCTTAAACAGTAACTACTGATATCAGAAGCCCAAGATTTTTCGGAAAGTCTGATGCAAAACAAAACTAATTGCTTACTTAAAACTGGTTCAGTTGGTGAATATCACTTTCCCATGTACTGTACATTGTGTCGCATCATTATGCACCTCACAGGTCAGCACAAGCACGGGTCAGTTTTGGGTAGATCTCTGGCTGAGCATGAAATCTAGCACCATTTTTTGGTGGAAAAGACATATAATTGATCTTGAGTACAAGGACAAAGGAAACAGAAATACAGGGCGAAAATATCAAATGAGAATAACAAAAGGAGAGAGAGTGAAGATTAGAGCAAAAGAGAGAGACTGACAGAGCGAGAGTATAAGAGGGAAGTGATGAACAAAGGAGGCGCAGGGCGTCCTCGGCTGGTGACAGTAGTGTGTAGCTGTAGTGGATGCTCAACAGCAGCCTGTCTGCTCTCCTCTCCTCTACAGATGGCTTCATTTGTATGCTACAGAGGCACGTACGTATATCACCGCCAACCGAAAAGATTGTAATTAAACTGAAAACACACTGTTCTTTATTATTCTCTTGCAGTCTCTAGGTTTAGCTGGCACTGGAGAATGTTGGTGCATTTATTTATTTATTTTTTGGTACCTGCAATTCTTTTTTGTTCTTGATTATACATACTCTGCATGAGATGGAGTAGTTTGTGCTAAAGGAAGTGATTACTGCAGGAGAGCACCTTATGCTGTATTTAACCCTTTAAATTAACCTTACAAAAATGCTACTGGGTGACTGCCATATTCATTTGACTTACATGCTACATCAGGAATGCCCAGTCATGCTCCTGAAAGATATAAGCTCTTAGTTTTAAACTTAATTAAACACACCTGAGCCAGTCAATCAATCAATACCAATATACTACAGCACCCCTATTCCCTACCATATACATTATGTAAGAGAAAAATGTTCAATAATTGGATGAGCTGCTATTTCTAGCAAAAAGTGTGCATCCAATGAATTACTATCCCATGAAAACTAGGGAGACGATTCATAAAAGTTTGTTAAGGGACATATATGGACCTCACAAAGTAATTCATTCAAATGTAGTACCTATTCTTAAAGGGATGGTTCACCCAAAAATTAAAATTCTGTCTTTCTTTGCTCACACTCATGTCGTTCCGAAGCTGTAAGACTTATAATTATATTTTTGCATGAACAGCAATGCAGCTACAATGTTCAAGGTCCAGAAACGTAGTAAAAACATGCTTAAAATTTGACATCAGCAGTAACAGTAATTTTATAAAACTATGAAAATATTTTTGTGCGCAAAGTAGTTACCATGCTGTCTATGCAAGGTCAGAGAGCATTCAGGTTTCATCAAACAAATCTAAATTTGGTTTTAGAGTGTTTGGAACACCATGAGGGCAAGTAATCAATGCCAGAATCATTTTTGGATGAAAAATCCATTTAAAGTGCACAGTTTTGGCCACAGGGACAACAAATGATATGATAGATAAATCCAGTACCTGTACAACTTCTGCCAGGCAAAACAAGTGCACGTATGCCTTGTGATAATGTGGATTCATGTGAGAAAGTGTACTCTACAGTTTTCCTTACAGGGCAACAATGGTACTTTCATAAAAAAGGAGAGTTTGTTAGCCCACCTGTCCATTTAGAATCTGCTGATTCTCATTCTCATCCAGTACTTTGTCTGGTACAGGAGGTGGTTTTTCATCCTCAGGCTCTTCGAAATTCACAATCGCGGCCGAGCGCCTGGCCTCCATGTCAGTGCTGTAGCGGCTCTTCTTGCTGAGGTTGACGGAGGCATACTCCACGCCATTGGGCAGCATGGTGTAGTCTGGTGTAGCGGGGCTTGGGTGGCCGTTAAGAAGAGGAGCAGGTGGTTCCTCTGGGCTTAGTGTACCGTTGCAAAGGCCAATGTCCTTGATTTCTTTCACCGTCTCGTATAGACAATCCTCGACACTGACATCACGGGAGGCACTGTCCTTCACCACCTCGTACGTGCCTTCTCCTGAGGGAGCTTGAGCGTCGATGGATGCTTTGAGGGTATCTGTGGGAGGAATGCTGGGTAATTCGCGATCCTGGTGATACTTTGAGGATCTGATCTCTGATTGGCTGGACAGCATGTCTTCTGAAGGCTGGGGACTTGTGTCCATTGTGTCTGTTAGTACTGAGGACAGAGGTAAGTAGAAAGAGAGTAAAAATCTGCTATAGTCATTTACAGACAGTGTCAATAAGACTTTGCTGTAGAACTGTTACCTGTACCACTGGTAAGAGGCCCATTATGAGAGCTGCTGACTGCCAAATCAGTCCCATGGCTCTCTACGGACTGGCTGCATACTTCCTTTTCTGACACCTGCAGAGAAATAGGATATAATATGTTACCTATGCACTACATATGACTAAAAAAAACTATTCAATGATGCAATTGGCCTTTAGACTGCAAGCTAAAGAAGAGGACCTCAAGCTCAGGGTCCCGAAAACACAAAGGGTCGAGATGAGATGCATGCTAGACTTTTTATTATTTCTTATAGGTTAAAAGGTCAATGATAAAACTAAATGTGAAATGTTACTGGTTAACTTGTGAGACGGTATAGTGCATAGCTTAGTTCTTTGATGCTGGTGGTGAAGCAAGAACTTAAATGAAAGAAAATGTGCCATGGACCAAAAAAGGTTGACAACCCCTTCTATAAGGAGACCGGAGACAAAGACACTTGGATTGAGCTCTTTGTTTGCCTCTTTAAACCATGGCAAAAACACCATGCAGTGGCACTATGGGATCACCTAGTGGTGGGTAATAGATGTGCCTGTTGCCAGGGTGATGAAGTCCTTCAGATACAGGAGGTTGAAAGCTGAGAGCCACTCAGATTGTCACAGCAAGACAAAGACCCCATTTAACCTGTCAGGCTGTGACAGACACCGACATTTTAAACGAAGCCCTCCTCGATATATTGACAGGCAAGATGTACATTATTGTGTAAAGGTTAGCCTTCAGATATCCATCAAAACTATAGAGGCTTACAAGGTTAACCAAGAGATAATGTTAGACATTTGCTTAATCGTGTCACAATCGTTAATGCTCACTTTATATAATACAGAGGGTCTCAACCTGGAGGTCACAGCCACGTGTTCGTCACCAGTGCGGTTATCTGATCAATTTTCATACACAACTAGTTTACCTTTATATAGAAATATGTAGCTTCTCTTAAGCTTAAAATGTAATGTGACAAATAGCGGCTACAGTGAAACCTAAGTTTTTGCAGTTGACTAAACTATGAATTGCTCTGATTTAAATTCTAATCAATTAATTACTATTAATTCAATACTATTTTTCCATTTCTAGTTTAGAGATAACAAGATTTCTCTGTTGTTGGAAAAAAAGTCACTCGTTCACCAAGACTGTATATAATTGGTCAAAAATAAAGCAAAACAGTAATAAAAATGTTCTAAAGAACATTTCAATTCAAATGCATTTTAAAACGTAGTTTATTCCTGTGATGCAACACTGAACTTTCAGCCTGAGTTTTCCTTTCTTCAAAGTCCTGCTAAATACTTTTGTGGAGGCAGTCACACGTTTTTTTCTTTCGACTCATTTGTCAAAAGTTCAGTTGAACAGCATTTGCAATAGAAATTGAAACAGAAATCTTTTGTAACTGGTTTATTTTGTAATTCGTTTTTAGTATTTTAGTTATTTGACAAAGTATCTAATGGTTTGGTTTATGCAAGTGCTGGTTTTATAGTGGTACCTACAGGACCTCTTTTCCCCATGCTAAAATCATTTGTTAAAGTTTTAGTACAGTCGATACCCGTTAAACCTGACTAAGTAGTAAAATGTGTTATTCTTAATGTAATCTTCAAGTCTTTTAATTACTCCTGCGAAATACAAACTGAGTCGCAAACCTCAAATTGTCGAGAGCCCAGTTTCTGTCATGCTGAATTCATAACCATCGAGTGTAATTGTAACAGCATGTGCATAAAGGCCACCGTTAAGATATTTTTACAGCTTTCATGCTGCTGTCAGTGTAGTGCGCAGCATGCAAATGCGGTATGCATAGCTAACGATAAAATTGAGGTAAACGCACCCTGATGAAAACAATGAACATAAAATCAACATCTGGCTGTGTGGTGGCCTCGTGATCTGTGTATTGCACATGTGCTCCACAAGCCTTTATAATCAGTCAACAAGCCACAAACACATGCTGGTGGGCCCCCTCATTTAATGACAGTTACAATGAACGATTCATGCGTAAAAGAGTCCCACAGACCCATCCCATACAGCTGTTTGTGTGTGTTTAGCACTCAATTATGCCCTCAGTAGGTCAAACTAATGTCTTGACTGCTAAACATCTCCTGAACTTTTGAACTGTGTCCTTGGATGATATTTCACAGAAAACACCCACTCAGATGCAACAGATCCAGAGAGAAAGGCAACTCATGTGTGACGTTTTTTCATCTCCTTGCGGCCAAACAAAAATGTTAATCTGTCTGCTTCATGCTTTCTTCCCACAAACCCCCGGGTTGCACAATGACCGTCCATTCTCTTCTCTGCTCTCCCGTCTTCACTAGGCCCCCGAGCAACGTAGTCACACATTCTCATGACTAAAACACTCTAAAGATGGTTTGTGTAATCTTGGGACTCTCTGTGATTAAAAATGCCTTTTGAAATGAAAAACGAGGAACGGCCACAATGAGGCAGCACAGGCTTAAATCTCTTAGATGGAAAGCATCACTGAAGCACATGCTTACCCCATTCATCAGGTTTTCATGGTCTCCCGGCGGCCCCCCTTTTTTCTGCCTGTGGAGTCAGAGGGAGAGAATTACTGAGAAATTTTGATTAAGTCTGTAGATTTGGCTGTGTGCTCTAAATCTATTGTCTGTTGCTTTTTTTGTGGCAACATTCAATATCATATTCTAAGATGTAAACTAAGCCTTGTTCTAGACAGCAAAGCATTTAAAATCACATTTAATATATCATTGGATGAAGGACTAAGCTTTATGTGCTCCAAAAGAAACAAAAATACTTGCATAATTTCTTCTTATTACATAAAAATAATTTAAATTATTTTTTTTTTAAATGAAAGGAAAATTACAACTGATCTTGTCAAGCAATACATGTCAAATTAATTAATTCCATGACATACTAAATATTAGTGACAGACTAATATATTTTTTTGTTATTTGCTATTTTTATTTTACCAGTTAGAGATAATAACTGAAAATTAAGAACTGAAATCCAATCTTGGTGGACTTATATATACACACACACACACACATATTTCCATGGCAGTTTGGGGAAAGAGAAATAAATCAGTGGAATCCTGCAGAATGGATTTATTGTGAAATGTGGTAAACTGTTAAATAAAGATTAGAGCAAAACTCTCATATTAGTAGATGAAAGCCTATTTTAGAAAGCATAATTAAATGATGTAATAACAGAAATGAGGTATGTGTTGAATTTAGTTGATGCCAGTTGATGCCAATCCAATTCTATGAATCTTTCTGAATGTGCAGATTCCACACAAGCCTGCTCATTTGTTGACAGAAATGTATTTTATATTGGTATTAACTATTAGCTATTATCTGCTGCTATATATAGTCTGCTCTATAATTTTAGACATATGCAAGAGTAGGATATTTTAATGATACTCACCCCTGACAGCTCGCACACAGCAGCAGCAGGACAGAGACTAGCAGGAAAGCCGTGAGCACCGTGAGCGTGCCTACAAGTGCCAGCTCCCCTTTAGCCAGGGCCGCCGCCCCTGTGACCTCTGACCCCACAGCCCCTGACCCCAACATAGCACTCAGCGCAGGAGCCATTATACATCACAATGTTGAGTCGCCTTCATCAACCAAATGCACCTCACTGCAGAGGCTGGACACAAAAGTGGATAGAGCCATAGAGTAAGAATGGGGGAGGAGAGAAGAATAACAGATTGATGTTTGATGGGTTTTCCAAAAGACCTTTGTACTTCACAAGAGTCAGCAAACCAAATCAGAAAAAAACTTCTCTTTAATATTCCAGATGCTGGAATATTATTAATATATTTAAGTGTAACATTCTCTTAAATAATCGAATTGATCATCTCAGATCCAAATGACGTCATTGAACTAACTTGCAATCATCCCTAACTATGGTAGAGCTCTTTGTCCACATAAGTTTTGCGAATCCTCAGCCACAAGGTGGCAGACATGCGCAGATGTACAGTCCTGTCATGCGGTACCGCAGTGAGCTCAGCCCGAGGTTCCTTCAGAACAAACGGCTCTTGGACGCTTCATTCAGTAACCCAAACATGTCGGCTAGTTTCATTTGACAGCGAGCCAGATTAAACAGAGTCCTGGTCCAGGATGATGTGTGATGGTGGGCCCCACCTTCACAAGCTGAATAGACAGATAACAATCAAATGGCTGGCATCCCAGTGGAGACTGAGGCCTGGGCAGCGCTTCTGATCTTTTCTGAGAGGGGAGATGGACAGCACAGCTGCCTCTCTGAAGGGTGAGTCTTTCCTCTTCACTTTCTCCAACTCTCCGATAAGAAGCAGAAGAATGAAAGCCACCCAGATCCACCAAGAACATAAAGTTGGCATTCATACTGAATAAACCCAAATCTTAATTTTCAATGCAAAAACTATTGTCCTGCTGTTTAAGTGCATAGTTGATGCATACCAGAAGAAGTACTGTAGGCTTGTACGAGATGAAAAAGCCAATTGTGCTACTCGAGAAACTATATGCAAATAATATTACTGAGGCGTAGGGATTAACATATTAACTGATTCTAATACATAAATAATGCCTGTGAAACTGCAGAACAGTTTCAGTAGTGGTGGTTTCACTGAAGTACTAAGAGTTACATTGATAACCGTATCAAATATTAGTTTGTTTAAAGGTGCCATAGAATGCATTGAGATAATATTTTAAATTGTTCTCTGATATGTACATAGAAGGTATGTAGCTTA
>JAUMHQ010000082.1:7090161-7108320 GCA_032361165.1 Enteromius paludinosus
ATTTCAGTTTTTCTTTTTTAATAAATCTGCAAAAATGTCAACAATTCTGTGTTTTTCTGTCAATATGAGGTGCTGTGTGTACATTAATGAAGAAAGAAAAAAAACTTAAATGATTTTAGCAAATTGCTGCAAAATAACAAAGACTGAAAAATTGATGGGGGTCTGAATACTATCCGTACCCACTATATATATGTATGTGTATGTGTGTGTGTGTGTGTGTTTTCCTGTTCACCATCAGAAAGAGAACGTAAGTGATCTCTATCACTACAGGTATATGCAGAATACCACAAGTACTGACAATTGCGGTTATTCTGTAAAATTCTAATTCCAGTAACTCTCACTTTATATTCTTTTTGTTAAATGTAAAAAAAAATTATATTTTTATTAGTATTAAAATCAGTCGAAATTTGAAATTTGAACATGTGTAATTAATTTTCTAAAATATTGTATTGTATTTTTTTGCAAATGGAAATGAAGAGTTAATGTGCTGATCATTTCTAACCATTCAAATAATTGTCAAAACTACAAATATTAACAATCATTTAATTAAATTAATTTGCACAATTAAAATATTTACATAAATAAAATTACATGTAAATCAAATTAGAAAATAATACAAGAAAAATAATAAAAGAATAAAACTAAATATTACTTATTACTAATGAATTTAATTTCAATATTCAAACTATACAATATAATATAAATGTATACAACTGTAAAATATATATATATATTTTTTTTTCATGTTAATAAAGCACACTAAATTGAAACAGAGAGACAGAGAGAGAGAAGCGGGAGGAGGAGAAAAGGCTGTCTTGGTGAGACCATGTTTATTAGATTAACAAGCTGAACATGCCTCTCAATGAGAGACCACATAACTTAGATTGATAGAGCTGCCGATAACTTTGCTGTCCGACATTGGAGCTCCAGTGAGAGGCATTGGTGTGCAGATAAAGGGATTAGCACACAGTATGAGAACAACTCCTGCCCGGCTCTCCGGCTGCTCTGCAGGGAAGGTACAAGTGTAGCACCTTTGACAGGATTAATCACAATACAGAGCATCAGTGAATATCTTATAGTCACATACTGTATAAAAAGACCTTTGAACCTAGCCCATGACCACACCCAATCACCAGTCCTGCTCCACACCTCAGCCTATCAGAGGAGTTACTGCAGGGCAATACGGTTTTAATGCAGCACATAAGGAACACACTGGACACATGACATGGGAGTATCGCATTTCATCAAAAGGGCTCTCAGGTTCAGAAACAGCAATTGATTTATTAAAAGCTGTCAGTAAACGCCTGTATTAAACCCCAACCCAGCCCTTTAACATACACTCTGTCACTACAACTGATGACTTATGTCTGATGTTGTGTTGAAAGTGAGATGTGAAACTAGTTCCACCCTTATAGCAGCAACTAACAGTTCCTTCAGTAACCAAACACTCGAAGAGTCTTGGTTTATTCAATTATAAATACTCTACAAACACTGTATTATGCTAAATGTTAAAGAAGGGATAGTTCACCCTAAATTGAAATTATGTTATCATATATACTTACATTTACATTCCCTTCTTGTGTGAATTTCTTGTGAAGCGGACATCTTGATGTCTTTCACACACACATACATATATATATATAAACATACTGTATATATTATAGCCAATATTTTTGTTTTTCAATGGATAAAAGCTTTTTCAGAAACTTCTTCAGTGTTGTCTTTATGATATTTTATATTAAGAAGCCTTTATGGTTTAGTAAGGTAGTCCTTTGCATCATATTTGAGGGTTATTTATATCAATATTCAAAAACCTTTGCCATTTAACACCGTTATAAGTGAATCATGGCTTCATACTGTGGATTTATATACCAATAAACAATATTTGAGCATCAAGTCATCAAAGCAACTGAAGAAATTCCTTTCACCCTCCGCCCTTGCTTGTGGTTTTCTTGAAATGCGAGCAGAGAGGACAGAGAGGGTGTTTGCAGGATTGGGCTGCACCTCTGTGTGATTTATTAGCTGGTGGGGGAGGGGAGCTCCTCAGAACACCGGCACCCCCTCCACCTGATTTATTTGATTTAGTGCACATGGAGTGGGGGTGCTGGTCAAACAAGTGTGTGTCTGTTGCGTGTTTGTGTATGTATGTGTGTGTAGACGGGGAGGTTAGCACATAGCTCTGCTGACGTTTATCCTGACCTTTCCAGCACACCATTTATCAGCAGAGCCACCACAGGGTATGAATCCATATAGCTTTGGTTAGGATCTCTGTGTCCCATCACGTCCTCAGCTTCAACATCATGTATCATCAAGCAATATAATTTTCATCAGCATGTAAAGATGGGATGTATAGAGGCTATCTGATCTCAGAGGGATATGAAGGGTCATTTTAATGACAATGAAGGGGAAAAATGTAACACAAGGCCTGGTTAGTATCACACTGCAGACTATTTTAATAATACACATACAGTTCTGTACTGTGCGTCATATATGTTGCACGTACTATGGAAAAATTGGTCTGTGTGATGAATAAATTTGCCACTGTAGCACATGTGCGATACAGTTTTGCATGTTCATAACACAGCTGCTCAATAGTGTGAAGTGATTTGGTTGTGCATCATACTTGGTAGTTGGGGGTGTGCAATGTTTGCAGTTTGACAGCACTAATAAGTATATAGAATTTTGTTATTCGGTTTTTATTTTTGGGTGGACCATCTCACTGCAACCAGCATCCTGTGTAATTAATCCCATTAAATGTTTTATTGGATTGACAGCCCTAGTGTTATTTCCTTTTATGGGGCTCATAATTATATCTGTATCTGTTTAAAAGCAGTAAATCTTTGAAAACAAATCTGTTTTAGCACAGTAAATGAATCCGCAATACTGAGCGATTCAGCGGAGATGTCTGCTAACAGAATAGAAATGAACCAATTAAAGCATCTGCCTGCCCTACAGAGCTCAGTCTGAGCAGGAGAATACATTAGCAAGCTGTGAAGCTGTATCTGCAGACATGTTTGACACTTTTAGGTGCTCAGTTGGTTTTGGTCAATGCCAGAGATTTGAAAGCAGTCGATTATCTAGCAGAAAGCACATATTTCTGCAGGAAAGAGACTTCACTAACCGTCTCTGCCTCTCTTTAGTGCTACAGATTGTAAATGCATGTTTATCCAGACTGGTACTATTAGCTACATAAAGCCTGTCTGGAGGCCTTCAGTTTAATTAGGAGTTTGTACAACCTGGCGTACTTGTTAAAATATGAATTTAAATATGAAATATTGATTAAGAGTTTTAAAAATTAATAAAAGCCATTTCTTCTCATCCTTAAGGCATGTTTAATTTTATTTCCCTGTCATGAGAGTAATTAATAAATATGCATGCGATGTGTAATTGCACTCTATTGGGAGCTTCTGCTGCTTCCTCATCATGTCAGAATTACCATAAGTACACTTTCCGACTTGTAAAAACCATTCATGTTATAATTACAAGTTTAAAATGCCGTTTCTTCTCTCACTTGACCGTTGTAACCTAATGCAAAAAAAAAACACCAATGGCAGCAGGTTTAAAATGGTCTTGATAAGTCAAGTGTGTAAATAATGACATCATAATAGTTGCATATGCATTATGTTGCAGCGTTTTATTAATTCAGAGTCAAAGTCTAACCTAAACATACCTAAAACTTTACAGTTTTTTTTTTATTTTGCTTTGCCAGCCCCAGTGATTTGTTGGTGGAAATGCAAATGCAGTGTGTTTTTGTTGGTACATTAGTAATCAGGCTAGTGTTACTCTACTCCACACCTGCGGCTCAAAAGCCCCACGGCTCTTCACATCCTCTTTTAGTGTTTGTACTGAAAGCTGGCTTGAAAGGTTTTGAAAAACCACCTTCCATTAGCGACAATTACATCTTAATTGACTGCCTTAATTTCTCCTATCAGAGCATTAATTCCCTCGATGCTTAAAGCTGAGCAAGTAAAGCTCACATACATACACACACACACACACACGTCCATACACACTCTCCATTCTTCAGCGCTGACATATTGCCCATCATGTCGGTCTGGCTTTCTGCCTGATCACTCTATCAGGATGTAATTTGAGCAGCCGTTCAAAGCCCAAGTCGTTAGCATGAAATATGATGAAGCACCCGAATCCCAGAGCACTGTCCGGCAGCTCGCTTTTCATATTTGCCTCAATCCTACGGGGTCATTAATAATTCTGTTCAAATGGTTCTATAATGGCTATCATATTTTTTTCCTCACAAGCTGGAAAATCTCATATCCACTGCTGGGCCCTGACCTCAATCCGGAATGAACAATAACCATCTGAGTGACAGGCTGGGTTAAAGCTGGGCTGGTAAGTAATCAAGTAAATATTAAATTAGAAGACTTGAGCCTGGTTAAAGGTGAAGGGTGTAATTTCTACTTCACTGGAGTCACAAAACGGAACTAAAAATCCCTTAGAGTTGACATGTTAAAGGAAATAGACAGTTGACCCCCCAAAAAATCTATAAATCCATTATTTTTAAAATCCATACCAATACAGTAGTTTCTAGGCTCACTCCATAATATAATAATCATTTTAAAAAATTGTGAAAAGTGGCATTTTCAGGGGAATTATTCCTTTAAGAGCACAGTAAGCATTAGAAGGAAACTGCATTTCTTTCCTACGGCTGAACCGCTACAAGAGGAATATTTTGTAATCCTCTGAGAGCCAATGCAGTATTTCTACCTGTGACAGAAGGCTTTACCCTCATTGCCTGGCGTTCACATACTCAGGACTATATTCTCAGAAAGCTCTTTCTACATATCAGGCTGTTTGAGACTCCCGCTGGAGTTGACAAACAGGATGATGGATTAGTTCCTCTCTGAGCCTTTGCAGTAAACAGAGTCCGTACAGCCCCTCATAATTAAAGAGAGAGTAAATCCAGTCCTAATGCCACACCACCAGGAGGTATTTCTAGGGACTCTTTCAAGGCTAGTGACTTGGCCCTGGGACCCTCGAGGGCCTTAAATAAACCAGGCAGAGCACAAGGCCACAGGAAACATAAGTTCAGTCTAAAAATACACAAGCATGAGCAATAACTGAGGAATACAGACCGGGGCTTCCACATAGAATTAGAGGAATGTGGCCGTATGGAGACTCCTGACTCCAGAAAGATGATTAAATGAGGTTTATGACCTTAGATGTATGTATGTTAGTCAAACGCCAATCTGTAGTGGATTACCACATCGTTGCATCTGCTTGAACATATAGTAGAAACAAGCAATTGTACAAGTGGCATGAATAAAAATACACAACCCTGCTGCTTCCGTTTCCCTTCAAAGGCCTTGATACACATCTGTGGCACTCAGGATTGACTCAGGACGGGTGACAGCATTGTACTTGACATTCCGCTTGGGACAATGAATTTGTAGGTCAATAAGAGATTAGGACAGTGTCTCGGAGCAGGGATGAATGAGGTCTCAAACGGTGTCACCAAAGGAAAGAAACATGGGACTCGGGGTATGAGCTAAGGTTAAAAAGAGAGAACTACAACTTCCTCTTCTCTTGTCTGGTTTTAAACTGTTTTTGTGGGTTTTTCTGAGTTTCTGTTTCTCATATTGCCTTGCAATCATGTTTAATAGATGCAATCATCTATTAAACAAAAGCTTTTTTCATTATTATATACATTATAAGCCTGTAAAATAAAACAATTACGGAGACCCTCTAACCAAATGGAGAACTGCAATTCAGAAAACAGCAACTAAAAACAGAACCTCATTTTTTAAGACACAAACCATTTGGGTATACACTACAAAAAAACATGTTTAAAGTTAATGAATAACTGAAGATTTGCATTTGGTGCATAAAATCCAGAGTCTACGTCAAAAGTAATGCATTAGCCCTCTTTTCTTTTAAGATGAAATTCAACTAAAAGTGAAGCCTCAAAGGTACACCCCACTGCTTTATGAGCGCGCAAATCAAGACCACCTAAAGGCGTGTTTTCACAGAAACCATTATGCTGTCATAAAAACCCTACACCTGCCAACCAGCACTAAACCGTTGCTTTGATGTGGGCTTCTTTAAGATGACAGCGAGTATGCAACAAGAAAAAAACATGAGGGAGGGAGAACAAGTGAAACTCCCTTCTGCTGAGCATGTCGTCTTTAGAACTCCGGAAGTGGTCTTCGCTAGAAAACAGACACGAAACTGTCAATAACACTAACCACTCCTTTACTCAGCTCAAATGTGTCTGTGCTGCATTTTGGTGCATAGACACAAAAGAAAATGCTATTTCCCTAAAGTTGTTCTTTCAATACTACTGTATGGAGACTAAATTTCCTCAGTATAAATAAAAATAACAGATGTTGATAAGAGTGGAAGAGTGGTCTTCTGAAACTAAAAAGGAAGAAAAAAAAGGAGAAACAGGACCGGGATCTTGTGTGTCTAATCATTCAAAAGTTTGGTGTCACGAACATTCCATTCATCAGTATCCTAAAAAAATGTATCGCTTAATATTAGATATTCGCATATTAGAATGATTTCTGAAAGATCACGTGACTCGTGAATGATGCTTTGCCATCACAGGAATAAATTACATTTTAAAACATCTTAAAATAGAACACAGCTATTTTACATTATAATCATTTTGGTTAAATAAATGCAGCATTAGTGAGCTTCTTTCAAAAACATTTAAATATATTTAAACGGTAGTGCATTATGCATGCACACAATAACTAGTTGACATTAAACCCAATAAAAGCAACTAAAATGAATAGTTGCACATTTCAAGACTTTGCGTCACCCATCAATTTGTGTTACAGTACATTCCTTTTATATTTTTGACTCTTATCATCATCTTATGCATATCTTTACTGAAAGACCCTCCAGGTTCCTGATTCCAGTTTGATGCTGCTTATCAACAAGTTATCTTAGAAGGCAAGGCAGCATAATTGTTGCTCGCTAGAACAGCTTCTGTTTAATGTGTTCCATTCTTTGGACAAACTTGTATTTGTCACAGCTGTTCAGACAATCCATCTCTTTCTCTCTCAGTGAGGAGTTGGTTTGTAAAAGATGACAGCACACAAAGGACCTTTAATGGAGTTACGACACAGGGCGTCAAAGCTGTGATACTATAATCACTAGTGATGGACTCCAGCTGCCGATGTAATTCTCTCCCCTATCTGTTCTGTCCCCAGAGGGACGTACTGTTCCATATGATAACCACTTTACCTCTCAGACACACTACATGGTAAATTAAGCATCAAGTAAAACAGTCTGACTGAGCATGGGTATTGCAACACATAGCACCTTGGTGGGAATACGCGATTGTTTAAAAGTTTTGGGGGAGTTTATTTTTAAGGAAATTAATACTTTTATTCAGCAGAATGGCATTCAATTGATGAAAGGTGGCGATTTGATGAAATAATTCTATTTCAAATAAATGCTGTTCTTGATGTAGCAAATCAGCATATTAGAATGATTTCTGACGGATCATGTGACAATAAAGATGACTTTGTCATCACAGGAATAAGTTACAATGTGAAAAAAAAAATCCAACCCAAAAAACGTTTTGACGCTAGTGTATGCGATTACGTTTCCCTACAATTGTAGTAGGTATGAAGAAGTATACTGTACAGCCACATTTCCTGCATCCAATCACTGCAACAGCACTGATTAAGCATGTGGCACGCTACGGGTGGGCACCTATGCTCATTTCTTATTATTCTCCCGTAACCCTTAGCTTTCCGGCTCTCACAAAGGAAAACCTCGGAGAGACCAAAGCAACACATGTGGCCTGATCGTTAGTTTCAAATATTTCCCTTTTCATGCTAATGTAAACTTGTCTTTTCAACTAAATGCCGGAGTGGATATGGAAACTTCCTCTAGCCACAAAAAAGAGAAGATCGCTGTACAGTGCTTGCCAAATATTCTCAAGCATATAACATTTCCAGCCTACAATAACATAATATTTCAAATGACAGTTTATTTAGGTAAAAAAATTTCCCCAAAAACCCTCCAAAATTCCACACTTGGGCAGTTTTTCTGGGAGACGAGTACTGTCGGGAATACTAACTTTGGGATTTAAAGCCAATGGAGACTCTTAAGTGCCCATCTGGCAGACGTCAGGCACCTCTCTGCCCACTCCACTGCTCTGCATTAAAATACAGAACGCTCGGGTCATGGCACCGAAAATGCTGCATCCTCCCAAAATCCCAGCACAGACAGGCGAAGTAATTAGAGAGATGAAAAGAAAAAGCTATAAATAAACAGACAATGGAACAAGCGTGTAAGTATAATACATTAGCCGTCGATGAATCACAGTAAAGTGTTCTCAAAGTGCAAGTAAAAGAACTTAAAGCATCTAAGTCACCTTGAAGCAGGCAGCACATATTTATTTTACCGCCCATATTTACAGGTAACAGTATTCACATCGTCTGTCCAATCAGTGTTTTGGTGCTGAATTCAGCAAAAGAGTACTGTAGAACTACTGTACACTTATTTATCAACATAATGTACCAATATAAGCCATTATGAACAGCCAATGCTTGAGTGAACTCACCCATTATGTGTCAGGCTTGATGCAAATTAAATATGCCATTTCGGTTCAAAACGCCTGAATTTAGATGATTTGAGAAGTTTTAAGCGTAGATTAATTATCAAGGCAAGGCAAGGCTAATATGATGTTTGTAATAATTCCAATGGTAAATTTTTAATACACAATTTAAAAAGGAAATCTTCATTTTATAATATTATTTATCATACTATTCATAAGCAGCAAATGTTACTGAGGAGTTTAAAAGTCATATTTAATGGTTGTATAAAGCTGCAGTTCAGTTATTTACCCGAAACATCATCAGTATGTAAAAAAACAAGGCCTAAGTTCTGTTGCAGTCACATAGTTTCTTCACTTTTACGTTTGAGTATGTGTAAAAATGGTAATACCCTCAATTATTTGACATAAAGAGATGGAGAACTGCGTGTGAAGTGAAGAGACAGAGCAAGTGTAATGTGAGAGATCTTAGCACCAGTCCAAACCATAAAGGCTCATTCACAGTTTTGGATGGAACACGCAGCATCTGTTTTGATGGTCTGTGCCTCTTTCTGGCCCCTCGGCCCTCACTGTGATTCAGTCGCAAAGTCATTCTTCGGAACGTTCTGCAGCAATTATTTCTGCTCAGCGGCGGTTAAACGGCGGGAACAGCTGGGGTGGAAGTTTGATGTCTCGGGGTATGTACGTGCGTCTGATTTAGGGTTCTGTTGGCTCACATTCCCAACCAATGACAAACGAGCGTCAGGATGAAAAAAAATGTATATCACATTTACAGCTTTTACAGGTCTCGCAGAAACCATGGCAGGCAGGTTAGCTGAAGATTACTTGCCTGTGTTCTTTTAGTACTTCTTCTTCACATACAAACCACGAGTCTGCTTCTTATAGTACTGGCATCCGGCCTAGAAGATGCTGGAGTGATGAAAAGAGACGCTCTCAAATGGCCAGTCAGATGTTCAGAGGAATAGGATTGAAAATGAGGGGGAAATGAAAGAGAAACTCTTTCAGTCTGTGGAAATCTGAGGGCTACTCAACATGAAATCGAAATGCACCCTAGTTACTTTCTTAATAGATGTCTTATTATGCACAATGCATCTGTGTATTTTCTTTCAAGAGCCTATCGCTCTGTTTCTGAAACACCTTTCTTGGCACCACTGAGGCCGCAGGCTGCTGGTTAATGTGACCAGTGCAGCTACTTTTTAATTACTTTTAAATGGATCTTTTACAAAAACAAATTCCGTAAATATCTCTAAAAATGCTTATGCTATTAAGATTATTTCTCAAAGAACAATGTATTTTTCATTTGATTATGCTTAAAACATTAAGCCACTGCAGTGAATAAAATCCTTAATATTAAAGATATATCTCTGAAATGTAACACAGTGTGTGTGTGTGTGTGTGTGTGTGTGTGTGTGTGTGTGTGTGAGTGTGTACAACAGCTCTTTCTGGTCCTCGAATCTGACTGGCTGAGAACCTTTTCCAGGAGTGCAATATTCTAGTGATAACCAGAACCCTAATGTTTTACTTGCAGTATTTCTCACAGCGAGTGTCATGGCAGATGTCCAGATCTATCACTATCATTTTTAAATGATATTGTTTTTGTTTCACAGAATGTAGTTTTAAGAGTTTTTAGGTGAGAATGTACTATAGTTGTTTCGACTTTAGATATGAAATTTGCCTCATTGTTTTCAGAGATGTGAGCTCCAGGGCGACAGAAGTCGTTCAGCACTCTTAAACCCACTGAGAGCAGCCTCAGCTTGGCCAGATCTTATGGAATTTATGGATGTTGCAGTCTGCAGCGAGACGCTCCTCGGAATTCACCGCCAGCTCTGATGTCTTTATATTCTCATAATTATTTCTTCTACATAAAACCGTCAGCTTTTAATGCAGTAATACAATACGTTTTCAATGAAGCAACTCGGTGGTCCTTCATAACTTGTTCTAAAGTTACATTTTTGAATCAGTAAGAACAATTACTAAAGAACTGGAAAAAGTTTGCTACCAAAGGGTCCAGCTGTGTTTCAGGAGGGAGGTTGTTCAATTCACTTCACATTTAGATGGACTCCTTTCTAAAATCCACTCAATTCCTTGGGATTTCCCCTCCGTCTATCCTGAATAGGGCTGGGTTTGGAGGTCAATACTTTTTAGGTAGCGACCCAATTGCCTCTATCCAACCAAGTATCGAAAAACGTCTCGTCGTTCGGTACCCAATTTCGTTACCTAAAGGGGTTAATCTCATTAACGTCAGTGAGCCAATAAGACTGTAGCACTAGCCAGTGTGTTTGACCAGGGCCCTGTTCCATAAAACAAGTTTACCAAATAAGCCAGGCTTATGGCAGATAGTCTGACTTATTTTAATACAAATTAACTGCCAATAAGTCAGGCTAACTGAAATAAGCCTGGCTTATACTCTAATCTTGGTTTATGGAACAGGCCCCAGAGGTGTGTAAGTGTGCCTTATGTTATTTACATATAATTTACACGACTGCATGTCATTTCTCTCTCTACATTAAGTTGCGCTTTCTGTATCTCGCACGCCGCAGTTCCGCCACACACACATATTAACATACAAGTGAGCACTCTGTAATAATGTATGGCGCAGATGGTTTTGTTTACTAGCATACTGACCTGTGCGTGACGCTTCCGGTGATATAAGGTCTTGCGTCTCACTAAATGAGGACATAAAAACCATAGGCTACATAAATAACATCTCCAAAACTGCTCCGAGGGTTACTTCAAGAGCATTTGACCGTTTCATTTTTTTCATTTGACCGAGTAAATCTATCGTCATATCATGTACACACAGAACTCTAGAGGTATTCATGGCAAGCCGTCAAAATAAAAGTTCGGTTTGGACATGGCAGTGGAAATATATTACTATAGATCAGTAGAATGTACATAGAAGGCTACAACAAAAATGATAAAAACAGTGTTCCTTCGGTGTTTTAAACTGTAATATTAAATCCCCGTTATTTTCCAACAATTAAATGAAATCTTCAGCAATTAAAAGACAAATGTTTTATGTCTTAAAAAAATTGAAATAGACAATTTTCAGAGGGGAAAAATGATAAGGCTATTGTAAGAATAAATAATAATGCACTAGTGTAAAGGTAGCACAACAGATGTGTAAACTGAAAACTATTTGAAGTTCATTAAAACTAATTTCATAATATTGGTATCGAAAAAGGTATCGTTCATTAACTCGTCTCGAACTCAACGATAGCTCAACTATCCGCTTCTTTTTTTTACTTGCTCTTGATTTCTTCCTGCTACCACCATATGTTTTCCATTCGCTGCTACATATTCAGAAAAAGCCCTGAATCACACACTTCCCCCTCCCTGCATTCTGCCTCTAAATGTTTCTTTTAAATTAGCTTACAAATAGCAAACTTTACATGTGGTAAATACATCCTGATTTGAAGTTCTCGCTATATTAGGACAAAGAGTTCTCAGGTTTTCTTCTGCTTTATTTTGTCTATTCTGCAGAAGCATTTGCTTTCTTCCTATTTGACTAATGCGCTCAACACCTCTAGGTCTCTCAGTGAATTTTATTGTGGCTTGGTTCAATCAAAAATTCAGTGCTGGAGTTTTCCTGCAGTGAAACTCTTAAAACTGCATTTTATAGCAGCCCTGCCACAATGATTAAAGAAAACGGCCAGACAGACCACAGCAGCTGTTCTTAAAAGAGTCAGGTCTGATAGAAGATGCCTTAGTATTTCAAATCCAGCAACATGAGCAGGGCAAATGCAGGGCTGCTCCATTAAGCCAATCGCTGACAAACACTGGTATCATTTGGACAGATTATCCTGCCATACAAGCATAAGGGACCCAGAGAGAGATTAATTCAAGAGGGTCATAGAGTATTACTCATTCATATAATCACATTGCTACGAATTAGCATAATCCTCAGCACTATTCCTTTAGCATGACCAGTAATTATTTTGGTGAGCAGACACTATGAAGGCATCAAAAACGGAGGCCATTATCATTGTA
The DNA here is from genome assembly GCA_032361165.1 of Enteromius paludinosus. Classification (NCBI taxonomy): domain Eukaryota; kingdom Metazoa; phylum Chordata; class Actinopteri; order Cypriniformes; family Cyprinidae; genus Enteromius; species Enteromius paludinosus. Next base: position 7,102,682 of record JAUMHQ010000082.1, read on the forward strand.
ATAATGTCTGTAGACCAAAGCCTGTCACACTAATCAGCACTCGCACAAAAAAACACAATGAAGGAGGCTTTTCCCTGGAGGACACCCCTCTGTTCACAAACTTTGGACATTCCTGGAAACCTCAAGACTGAAAAGTGGGTCTGGGAACATGCTTCAGATAATAATACAACTCTTTAAGAAAACATTCCTCTACTTCGTAGCCAAGCCAATGCATGACAGTGCTGTCAGTCACATGATCTGTCAAAGGGGGGGTCTTATGCCAAAACCTGATTCACAATAGAGCCCCAAGCTATTGTCCAACACTAAGCATAGCACATTTCCATATTGTCTTGGCCTGGCAAACCACCAGTCGCTGGTTTTTCCGCTGCTTACAAACACTTTCTTTGAATAGAGTTAATGTCCTTCTTGCTTTGACGGAAAACAACCCCAGAGATGGGCATGGTGGTAAGAAATAATGGAATATAACATGGGTAATGGCCCTAATCGCATCATTTTACCATGCTGTTGTGCTCCCATTACTGATTTGCTTTGACATACACTGCTGAAAGTAAAGAGATGAGGGAAATGCAATGATGTGGCCTATTTATATTACAGGACCATTATCAGAGCAAGTGACGTTATTGTGCTGTCCGGCTTCTTACTGGTAAGGATTCAGGCTAAACAGAATTTTGTCTAAATTATAACTTGGCATCACGTGCATCCTTTCTAAAAATGCATCTGGCTCTCTCAGATTAATATGTGGGATATGGGTAACAGACTTAGGAGTATAGATTTCATCTACAGTACTGTTCAAAAGTTTAGGGTTGGTAAAAATGTGTTAATATTTTTGAAAGAATCTCTAATGCTCACCAAGACTGTATCAAAAATACAAAAAAAATATATTTTTCAGGATTCTTTGATTAACAAAGTGTAAAAGAACAGCATTTATTTATTATATTTATTATGTCTATACTGTCACTTTTAAACAATTTCATTTTTTTTCTCAAAAAATAAAAAATAAATAAATGAATCCAAACCTTTTCTTTTTAGTATACTTGAATAATAACAAATACAATTAAATAAAACACAGAATGAAACACAGTGATATCATAAATGCTTTAACTAAAAAGGTATTTGAAGAGTTTAATTGCAGGAAATTCCATATTTTACAAAAATCATGTTTTTTTGATGCATTCCAAATGATCTCAATCAAACTGCAGTTGGGTTATTTTGATTAGATAAAAAAAAAAATTACACAAAAATAATGCAGTTAAATAACTCAATAAAACACATTTAAGAAATTTAAAAACGCATAAGTTTAGTGTTTTTACAAATAAGTTCTTCATTTGTTGTTTTAAATAAAAGAACCTCTGCTTAATACGCTAATGCCAAATTCTACTGTAATAAACGGAGCAACACGGTTGAGGAGCAATGTTTGGGTCATATCACCACGCCAAGATTTGAATACTTCCTGTCTGTGCAGAGCTTTCTAAATCAGTCACTGGGCTGTGTTTCGGTTAGGAAGCTACAAAAGTAGACAGAATGCAGTGTGCATTAGGGTTCAGAATAGCGCTGTCTATGACAACAAGAAAAACAAAACGCTTCCGGATATAGACTTTACACCTATGACCCCTTCTGTAATCAACCATGACTCATACACCCCTATAATGTCTTGATCGCACATGTACACAAACGTCTCACAGTCTCACTGACCACTGGAAAATACTTCATAGTTTCACTTCCACAAGTCATTTCTGAAATACTAAACAGCTCAAGTACTCCTACTGCCCAGTGCAACCTTGATGCATCAGTTCCAGCTAAGGTATTCGCCCAGCTGACCGCACTATTGCCAAACTCTCATTTACTTCCCGTTCTCAAAACTACTGTTTATCCAATGTCGCTCCAAGCTAAAGTGCCCAGTCATAAAAACACACAGTAGTTCTTTGAAGTTTTTTGGGCAAAGAGGTGGCTAGAGCAGCTCTCTGTTAGGTAGCCATTGTTTTTCAAGGCCTTTTATTAATATGCCCTCTGTTGATAACGGCACATTTCCGAAAGGAAGAGAAAGGGGAGGGCCAGTCAATAAGAAAGGTCTAGTCTGTGTGGAGGTTATTACAATATAACATTTCAGATATGGTCTCCCCATTTCCTCCACCCATGCAGGATGGCTGCCACCAGATCACAGGGATCAGGAAAATGCAAAAAAAAAAGGTTGCCAGGCATCCTAAGTGATACCAAACTGTCGGTATTTAAAAATAACTGTGTGTTGAATAAAACCTGTACTTGTTACATTTTGTCCCATCATGCATATTTTAGCATCTTATACCCTAATATATGAAGACGCTTTAGTATTTATTGCACTTGATGTATTTTTGCACACGGTCATACAATATTTTTTTCATGATACTGGAATCTAAATTTGAGACATCATTTAAAAAAAAAAATAAAAAAAATGCGAATGCATGCTTTGAAGCAATGTCAAGAGCATGCCAAACCAACAGGTGATGATATAATCTCAACCGCGAAGGCCAATCAGAAGCTTGAAAAAGTTTCCTTTTTTTTTTTGGCTTGTGTGGGCAGGGCCTTAGTTGCACAAAAATACTCTACACATAATAAAACAATGAATAAATACAACCCATTACCTACGCAGAGAGAGGCGGGAAACCCTACAAGTGGTTAGCCTCCACCTAAACAATAACGAAAACACCCTATGAAATGAAAATAAATATATAAGTGTTAATGTAAACCCAAGCTGCTCTGTAACAGTGGAAACACTGGAAACTGCTCACGTGTAAATGATCGCAGTGCTACTTTTCACTGTGTGTGTCAACAGAAAGCGTGAAAAAGAGAGCAAGCAAGTGTAGCTGCTGCTGCTGTATCAACACTGCAGAAAACGTAAATAGCCGAGTTAAAAATTAGAGATTGTTGAGCCACTTACAGTAAAGTAATTGAATAATAATTTGTGTAAAATAAACCATAAATGGTTTCCTTGATTCTCAAATGGCGTGCATCGCATAAAAAAAAAATGGAGAAAAAAGGATTTTCTCTGCTGATGCTGGCAACCCTACTCGCAACCGTCGCTCGATGAACGAGCGTGAATGGCTTGTCATTGCAGTTTTCCTTCATTCACGTTCCTGCCATTTCAGCAGCACATCAGAATCCTGACTTCACACATTTCTCTTCAACAACACAAACATTGTCTGCTTGCGGCCGAGTGAGTAAATATGCCTCCCCTCATTTCTTCTGAAGATCACTAAACAGAGAAGCATTTGTCCGGCTCGGTCATAAGCCACAGCCCGCAGGACAGACGCTTTAATCTTTTAATCACAGTGTCCACATGACCATCGCACCTGAAATGAAATCATAAGCAGAAGGGGGAGAAGAACATGCACACCATCATTTTTCGTTTCTCATAAACAGACCGGCTTCATTGGGAGGCTGCAGTGTTGGGCTCACTCTGTACGACTGAACGGTTAGAGGCAGAGAGGCTGAAACCCCTCTGTGTGCCATATAAACCCATGGGCCGCATGCCAAACTAACCCTGCTCCACAGCTATTCAGACATCCCCACAGACCCAAAATTCAGTCGAAAACTATCCGTGAAATCAATCCTAAACAGGAAGGTACATGTAGACGCTGTCTAAAACCCTTGCGAGAACATAATTGCATGACAATCCATAAACAGTACTACTACAATGAGTATTACTTCACAGAAACAAAACTGCAAATGTGTCATTTTAACTGAAGGATGTCATACGAACAAGGAGTCAGTAAAACTGCCGATTTAAGTGTCACTAATGTTTTCAGTATGTTTTTGTACTATTTAATATAAATTTATATGTACTACAGTATACAACTTAAATGTTTTTATTGTGTATATTATACTACATCTTGTGAATGCAATATGTTAATCATAACAGCAAGCATATAATCCATGATTGCCTGTGGCTTTGCATCACAGCTGACTAAAGTCATGAGTGGTTGTGACATTATTCTAATAGTCCAGTTATCTGCAGCATGACCACACACGCTAGAGGACCGAGGCAAATGACACACAGGGTGAGCTTTATATGGCACATTATGCACGCTCTCCAGAAGCCTTTGATTTCCCAGCACCACTCTGATAATTTGGTTTAATTAAATTTGCTCTGTTTACGTGAAAGAGTCAGACACTTCCTCAGCAGGAAGCAATTTCTATTTGAGCGGCATGGAGTGAGTGAGTGCATTCAACAAAACAACAATCAAACATACCTCCCTGTTATCCTGAGAAAATTGCAATTGCCCCCTCGTCCGATAACAGAGCGCGACAAGATCAGGCAAGCCTTGTTGTGACAGAGACTGGCCAAACATGTCTGAGCTACATGCATGTAAAAAACAGATCGAAGTAGAGAATCGACATTCCAGAGTTACGGCTTATTGGCACAACATGCAGGGGAAATTGACCAGATTCATTTGGTGATTCAAGAGAAACACCTGACTACAGAGAATAATGTAATGTTTTATGTGTCATTAATGAGTTTTAGATTGGTGTGTGTTGGAGACAGTGCAGATCGTCTCATGGAAAAACATGCAAAGTCTCTTTAGTAGTAATATTTGTTACAAACCTACAATGGAAAGTTTGTACAAAAAATCATAATGGCCTTACATTTCGTGAACAAAACTATTTTGCTTTTTTCATTCTAGAAAATATTAATGATATTTAGATAACATATATCACTTGATAAACAGCAGAAACATATCACTTATCCCACTTGACTTCTGGGTCAATTAAAACATGTCCAAATAAATTTTTCACTATATTAAACCAGTTAGGTTTGCTTTGCAGGGTGATTCTTCGATTAGAAGCACTTTTGGCTTTCAATCTAGAAAAGAAAACTACTTTTCAGAACCATTTCCTGAAAGTCAAATGTCTTGGGAAAAAAAAGGTCAGGTCCGTATTCATGTAAAAACTCCAGTGACGAAATTCTAAGAAAAGATCCTAGTAAAGACAAAAGTAATTCAGAAAGCATCTTAATCCTTAAAAGAGGTCTTAAGGTCTGAAATTGTTAGGAGTATGAATGAGGACTTTTAAGATACTTAAGAGTCTTAAGAGCAGTGGAGAAAATGGACAGTGAGTTAATAAGGCGCTACACATAAGATCGTGCGGGGATCATGTTTGTGACCGATCTTACTAGAGACACGCTAACATCTCTGATGCATTGGCGCCAAAAATAGAAGCAATCACTACATTAACATATTCAGCAAGTGGAAAAATGCAACTATGCAGCAGCAATGATTTGGTTGTGACAGCAGCGGCAATCCACCTGTCAATCAAGATGCCGCACCTTTAATTATGCAGAAGTTCCAAAGAAATTTATGAATACGGCCCTGATGCAGTGTTATTTAAAATACAAATCTGATTCCAAACAATCACAAATGACACTAAAAATCTGTGATTGCAATAAACTTGCATGTGATGTTAATGACATTTTTTAGTTTCGTAGAAAAAGCAAACAAGCTTAACTTTAAATGTGCATACGTGAAAAAAAAAAATAGGGGTGGGCATACATAATTTTTTTTAATCTATATTAAAATGGCTCATTTGAGATCTGCCAAAGGCATTCAGAATTTGTGTGCTACCTGTTATATTTGAGATATCTGTGTGTCAGTACTGCCATCTTATTA
>JAUMHQ010000082.1:7111779-7123161 GCA_032361165.1 Enteromius paludinosus
AATAAATACGACTTTTTTAAACTGTTATTTAAAAAAAAAAGACAATTTAAAAATGTTATGATATAAAACTGATTTTTATAATTACATTGAAAAATATGAAAACATTTTTGAAACATAAAATCATGTATTGAAAGGTGTTCAGTAGGTTACTTAACTATTTAGTGTCATTCAATCAAAATGATAATTAAAAAGATATGCTCCTATATATCTGAAATATAAACAACTTAGGCTATATTATAGGCATAGGAAAGAGAAGGTTTCATGTATTGAACTTTGGCTCTCAAAGTCTTTAGATTCAGTTTCAAATGTTGGATTTAATCACGTTAGTTGAGTTTAAGTATTCCATGTCTCTTATAAAGCAGCACAGCTGAGAAATCAACAGATGACTCGCGTCTGTGTAATAATAACATGCTTAAAACTCTGATAGGCTACCTAATTACCCAGACGTACTCACACCATCAAGACCATTCCGTTACATTCCACTTTTCCCTCAGTCGGTATGCTGGGAATTTGTCGTATAAATAAGCAGCCCTGAGATACAGTGTCCGTCTGTCTCTCTCACGCGCGCCACACAAAATCCATGAGAGAAGTTCAGTCCTAATGAGTTCATTCCCATTACACATATTTCTCTCTCCGCGCAACTTTTCCAGTCATGTAATGTTCGGGCGGGCTGACATTAAAGGACCACTTACCTCAGACGACCATCCGTGGATCAGCTGTTTCTCCGCTCTCGAGTTTATATGATCAGCGCAGGTTCGGCAGACTCGCAGCAGCTCTCGAACAGCATGCCGTGTTTACAATCGACCACAGAGGACCGTGCCAGTGAGGCTGAGCTGCAGTGCGCACTGCGATGTGTACCACACACACACACACCATACCGGTCCGGTGCCGCTGTGACTCTGTGTCCGCGATCCTCCGCTACTCTACACAGATGCAGAGGGGTGGAGAGACAGAGCCCAGCAGCGCAGTGAGTCTCGGGAACTGTAGTTCTGCGCGCGCGGCTACCGAAACAAAGCAGCGCCAGTGGGTGTGTTCAGGTGGCTGCTTTCAGTGTTGACGGCATGTGGCATTTAATCAATAGTGCTATGTTTAAAAAAATAATAATAATAACCATATTTCATGTTTTAAGGTGTTTTAGAGCAGGGATCTTTAACCATTCTTGGCATTTTTTTTAATTAAGAGGAATAGTTGAACCAACAGAGAAAATTTGCTTAAAAGTTACTCAACCTCAGGCCTTCTGAGAAGCACATTTTTTTTATTCTGAGTGAATTTGAAGAAATGTTGAATCACATAACTTCAGCACTGGATTCTTATGGGTTCCATCAGAATGGCAGTTCAACAGCTGATAAACGATTGTTTCTGGCTAAAATATGAGTTCATAATCCATTATAACAAATCCCCAGTGTTTAGTGCATTTTCTCTCCTGATTCAGATTAAAATACTTTTGCACTGCATGCAATATTATGGATGAAGGGTTCATATTTTGGTCAGAGGAAACAGTTAAAAACATCTTGATGGATTTGTTTCTTACAAACAGAGGTTAATCGATGAGCTGGAGTCGTGTGATGTTTTTTATCAGCTGTTTGGACTCCCATTCTGACGGCACCCATTCGCTGCAGTGGATCCATTGGTGACCAAGTGATATAATATTTCATTTCTCCAAATCTGTTCTGATGAAGAAACAAACTCATCTACATCTCAGATGTATATTTTCAGCAAATTTTTTTTTTTATATCTACAAAGACATTTTAACCTGACATAAAATATGTATGAGAAAAGTGAGAAGGACAGAGAATTACCTGAACATTATTTTTATTTTTAGTTAAAGTTTAAAGCTGCACATTGTGTTTTAAATGCTAAATAAACATTTATATTGTTATATTTGAACAATTCAAATTGAATATGTATAGAATTCCAGGGTAGTAATAATAATAACTATAATAATAGTTCATTCAGTGCCTGCTTTCTAAACACAGACTTCCTGGGGAGCATCCAAAATTATACTTAGAACAAGAAGCAATGACAGCAATAGCAAAATAACTTTTAACATGCATTATAAAATCCAGACCCCTCCCTTAAGTGTCCTGCCTTATTGTTTGTAGCTTTCTTTATTTTGGATGAAATGGTGGCAGGAGTATTCATTGTCATTGTTTCAGTAAGGAAAGAGAAACTTGTTTTTAGAAAGGGCTTGATAGGAAGTTCACCCTTCAAACTCATGTCTAAATATAGTTCTAATGTTCGACCACAACTGTGTTCTTATTGGTTAAGGGGAAAAAAAGCCCTTTGGTCATCAGAAGCATGAGAGCTTGCCTTAGTGAAACTTAGTGAAGCGCAAATGTGAGTGACAAAACATTTTTGGCAGCATCAGAAATAGTTAGTTCTTCAAAAGGGTAAACATTGATTTGTTATGTGAAAAACTGCAAGCTCACTCATTTCACAATAGTGTGCACATTTATTTAGCTGTGGAAGTGTCATATAATAAATAGCTAATATTGACATTGTTTGTGATAATGTTCATCATTTATATTGGTCTAGCAGAGTTATCTAGGTCTGTAAATAATAGTATATTATGATATGTATCAAAACGATCTCCATTACATTTGTTTTACATATGTGCTGGTTGAATTACTGTTTATGTAACTGCTAAGAGAACACTAATAGTTGCAGTTTTATGCAAAAGTTTGGGCACCCCTTGCTGAATCTCTTAAAACTGTAAAATAAATAAATAAATAAATGAATAAGAGATTATATGTTTTGGGATGGTTGTTCATGAGTTCCTTATTTGTTCTGAACAGTTTAACTGACCACCATGTTCAGAAAAATCCTCCAGGTCCTGCAGATTCTTCAGTTGTCCAGCATCTTTTGCATATTTGACCCCTTTCCAACGGTGACTATGATTTTGAGATCCATCTTTTCACACTGAAGACAGTCTAGGAACTCAAACCAAACATTCTTTATCAAACATTCACAGATGCTCCAGAAGGAAACAAGATGCATTTGAACAGGACAAATATGTTCAAAATTCTTATTTTGTTTAATTAGACATATTTAGTACTAATTTTTGGAAGGAACAGAAGATATTTTTGTTTCCAGAAGACAAATTTAGTACAATTTAGAATTTATGATGAATCACAAAATCATACAGTCACTGTTGGAAAGGGTTCAAATATGCAAAAGATGCTGGAAAACTGAGGAATCTGCAGGACCTGGAGGATTTGTTTGAAGAACGGTGGTCAGTTAAACTGTTCAGAACAAACAAGGGACTCATGAACAACCGTCACAAAACAAAACAACTGTAAAGTTTATTGTTGTGCTTGTCTGATTGAGGATTTCAACTCCTTATATGAATTTATTTCAGGACAGGCAGGGCATAAAATATCACATTTTTGTTCTTACAGCATCTAAAGGTTTTGTAAAAGTATCTTGCCCCAACACAGTATATACACATATATATATATACGGTAGTCAACATTTTAAGTGGGTCAAAACCTCTCATCAAAGTAGTCCTTTACAAATAATTATAATTATTTATTTATTCAAATAAACCGAAACAACTAAACAGAAAATGATGTAGAAGGTAACCTTGGAGTGGCTTACTAAATAATACACTATCCACTTACGCCATCTACTGGATGTGTTTCATGTTTTGTCAAAAGTACACGTTTTTCACGCAAATATATAAAAAAAAGAATATATATATACACATATCGTGTAACACATCGTGTAAATCACATACCGTGCAGAATTTAGCTAATGTATTTTTTTATACATTTTCCCCCTAATATTTATTTACACCTATTTTTATTCAGTTATAGTATGTAGTAGGCTACATTAATGACGAATCCCAGAGATTCCGAAAATATACTTCAATCAATGTAAAGCAATTGATGTAACAGACAAATAAATAAGGCAAAGCGTGGGCTTATAGTCTTTTTGAGCTTACACCTTTTATATGTTTCTTGAGAGAAAAACCCCCAAAAAACTTACAGTAGATATATATGAAATATTAAATACTTTAATAAATATTCGGATAATATACATATTAAAATGTACATTTCATAATGTAAACAGTTTTTTAATAAATAAATAAATGTGAAGGAGCAAGGGAAAAAAGTCTTTTTGAGCTTAAAACGTTCTGTTTAATTAAAAATTAATTGCTTCGGTGAAAACATATTCCTCTTTAAAATATTGCTTTCGTGTTTGCTTCATAGTTTTATTGCTAATTTATTTATTTTAATATCGCACTTCTTTTTACGTTTTTCTATTTTATTATTTGTATTATTTAGGCTTTCATTTCAGCTCGGTTGCATACGTCATTATGCAGGTGAAAGGTCATGTAGGGAAAGATGGCGGCCTCCAGGGGAGCAGTAGTGTTAAAGACGGTTAAGAAAATCATTGTACAGTTTTGCCCATTTGAGTCTAATGTCCGCTCCACGAGGTAAGTATGCTGTACATACCTTGATTTACTTTAAAGTGCTGAAGATGTCTGTTAAATTAAATCTTGCGCATGAGTATGCCTTCATACGCGCTGTCCTCCGTAACAGCGGTCATAGCAACAGAGTAACTGTTATATGATGCAAATTATACTTATTTAGATTTGTTTTGAATGTGTTTCTCAGTTCATATACATTTATAGAGGTTTCAGGGTTCACAGCAGCACTCGTCGCCACTGCTGGAATGCTCTCCACACTCGACATTTAACATCGGAGGAACAAATCCAATAACGTTAGGATACGTAGATTATGTGCGATAATACACACATTGATTGTTAAACGTGCTGCGGAACTGCGAATAAACGGCATAGATCTTGATTTTTACCTTAACCATCGTTACTTGCTGATTTCTACAGTGAAATCTCTGGCGCCGCCCTCAGTCTGAACGCGGTAATTAAAGCACACTGATAAACTGTTTTGACCTAATACAACTAGCTTGATCGGACTAGTGTTTTATTCTAGCAGAATATGCTGTGAACAGTTGGCAAATGTATTGAAAATTATATATGTTATTCGTATATGCCGTGTTGAAGTGACGTAGCATACTATAATGTTTGATATGCTATAGCTACTATGAATATATATATATATATCAATCATTTATATTTATACTTTAATATATATATATTTTTTTTACTGTGCATAACATGCTGGTAGGCAGTTCTAAACATGCATAATACCTGAAGCAGGATCCAAAGCGATTCCAAATCCGAATAGTGATTTAGTACGCAATTATGTCAGTAAAGTCATCTTTCATTAAATTGATTTGAGAAAAACTGTCTTAAATAACTCTTAAATCTGTTTTCGAAGTCAAACTGCCAACTTCGTATCAGTGACATTTATTCAGAGCTGTCACAACTGTGGTTCTTATCTGTCGTTCCTCAAGTGTTTGTTGCATAAATGAAATGTGAATTAATTATGGTATAATCGAAAGCATAAATCCATCACATCTCATGCATTTCTTTTTGTCTGCCTCCTTCCTGCAGAGAGTTTCTCATTGTGGTCGGGTCTGAAAAAGCCAGAGCCACAAATATGAACTGTGAGGTTATCACAGAAGTAAAGCACGACCAATCAGAGCCTACGATCGACGTCACATTTGGTGAGTGACTGAGCTGTAATTCCATTATTGTAAAGAATCATACAGCATAGTGTCATTGTATGACGCATGTCGTTGTGGTCTCTTGTAGTGGATGGAGAGAGGCTGCTGATGAAGGGATCCAAACTAACCACACAAGAATTGCTCTCAGCCTTACAGACACGATGCAGTGCTAAAGACCCTCAAGCTAAAGCAGGACACAAATAGTCAACATTTTTTTTTTTTTGTATGTGTATGTCTGTGGATGTGTAATAAAAACATATGATCTGTCACGTCTTTGAGTTGGCTCTCACTTTGTCCTTTACCGTTATGTTAGGACTTTTGAGTCCAGCCTCTACCATACCATTATGACATATGTGGAAAATGTTATTTTTACATCACATATACTCCAGATAATTAATGCCTAACATTTAGTGCATGAAGTATAGGTATGTTATTAAACACTTCTTTCAAAGAATAGTATGCAAAATACAGTATACTAGACAGGATCTAGTAAATAGCATGTTAGTATCTAATTCTAAATGTGTGTAGAGTTTGCTTTTCATGTTTTCTATCCTAATGAAAACACGCCTGTGAATTAGCTTTTAACACATAGCCTACAAAATTTAAGGTTCGGAGTTGTTTTGTCTATATTAGTAATTATAAGCATGTTATTACGTAGTTATTAAAGTACAAATATACAGTTACTGTGAGGAAAGGTCATCTTTTTAGCCAGGAAAGGTTTTTCTCATAGTTGGTCGAACACATCATTCTAAAAATATTTTGTCTGTCCACGTACGTGATCTTTGTGATTGCTGTCCTCTGACCCAGTAAATGTTATTTGACCGTTTTTGTGTTTCGGAAAACGCGAACTCTTCCCCAGTTCTGGGTTGCGCTCGCAGGCGGGAGTTTGAGGAAGTCCGCGCAGTGACGCTGGATCATCTGATTGGCTGATGTGAAACACGCACGTGCTGGAGGAGCTGTTGAAAAAGCTTGCAGTCATTCGATCAGATCAGATCAGAATAAATCTGAGCTTTGAGCTGTTGCTTGAGTGACAGGGAACATCATCATCATCATAATCCGGGAAAATGGTTGACAAATTCGTGGGAACATGGAAGATGACCACCAGCGAAAACTTTGACGAGTACATGAAGGCTCTAGGTATGATGCTTTATCATTTATTAACTTGCAAATGCACGTTACATTGCAAACTGTACCGTTTGCTAAAAGATAATTTCAACCAAATTTTCCCCTAGTTTTATCAAATGCATGGGATATCATTGTATTGAATTATTTCGTGAATGAAAGATGCGCATTTCTATTTTTGCAGGTGTGGGTTTCGCTACTCGTCAGGTGGGAAACCGGACCAAGCCCAACTTGGTCGTGTGTGTGGACGACCAGGGGCTCATATGCATGAAGTCGCAGAGCACCTTTAAAACGACTGAGATCAAATTTAAACTCAATGAGTCATTCGAGGAGGTCACCGCTGATGATAGAAAGACTACGGTTTGTAAAGGAATAGGCGGAATATTTGCGGTGGTGTAAAGAAGTTTGACGTATGAAGTTAACGGGTTCTTTATCTCCTTTATCTCTTTATCTGCAGACTGTTGTGACTCTTGATAACGGAAGACTTGTGCAGAAACAGACCTGGGATGGCAAAGAGTCGACGATAGAAAGGGAGGTGACCGATGGGAAATTAGTAGCTGTAAGGATGCTCTTTTATTAATGTAAAACACGTTATAATATTGATAATTACATTATAATGCAGGATAATATTAGTTATTTGCTGATGCCGTTTCAGAATTGTCGTTTACACTGTATACAGTAATTTAAACTTATAAAATAATTATATAAAAAATGACACTTTGCACTTTTATACAACACATAAATTATCAAAGTAAACATTATTATAAAATATAGTATTAAAGTTTCCAGCAAGAATAATCATTTTTATTAGCTTTGATTATCATATTTTCATATATGATTAATTAGGGAAATATTAGTAAAACGTTGAAATGGTGATACCTAGGGTCTCAAAGGTTATGGAAGCCACTATATGGAACATAATTTTTTACTTGTTTTAATTGTAAAATATTTCTTCTGCTACAAATTGCTGTTTGTGATATCTAATGGAAATAATTAAAAATTAAGTAAATAATAACAGTTAAATAAATTAAATAAACAAATAAAAAGCTATATTTGAATGACTTATTTTTAATTTTAAATGTTTTTTTGCAAATGTAATAATTTTTAATAGGGTTGCCGAATAAAAATGGGACTAGTTTAGAATAGTGATGATAGTTAACAACTATTTTTCTGTTTTATAAATTCTGGCTAAATGTACAGAATAGTTTGTTTTTCCATTATTTGCATACAATTTATAACCATATTTCTCTTTTGGCAGAAATGCGTAATGGGTGATGTGGTGGCTGTGAGGACATACATTAAGGAGGCATGAAGTTATCCGATCTGGATTAGAAGATGCCAGGCTCAGTTCAATGAGCAAAAAGCCAAAGTGAAATGTTCTTTCTCTACTGAAAATCTCGTATTTTTGACACCAAAGCAAATGCGTGCTGACCATTTTAAAATGCATTTATTATCAGTCTTTATGGTGCTTTAAATAAAATTGTTTTTATTTGCCTTCAGCTGAGTTGTGGTTTGTTGATCCCTGCTGTTTTAACATAGGCTTAGTCAAAATGCATGTGTCAACAGTTTCAAAAAATCTAGGCCAGAGATTTAACGTTCACAGTGAGGTGTGTACACTATGAAATATATCAAAAAATACAAGGTGTGAGAGAATTAGGCCATGCCTTCTAATGATTAATGAGGTTCTCAACAGATAAATATGTCGCATCTATAAAAACACGCTAAATTAGAAAACGCTAAATGATCCACTTCCGCTTCAGTTTGCCTGCTAACATAGCTCATCTTTCGTTAACGTAACTCAAAACCCGATAAAGTGTTAATAAAGGTTTAATTATTCACATTTTGTATGATTTTGGCTATTAATCAAAAGGATAAAGCACTCCTTAAGGAACAACTGTGAAAGTGTTCTCACAGCGTTAAGTCTGTTACTAAATGATTAGTTGTTCATATGTTTCTGGCCATTGTTAATCTCAGGAGATATGATATTTAACTATATATAACTTTTATATTTTAAAGCTTGCCTATGAAGCATTCTTCTCTAAAAATGAGTGTTAACATGGTGAACTGATCACGTGATTTATCTTCATTAAACTATTCAAAACAGTTCTTGCGTGCCCATAGCCCTTCAACAATGAAGGCAACAAGAGAGTTAAACTACTGTTACAGTGGACTGTGTTCAAGGGTACAGAGGATATGTATTTCTTTCCTCCTTTCAGTAGAACATTTCCCTTTTTGAACATAGTTTTAGCATGCGTAACAAAACTGGAACACAGCGAATCCCCAGAGTCTTTCCTTTTGACCCACACAAATACCAGAGAATGTTCCACCAGTGGCTACTTTCCCAGGACAGGAAAGTGTAGAGATACACTGATTGTAATTGACTGCAAAAACAGCTGAAACAGGTGGGTTATGGGCCAGCTCTCACTGTCCAGCCTATTCATTAAAAACAATGCGTTTTCCTATTACCCAACCTGGACAAAGTTTAAAAGGTGGAAGGTGGTACTGGAAATGTGTTTTGTATGCATGTAGATTTTATCATGATTCATTTTTTTTTTTATCACATTCTAATTCTACCACAGGGTTTCCTTGCTTATTTGACTTGTGTTTGGCCTGATGTGCTCTCATTGCCATGCTGAGATCAGAAGAGCTGAGCATATGGAATGATTTTCTTCATATAAAGATGTTTATTATCATACTAAAGGAGCAAAAGCTCATAGAAGTTAGATTACAAGCAATAGGTTTCATGTTTGTTATCACAGAATTAAGGAGAAAAGGGCTGTTGTTGCCCCAGCTTTATGTAAGAGTTGTTAGATTAAGACAATGGGCCTATACCTTATTGATTTATGTTTAAATAAATCTGTATAAGTCTGCAGTTTTTCTTAGTTTCTCATTATTAAAACGTTAATAAAAACCAAACAAATAAAATTCTTAAACTCAGTTAGATATATTTGATACACCGCTAACATACGTGAGATTTATCGCGCCGTTCAGCGGTCAGACGCTGTCGTCATGCCAAGGATGTATCATTCCACTGTTCCACCTACATGAAAACCTGCGCTACTTTCATGTCTCATATATTGAACAGTGGACTTGTTTTCAGTTTTTTTGTACAAACCCAACAAAAAAGTTAAATGTTTAGACTGTCTAACAGTGCTAGCCAATATTACAATGAGTAAGGTGGCCAATCAAATCAAAGATGGTGGGAAATTCCAGCTCGAAAAATATTATTGTGGTAAAAGTGACTTTTTGGCATATTGATTACCATTTGTTTAATGACAGTTTTACTACAAATACCATGGTTAAACTATGGTTAATGTGCGGTTTTTGGTTTTATTAATAGTTAAACCATGGTTAATGTTTGGAATGAAAAGCTTCAGATTTAACTGTGAAAGAGGGCAAGTGTCACAAACGGGCTGAGCGACAAGGCTAGGAGATGAGCGGATTCAATAGCAGATTGTTTATTTAAAGGCAGAGTAACACAGGCAGGGTCGTTCATCAGCAAAACAGTGTTATCGGAGGCATAGGCGGAAGAGAGTAGTCAAAGTCCGTGTGTTGGTCAAGCGAGGAGTAAACAGAGTCCGATGGGCAAGGCAAAGGCAATAATCCAAACACGAGCAGAGGTCGGCAACAATAAATCCAAATAGACAGTAGAAACAAGGAAACACGGGTGGAAAAACAAGACAAATCGACAGTGCAATAGGCCGTGGCAACATACAAACACTTCTGGGTTATGTACACATCAATCAAGGTCAAGGGGTGGAGCAAACAATGAAACACCGAGACAACAAATGAGTGGGCGGAGACATGAATGCTGAATGAGAGTCCATGAATGAAAACAGACACAAACACACACAGTTCATGAAGAGCTGGAGTGCCATCCCGGGCTGATCTCTGTGTGTCATAATAAATACTTGCAAATAGATCCACACATTTCCCCGCATCTCACTCATGACAGATTGATGAGCTGCACAGGATCAAGAGGTGATTTCCCATCTCTGTTCTCCGCACCTCGGTGTTTCTCCGCCCTACCACAGCGTCAGCACGCAGGTGGCTATCCACAGCTGTCCGGTTCACGTCTCGCCATACGGAAGGGTCCACCTCCGAAATCACTCCGGATTCGTTTTCGCAGTTCGGACAGCCATGTAAAACTCCGGCGATCCCGAATCCACCTCCAGCGGTCTCTCATCTGGACACAGCGAGGAGAATCCAGGAAGTATTTACACTGGCGCTCAAGATGGCGGCCGAGTCTGCGGACGCCAACACGCCATCAGACAGCTGTCGAAACCCCTTGCGGTGTCCAGATTGCAAAAGACTGGTTGTACTTCCGTATCACGGCGACAGGGGCCGTGTACAGTCCAGTCAGTACCAGTTGTGCATCCTGGAAAATTGCTTCCACAAAACCCAGCAGTTTCCAAACCACAAAGAACAGGTTTCAGTCCCGTATCACGGCGACAGGGGCCGTGTTCCATCCAGTCAGTATTGGTTTTGCAGCCAGGAGAGCTGCTTCCACCCATCCTAGCGACTCCCGACATGCTAGTGATGGACCCCAACATCGTATCACAGCGAGAGGGGCTGTTCAATTGGTCCCAGTCAAAGGTGCTGTTTAAAGTCCAGTCGGTACCGGTTTCACAGCTAGGGACGCTGTCACCCATTATAGCGATCCCTGAT
>JAUMHQ010000082.1:7133990-7145714 GCA_032361165.1 Enteromius paludinosus
GCCATTTTTAGGTCTCTCCAGAGATGCTCAGTTGGGTTTAAGTCAGGGCTCTGGCTGGGCCATTGAAGAACAGTCACGGTCGGAGTTGCCCAGACTGGTGGAGGGCTGCAGTGATGGTTGACTTTCTACAACTTTCTCCCATCCCCCGACTGCATCTCTGGAACTCAGCCACAGTGATCTTTGGGTTCTTCTTTACCTCTCTCACCAAGACTCTTCTCCCCCGATAGCTCAGTTTGGCCAGACGGCCAGCTCTAGGAAGGGTTCTGGTCGTCCCAAACATTTTCCATTTAAGGATTATGGAGGACACTGTGCTCTTAGGAACCTTAAGTGCAACAGAACTTTTTTGTAACAAGGCCAGATCTGTGCCTTGCCACAATTCTGTCTCTGATCTCTTCAGGCAGTTCCTTTGACCTCACAATTCTCATTTGCTCTGACATGCATTGTGAGCTGTAAGGTCTTATATAGACACCGCTGGACTCAAATTAAGGTGTAGAGCCATCTCAAGGATGATCAGAAGAAATGGACAGCCCCTGAGTTAAAAATGTCACAGTTTTTTTAATAAATCTGCAAAAATGTCAACTATTCTGTGTTTTTCTGTCAATATGGGGTGCTGAGTGCATATTAATGAGGGAACAAAATGAACTTAAATGATTTTAGTAAATGGCTGCAATATAACCCACTGTATATATAAATCTTACCGAATCCCAGGAATGATTCTTAAACAGTCATATTGGACATTTCTAAAGTAAATATCATGTGTCTAAATATCATGTGTGAATCTTTGAGGTTAAATCTGAGTGCATCACATGATTTCCTGAACTCTGAGTTAGCATGCCGTCATCACATTTTTTTCTTAAGCTCTCTTAACATCATTGCTGAAATCAGGCCATTTAGACTACAAACAGTAAGACTTTACAGAGATATGAGATTATAAGACACAAAGTCAGCAAAGCAAAGATGTAGGCGTATCACTGCAGAATGACTGGACTTGAAATTATTTACTTACCTTTTTTAACGCCATTGTGCCAAAATAGAACATGAATATAAATTTTTGTTAAATTAAAACACCTTTTTAGTTTTACTAAAAGCTTTTTAGAGAGTTTGAGTCTGCAGCTGGGGACTGAGAGGGGTTTGTGTTGTTCTTACATGAAGGGAAGGTGATTCCTCAATTTAATTCCTCTATGTTTGCTCAGGCTGTGACGTGGCTTCTAATGGTAGGGGTTTCTTTAGGGCAATTACCCATGAAATGAAGCAAAATTTGACATTTAAAAGTTCCTTAATGGCACAGGTCGTTTGTTAACATTTATGACACAGAGATCAGCAGATTTGGAGTCATTTTGAGTTTATTGCCTCCACTCTCCCTGAACAGACATTCAAGTATAGTTCAAGTATAAGACAATAAATAAGCGTTTTTGTGTTCTCTTCTGCGTTTTGAATACTTTAACCTTTTTGATTTTTTGCTTCATGCCGTGCAGATACAATGATTATAGACAGCAGACACACACTCGCTCGTAATCCTCAGCTGGTGACGAGTTCTATGCAGGTCAGCGTTTGCTAGACACAGCTTTTATTTGTCCCTGATTATTTCTGCGCAAGTCACCTCACGTCCTGTCAGAGGTGATCATCCTCACATGGGCTGATTCTGTTCCGCCTGGGGGCCTCCATTCAGGGCCCAGCACAGTTACTAGATTGGCCAGACCTTGCTCACAGGCCCAGGGCAGCCCAGTCAGCAAATACAGCACTAATAGAGAATGAGAGCAACACAGAGACATAAATACATCACAGTTTTTAACAGCTGGCCTCCACAACAAGCATCCAGAAACAAAACAGGGTTGTTTCCGGTGGACAGTTTTTGAAGCCTTTGAACCTTTTGCACTGACATGCAGATGTCTAAATAAGCAAAATTTATTTAGTGAGCCTGTACACCTGCTATCATGCAGAAAATGAATTTGGGACAGCTCCATTGTACTCACGTGTTAACTCTCCTTTCCTCCCCACTATTTTGAGGTCCTCTGTTTAAAATAAAGAATGTTAAAGTTGGAAAACCTGATCATTACGTAGATTTTTATTTTGGTCTTTATTTTAATTTAAATCATAAATTAAGATTTATTTTCATTTAATTAAAATAAATCAGTTCATTATTGTAACCAAAATCATGTGAAAAACGCTGCCGCCATCTAGTGGTGAGTCTCGACAAGTATCACTTTCAAAAGTGTAATTTATTAAACGGTTAAAAAAGAATTAAAAATAATAATAAAATATTGCAAAATAAAATAATTTTTATTATCAAGAAAATTTAAATGTATATAAATGCAAATTAAATTGTCAATATATGGTAGTGCCAATATTATCTTTTTTCCCCCGCATTAACCAGTTCATTTTCAATGCTTATTCAATGTGACAAATTATTTAATAAAAATACAAACACTCCACATAGTTCCAAATGTAATACAGGACACAGGCTAAACACTGCATGGATAATAAGTAATTGTAAAATAACTGTTCATATGCAAAAACAGATAACTCGTGTTTTTATTGTTTTATATTTTTTATTGTGTTAGTTGTGTTCAAATAACGTGTTTCAGATTTACCGTGACTGTCTATCTATGTGTTACAATAGGCCTATATCTTTATCAGTCTTAAAGATATTCGCTGAAAACATTATTGCATATCACAGGGGTGCACTAACAGTTGATGCTATTTCATTTTCAGCTACTTTCCGTCTTTTGTACCAGACACGTATTTTTTGCTATAATAAATATTATAATGAAAACTGTCCTAGTCCCGCACAAGGTAGTTAAAACAAAAATCTCCAGCTACAAAGCATTGTTCTTATGTTACTGGCACGGTGGTATACTCCGGCTTGAGTAAGCAGTTGTCATGGCCGCTGCCAGACTCTGAGCCGATTAGCCTCTTTTATAAGTGGAAGTCTTACAAGACTTATAAAACAGCAACCATGGCGGCCAAGAATAGCGCGGAAGAAAACTGTCAGGGGTCCGATGAAAATGACAACATGTCAACGACTGAGTACTGCCAGCGGCTACAGCAGTGGATGTGGCGCTATTACAGCGGCTATGTGAGCTGGCAGAGCTGGGTGCTCCTGTCCGCGCCGCTCTTTCCTTCGCACGCCGGCGGCTCCGCGACGCCCGCTGACATTACCGCCTGGTATAACCAGATGAGCAGCTCACCATCCAGCAGCCCAGCAGTCCCTGCCACATCCAGCAGCGCCGAGAGAGCACCAGCACAGCCGGCAGGTAGCAGTCACTCCACTGCCCCGAGGAGATGGAGTAATGAGCGGCTTCACTAAACATATGTTGACAAACATGAAGAAACCAAATCTTGTGTAATTCACCTTTAGTATTATGTATCTCCATAATCCCTATTATATGTAGGCTACTTTTTAATATCTGGTTTCCGTCTTTAAAACCAAACTAAATACATGCTATTGTAAAAGCCTTGACCTACAACTACACTTGTTCACTAGCTACTCAGTACCTAGAGAGGCCAACATTAATTTGCATTTCACAGCTCTGTTAGTGAAAGAATTATTAGACATTTCCCTCTCTGCATAATTCTGTAGGTCACCATCAAATGTGACCGGACCACAAAACAGTCATAATTGTCATTTTTGGGAAAATTAATAAGTGTTCTATTGATGTGTGGTTTGGTAGCATAGGACAATATTTGGCCGAGATACAATTATTTGAAATCTGTAATCTGAGGTGCAAAAAAATTCTAAATATTGAGAAAATCGCCCTAATATTTTTATATGTATTTATGGTAGGAAACTTGAATGGTACAAGGTATTTACTTAAAGGAACCATAAGAAATGTAATAATCATAAAATGTCTCTGTTATGTTCAACAGGCATTATGAAAACATGTTAATTTGAAGTACTTGTATCACTGACAGCAGTCGTACAGCTTGGATATTCTCATTTAAAAAGCTCAGTTGCAGCCCTCAACTGATGTTTATGTTGTCATGTTATATTTTGGTCTGAAGCGCCACCCTCCATCTATCTCCCAATCACGATGTCAGTAGTGTTTCGGGATCCTGGGGCCTGTTCCATAAACCAAGATTAGAGTATAAGCCAGGCTTATTTCAGTTAGTCTGACTTATTGGCAGTTAATTTGTATTAAAATAAGTCAGACTATCTGCCATAAGCCTGGCTTATTTGGTAAACTTGTTTTATGGAACAGGCCCCAGGTTGCCTGCTCTGCATAAACATAGCACTGTTCCATCGTCATTGCACTCGTTGTAGTTGATGTCTTTAATTTGGCAACATGCCTGCGGGTCAAGTCTGAGTAGGAGGGGCCAGGTGAAAAAAAACATCTTCAATATTTTTAATTTGAACTGCAATACCTAGTTCAACCACTCGGTGTCAATCCTACATACAGTACCTTTAATATCCTAATTTTTGGCATAAAAGAAAAATCTATTCATCTGACCCATGTATTTTTGACTATTGCTACAAATATATCTGTGCAACTTAAGACTGGTTCTGTGTGCGCCAGGGTCACAAATACAAGCAAATTTGTGGCACTAATCTGAATTATGTAGATCTGATTTTATTTGTGGAAGCAGAAAGGTCCAAACCTGAGAATGCACACTTAGGTTTTAACTTTATGGTCCTAAGTTCATCTTTCGTTCTTTCAGGTAGAGAGTACACCATCCCTTCCCCGCTTCGAAGAGTTCTGGCTGAAAGTGTGGATTTCTTCATTCTCTTCTGTGTTAAGGCAACCATAGTTTTGTGGATCATGCATCTCAATGGAATGAGGTGAGTTGAGAAGGTGCTTAGAACAGAAATGAATAAATGTACTACTGTTGTACATATAATATGACAGTTTCCTCAAAATATTAAGCGGCACGCCTGTTTTAAACATTGATAAGAAATGTTTCTTGAGCAGCATAACAGCATATGTGAACAATTTCTGAAAGATCATGTGACACTGAAGGTTTCACACTAAAGTTTATCTTTATTATCACAGGAATTAATTATGTTTTAATATACACTAAACTAGTTTCGGTGACAATAAGAGACTTCTTTCATAAACATTAAAACATCTTACTGACTCCCTTACTGAACAGAGTGTGCAGGTATATAATGCATATGTAATGTATGACAGTTCACATGCCTTTGATTTTCTAAACAGAGATATTTCAAAATTCATGATGCAGTTTATCGTGGAGGAGATTGATGAGAACACATCACTGGAGGACCTGCAGAAGATGATGGTCGTGGCTTTAGCATACAGAGTCCTAGTGTGTGTCTATGAAGTAAGTGAGCATCTTTACAGTTAGATTACAGTTACAAACCTGTCTTTCAATCTGTTTTTGATTTTCAGTTTTAAATAGTTTTATCAGCCTTGTCATATTTCCACTTAGTAACTAACAGCATCTGGTAGAAAAACTCTAAAAGTGGTTTTGAATGAGTCATGAGTTTGTTTTTAAGCAGCTCACATGTTCCTTCACATGTCTTCATCTGCAGATCATCTGTATTTGGGGTGCTGGAGGGGCCACTCCGGGTAAGTTTCTGCTGGGGCTTCGAGTTGTCTCATGTGACACAACAGTCCTGGTGCAGCCCAATCGGGTTTTGGTGGTACCAGCATCCAGTGTCAGCCTGTCAGCGTAAGTTATGGAAATATTTCTATAATGTGGTGGCCATCAAACCCCTGGGTCCTGGGTTTTTGTAAGAAATAGTAATAAATATATATGGTATTTTAAAGGGGTCATAAGATGTTGCTTAAAAGAACATTATTATTTGTATTTGGTATAATGCAATGTGTTTATGTGGTTTAAGTTTAAAAAAAAACACATTATTTTCCACATACTGTGCATTATTGTTCCTCCTCTAAGCCCCGCCTTCCTGAAACGGGTCGATTTGTACAAAGCTCATTGGTTTAAAAAAAACAAGGTGTGCTCTGATTGACCAGCTATCTAGTGCGTTGTGATGGGCTGAATACCGCAAGCGTCTGACAGAAATGTTATGCCCCTTACCATAACGTGATGCTGTGTCTCACAGCTTTGACACAAAAACAACAAAAGCCTTTACGAATGAGGCATTTGTTGCATCCAGTGGGGACAGTAACTAAGGCATAATGTACAGGCAGCCGGTAGTTATCGCAGAAATAAGCCCCGACAGTGTGATCAGTCTTGTATCACGCTGAAGGGGCTTATTGCGCGATAACTACAGGCTGTCTGTACATTATCCCACTTATTACACAGCTACTTGCCAAATAAGTAAAAAAAACTAGACATGAATATGAATTTCAAACATTTTATTGCCATATTTGTTTTAAATTAACATTTTCATCCTTCCGCGAAACGATATACAGTAGTACCAAGTGACTAACATTCAAACGTTAGTAAGACAGCTTGTAACATCTACATATGAATATATAATAACGGATGTATTTTAGTTTTTAATAGTATTAATTTTAGTATTAAATAGCACCTTATCTTGTCCGGTGTTAGTCACAATATGGCGCCAAACGGTAATCTTTGTTGGCGCGGAGGGATTTTAAACATACAAGTAGCACCGGCTATGCGTTATTACTTTGGAGCGGTTATTATATGAAAAGAACGAACCTGCAAATGTCTCAACTGACCAATCAGAATCAAGGATTCCAGAGAGCTGTGTAATAAGAATAAAGGGCTGCACGATATTGGGAAAAAATTGCGATATATTTTTTTCCTGCGATATATATTGCGATGTGTACAAATTTATTTATATTCATCAGCATCATCCATATTGAATCCAAAATTAGATAATCATCATGCGATATGTATTGTGCATCTTGTCAGTAAAGCCAGTTCTGTAATCAGCGGTAAATTCCATCAGGTGCATGGTCTTATGGTGCGTTCACATCGGACACGAATGAAGCGTCAAGCGCGAGTGATTTACATGTTAAGTCAATGCAAAGACGCAAATAGACATCCTGTGGCGCGAATTGCAGGAATTAAGCGGCTCGAATTGCGTGAAACGCTCAAGTTGAAAAATCTGAACTTTGGCGAAAATTCGAGGCAGACTTCCAAAACTATGGAAGACAAAATCATCATCTCTGTATGATACATCTTCGTACTTTCATAAAAACAGGAATAAAAAGGAAATACATAAGAGTTTGCCTATGAGATATACCCAAAACTAATTTTACCTCCTGTTTAACCACTACAGAGACATCAGGAGGGATGTCCTGCCGCTTTGAGGCTGCCCTCGGCGGATACATGAGCAGTGAGCACCCGGTGTTCACGTGGAGCTCAAGGCTCCGAAATCGGCGAAGCAAACTTTTAAATAGGCCCTCTCTTTTTTAATAAACTGCAGATTTGTGTTTTAAACAACTACATTCTCGCCTGAAATACTCTTAAAACTGCATTTCATGCCACAATAACAGCAATATTTAGAATGTTTTGCTGTTTTCCCCTCCACCAATGCAGAGACTGGAGAAGAAGCCCCCATGCCGCGAATTTGCGTCTGTTGTATGCGTGAATGAAGCCAATTTCACGCGCGAATGAAGCGAGTAAACTCAAAATGTTCACGCGTCTAACTACGTGCGAATAGCGCGATTTATTCGTGCAATTCGCGTCCGGTGTGAACGCACCATTACATTGAGCCGCATTCACTAGGCAGAGCCGTTGTGCACTGACGAGCTGCGCAAATTTGGGTTCATTATCAGTGTGATTTTGACACTCCATGCGAAGTACCTCTTTTTGGTCAATATCCTCCTTTTTGTAGCCGAAATAGTCCCAAATAGATGATTTCGACTTTCTTTTTGGTACAAAATAATTTTTTTGCGGCGGATCGTCGCGCATTTTTAGCAGTGAATGTTGGCTGTGAGCAGTGGCACAGCGAACCAATCACTGTGCAGGCACACTGAACGTGCATGTCACCCCAGCAACAAGCCATAAAAGAAACTCGTGTTTACTGTGTGCTACCGTTCTCTTAATACACCATGGGCTTCTACCCTTCACATCGTATGTGACTATCGCGATGTCGATGTTAAAACAGAATATCGTTCAGCCCTATAAGAAAACATAACTTACTTAAATGTTGTGAGTCAGAAGCACCAGACTGTCCTTGCAGATTTGGAATTGCCTCACTTTATAGTCTCTGTGCACAACCAACATAGGCCAGTCTGGAGGTTCAGGAATTTGTCCTCCGTAAATGCGTAAACGCACTCTAATATTTGTGTTGAACTGTTCTGGAACTGTGTTGTAAATACAACTTAACCACTGATTTCTAGGTTTCTCATCTTTGGGAAGCACAAACAAAGTAGTTTCACTTTCACAACGAAACACGGCATCTCCTGAACATGGCGCTGGCAGCAACACTACAGCGAGAATAATAGTTCTCCCTTTCTTTGGGTATACATGTTATGAAAATAAACCCATTCTGTGATGTAGTAAAGTGGGGACATGTTTAAACGAGCCGGTTTAGGGGGCGCAGGCAAATTATATCTTCTATAAAGAATATCTCTTTGGAACTTTAGGCATCTTATCTATGCACTAAGAGCTTGTAACACACCAAAGAGAGAGGAAAACTTGAAATCGCAACATATGATCCCTTTAAAACTTATATATATATATATATATAAATAATATATATCATTATTTTTTATTATTATTAATTAATTAATTAATTCATTCATTTATTTATGGGTTTTTTTCAGCTCCACAGTACGGGCTTTAAACAAAAACTTCTCCATCGCCTTCCTGTTTCCAATCTTTATCACGTTACTATTTTTCCAGCACAACAGAACTGTTTATGACGTTGTGGCTGGAACCATTGTGGTTCGGAGGAGAAGAGCCAGATGACCAGTTTGTGTGTGTGTGTGTGTCAAAATCACGCAAAACAGCCCCTGTCAAGCATCAAGTGCTTACAAATGTCCTCTGTAGTCTTTTCGAATGATATCCATATAGTATTTCCTGCAGATTTGCACTAATAATCCATGCACAAAGTCTGATCACATAGCTATTGTTTACAGCACTGAGAAATATCTGCTTTCATCCAAAAGTTACTGATCCCTCAACAGACAGTATTTCATGTTGAATGATGAGTGATATCAAGCTCAAGACACGTGTTTTATGTAGACATCCTTGGAAATTTTATCCGAGTGGAATGTTTCACTTTAAACACCAGCTTAATCCACAAGGTTTTCATAACTTCTCCTCAGATTCAAGCTTTACGGCCCAGACGAGTCTGTTATTAATCTTACTGAAGGCAGGGAAGTGAGCTCGGCATTTATCGCGTATCCTTTCACACATGCACACAGACGTCTGGAATGTTCCATTCCTGTTGTCAATTCAGTCAGGGGCTGATATGCCTCACTTCATTTCTCAGGGTTCCTTAAAAACCTGTCTTATGTGGCATATGTTTCGGGTTCTGATCTTTAATATGTAAAGTGTTATGCATTGTATTTTGAAAGTCACAGTATTCGGCATGCCAAACAGATCAGCTGTTCTGATTTTTCCTTGTGCATGGTTCATAAAAATATGTTCAAATTCTTTAAGACCAGGTTTTATACTCAGCGACTTCCTTATGTGTTTTACGCACAAATAATGTTAAATCCAACTGGCATGTGGCTAAATTAAATCAAACTCTCTGGGATACATTATCTTTCTCATGTCATAACTAGTGTGTAGATACTAGTATATATTTCATACATATTTTTTATTAGTTTTTATTAATTTTTTTAAATGTCCTAGTTTCAGTGATTTTGTTGTTTCATTTTGACATTTCATTAATTGTTTTTTTATTTATTTATTTATTTTTTAATATGTCTGTGGTTTTTAATTAATTTGTGTTTTCAGTCTTTTATTCTTTTTTTCTTCAGTTAGCGTATACTTTAGTTCAAATTAAATTAATTATTTTTTTTTTTTTTTATGTTTTAGTTTACTATAATAAGAATGATAAAATGGATTAAGTACGAACCTATGCATAATTAAAAATAAAAATGATAACCACTAGGTGGTGATATTTGTTCGTGAACACAAGCTTGAGCCCTAATTTGACAATCACAGTGGTGAGTTCTTCGAAATGCAAAGCATATGTCCTTTGGCATGGTTCAGTTACACAGTCAGTCACATTCCATACAGGGACAGTCCGCACGTGCTCACAAGCACAAAACATTTCCAAACGGATCACATGCCAATCAGGCAACAAAACTGCAAAATTGCACTGTTCTGGGACGAATGACTCACCAATGATTTAGAACTTTGAAATAAATATTACATCCATAACCATAATGCCTGTTTTTTGTCTCTTGTGTTATTTGCCCTTTCTGGTCTCTCTGGAGGTCATGGAGTCCCGGGGGAAGATCCTCATAATCAAAACCTTTTGGACCAAATGAAGAAAACAAAGGGTTGTGTTAGGACATGGATGTACATGCCCACTTGCACTCGCACACATTTATTGATAAAGCAAGGTTTTGGCATGGTTTTGAACAAACACCACTAGATTATACAAGTTCTTCTGAAAATAAATTATGCATGTAGTTTTCTTCAGGGGTTTCTTTTGATACACACCAATTATTTCCATAAAATGATGTGCACATAAAAAAAGGTTAAATACACACTTACATAGAGGTACTTTGCTTAAATTACTTTACTTGAAGCAGATCGCCTCGTGTAGGCAGCCATTTTAAAACCACATGATCAGTCAAATACTACTCACTCACATACTACACCTTCACTGAATCCCCAACTTTAAACTTTTGCACAATAATGCATCCACACCACTAGATGTCAGTATAAGTCTTGGCCAATGTGACATAAAAACAAAGTGCAGTTTTAACACAGAAACTGAAGATCATAGACACACTCACACAACATGGTTTTACATACTTTCCCAGTTAAAAATGAAATGTTACTGCCACTGAACATATATGGTGTTGGGTTTTTCATTTAAGAGAGTATCTTGCCTGCTATCCAAAGAGACAAGGTATCTTTACTCACTCACAGCCCCACCCATCTGCCCAACATCTTTAATATGAATTTTACTGGGTTGCACATCTGGTTTGGCTGTCCAGCAGTACTTGGCAAGGCCACTGAGTTCACAGCTGCTGGCTCTTCCCACATCCCCTTCGGGATTCTGGTAAAGCCATCCCCATGGATAGTACTTCACCCTGCTGAGAGGAATGATTGGCGGGCGCAAGACAACTTGATATGGTTGTTTTGTTTGCCACTGAGCCGCAGTCTGGAACTGACAGCATGTTGAAATTATTAGTTGCATTAGTCTCAATTTCAAATGTGAAAATCAGACACTATATTTAAATTTATTAGGCCACTGGAGCATCATCTGAGTGGTTAAAGTGTTGTACTTAAAACCCAGTGGGGTTTCCCATGTGGATTTGAACCCTGCTTGTAGCATGTGGTATATTTTTCAGTGATAATGTTAGATGAAAGTCATTTCATCACTGGAAAGCTAATTTTTTGACCACTATTTCTTTGAGTGTATTGTGTTTTCTTTGATTCTAAAGCTGTAATATGATTTAAAAAACATTAAACCTGCTCTGACGAGTTTTTTGAAGGAGTTTTTTCATTTATTTTCTTTTAGTTTTCAGCAGCCATTATTCCAGTATTGAGTGTCACATGATCCTTCATAAATCATTTACGTACAATTTACTGATTTACTACTTAACCCTCTGGGGTCCGAGGTGATTTTGGGGCCCTTGCAATGTTTGGACATGCTCTGATATTTGTGCTTTTTTCAGCTACTTATAACATATT
>JAUMHQ010000082.1:7157678-7178132 GCA_032361165.1 Enteromius paludinosus
ACTTTTAAAAGTTGGATTTTTCTTTTTTTCCTCTGCATTATTGCCGCTTGATTATTACTGATGAGATCATAGACAGTAGCAGCTTTAACAGGCTGCACTCAAACTAAAGTGAAAGTCATTTTAGGTTTATTGAAAATGTTTGTCCCTGGTGCAGCCAAACATTATTATTTATTTATATTAATTTTTCTAACATCTTCTGAAGAGTGACAACATATTTCATTTTTATTACCTTCATCAAATCAATAAACAATATGCAAACAAAAAACAAACAAATCTTAATTTAGAAATCCAAATTTTTATTTTTACTGACCTTCAATATTTATCCATTTATTTTCTTGTCAAATTAATTCTTAATAAAAATCTTTCTCTATTTTTAATTTTTGTTTTTATTATGTTCTATTATGGTAACCATTTCTAATCAAACATACAGTAAAAATTCTAAAATTATTATTATGTTATTATTATTAAATATTTTAAATGTTATGGCTATTTTAAACTGCCTTTCCTGCTGTCTTTACTGTAGTAATCATGTTTTATGTACAGTACCAAAAGAGCTTTGAATTCTGCTAAATATCTTTGTTTGCAGCTTTAGTTTTACATGTGTAATGCAGGTTTTTTGTGTGTACTGTCCCTTTAAATGATACCGATCAAGCAGAGATGTACGTCTAGAAGCACTAGATTTCATAGTGTAGCTCAGCAGAGGTGATTACACACCACTAAAAATAGTCATGGCAGTGTTGTCTAACGCAAGCTCCAAAGCTCATTCGGGATAATGACAAACGTCGTTCGGCTTACCCTCAGCATATTAAGATTAATGTGGCTTTGAAATCACTTTCAGTCACGTCTTTGGAGATATAATCACCGAAACTGTCACACCAATGTTGTAGATGACTAAAACTAGCAATACATAAAAACCATTAAAAACACACTGAACTGAGGCACAAACCACAGCTCCGCAGGAGGGCCTGTTGGACCGAAGCCTATACTTTGTCTTAAAGCCCGGCGACAGGAGCGATAGCAGCTTGGTTTGCTTAATGAGGACTGTTTTTCCTCACGGAGCATTATTCAGCAGACGCCATTATTCGCCTCGAGAGCGACGGTTGAGATGAAGGAGGGGGTTTGGAAGAGAGAGAGTGTGTTGTAAGGTGAGTGTGAGGTGAACGAATAACTGGCCACAATGTCAGGAGACTCAGGAGAAGGGAGAGCAACTGGTGAGAGCAGACCTGACAGAGGCTTGAAAGAATCTGTAGTTGTTCAGATGGCATTCACACACGCATTAACTGCGCGTCTCAGGGGAGCGGTAGTAGTGTGTGTGTGTGAGAGAGAGAGAGCCTGTCTGTGTGTGACCTCTGCGAGGACCGTGTCAGTCCACATCCCTTCATTGCACTCAGCTGTAGCTTTGTTTATTCTTTGCTCTCGGTCTCACAGATGCTTCATTCTCATGACAGCCTCCAGAAAACCCAGTGAGAACATGTACTGTAGATCATTTTGCATAGAAAGTGCCATTTGTATGTTAAAATGACTTTAACAGGGAGCTCATGGCAACTTTTATTGTGCTGTTTACTTCGATGTTCAGTTCGTACAAACATATCTATTATTTTCACGCTTATTCCTTTTGTCATTATCTGTCTGTACAGTGCATAAATAAATATATGGAAATAAAAGCTTATAAAAAAATATTAATCAACATACAATTTTGTTATTGTGCTATTTTCTACATGGTCTGGCCCAGGTTCACCACACGGTGCAAACAAGGCCTGATTAGACTCTTGATTAGCCTGACCACTTCTGGAAGAGCAGGAAATTAAGATCAGTCTGTACCAGAATGAGGGGAAGCAAAAAGTATGGAGAAGGCTTGGAAAAGCTCATGATTTACATCATCTGTGAAACATGGTGGAGCATGATGCATGAGCGTGCGTGGCTTCCAGTGGCACTGGGCTACTTGCGTTTAAAGATGATGTGACACTAGACAGAAGCAGCCGGATGAATCCTGAAGTGTATAGGGATATACTGTCTGCCCAGATTCAGCCAAATAGAGCAAAGTTGATTGGACGGCACTTCATAAATGGACGATGACTCAAAACACACAGCAAAAGCAAGCAGTTTTTAAAGGTAAAAGAGTGGATTATTCTGCAATGACCAACTCAATCTCCTGGTCTAAATCCGACTGAGAGAAAACTAAAGGGAGAAAGAGGCACAAACAACAACTGAAGGTAGTTGCTATAAAATCCTGGCAAAGCATCACAAAGAAGGAAACCCAGTCTCTGGTGATGTTTATGAGTTCCAGGCTCAAAGCAGTCATTGCCTGCAAAGGGTTCTCAACAAAATATTAGAAATGAACAATTACATTTGAGCCTTTGGAAATATAGACTGTATATATTTTTATCTTGATTATTTCATTTTCATTTGATTCTGGTGGCATACAGAGCTTAAATTGTATATAAAAAACATTTATCCAAACGCATATGGATCTAACTGTATATAGTGCATATAAGAATGTTATAATATAAGAAACATTAAGTATTATGCATATTATTGTCAGTATTGAAAAATCAACTTTTTACATTGAAAAAACACCAGGATTCAGGTAATCACACTGGATTCAATCTGCCACTCGTTTATTTATCTATTGTTCAGCAAACATCTGACATAAGCACTCACAAACTCTCTAAAGAGAATTCAGCCATAGGTTAAACCAGTTACTCAACCAGACTGTGAGCAGTCACGTTATGTAACCCGCCAGAGGGCAGGGAGAAAGATGTGCATTGCAACACACACACACACACACACACACACACTTTATCTATTAGCTGTTACGAGTAATAAAGTGTGTGTCTACACTAGGTGTCAAGTTCAGGTTGCCAGGGCAGGGCTGCAGGCTTGATTTATTGTGCTGGATTATGTGAGACTGGGCTGCAACTGGCAGTCTGCCATAGGGGGAGCCCTTGACCTAGAAACTGGGGAATCAAGAAAAAGTTAAAGAAAACTGAACACAGTGACGGCGGGGGAAAAAAGCTCCATATCCCTACAGAAGCACGAAAGTTCTTGGAAACTGGAGTGAACCTCTTATATGGTTGACAGTGCTGATTCACTAGGTTTTAACATGTTGCATGGCTTCCTTTGAAATATGTTGTTGAGTGTAGTGCAGAGATCTGAATTCAAAGAGCTAGCGAGAGTGCAGGCACTCACACGCTGTTGTTTCTCACAGATTAAAGCTCATACAACAATTTCCTTAGATGACTGTGGATGAGAATGTGATGCAGGAACTACAGACTGAACACAATGACCTCAGGTATGTCTGGCCTCAGCCATTCAGGATGTTTAGACCGCATACTGCTGCCAGTACGTGACTGTGAGATCCAAGGGCTTTACATATGAGAGAAAAGCTCAGAACGAGTCAGTGAAGACTTTCGGTACATTGCGTTTCATTACAAAATTGGCTTAATTGAAGTGATAAATGAAAATATCTATTGTTTTAAAAATTGGTGAAAAAAAGTTGAAATAAAATAACAAAAACAATAAATAAGAATATTAAAAAATGCATTTCCCTCTCGTCCCCTGTCCTCCCTTAAAAAAATATTATTTTATATTATGAATAAAATAATAAACAATAATAATTATAAATACAGTATGTATATATATATATATACTGTATATACACACATACATTCATTTATATTTTATTCTATATAATTATGGACATTTTATTTTGATATTTATAGTTATTTTTAATATTTTATTTATTAAATAAAACTATAATTCTATATGGTTTGTATGGTTTACATGGTATATATATATATATATATACAGACAGATAGATAGATAGATAGATAGATAGATAGATAGATAGATAGATAGATAGATAGATAGATAGATAGATAGATAGATTAAATAGTCACCTCATACTGATGCATTTGAAAAAAGATTACATGCAGAAAATGTTGGTTCTGTTTGTGTTAGGTTAGATTATTGAATAAATCTTCTGGGCCCTTCTCCGCAGCGGAGTAAAGAAATATTTAAGTAAGTATTTCTTTTGAAACTCAAACTTAAAGTATATAAAACAAGCTGTTACAGTCATTTAAAATGACAAAAGTACAAGAAAGAGAAAAATGACAAGACAAAAAGAAAGTGGTAAATGTGTCCTGAAAAAGATCTTCTGAGACAGTTATCTTTAGAAAGCATCATTATGAAATTGTTTCTCTTCACAGACGAGGTCACGAGGGAGTTACGCACTCATACCTGAACATGCTTCAGTGATGCTAACATCAAACGATGGATTGAGGTCATCAGGTCCGTGTGTCATTCCATCATTGATAGGAATGAAAGATTAAAGTAAAGCATGTGATGCTGTGATAGACAGACCTCTCACATTTTCATAGTAAACGTTCACTCAGTCAGGTGCTCAAGATATTATGTTGAATGAGTGTCATCTCTGTGCAGATCCACTGCTAATTAGCAATCAGCTCTTGAAAAAAAAACGGAAAGAAAGAAGACGCTGAGTTTCTGATGATGCTGTGTTCGTCTGTCCTTGTTGTAGCAATGAGTGAGCTCTTCCTTGACACAAGAGATCGATGTGATTGGCATTGATTCCTTGCTGTTACATGCTCGAGATACATCACCTGTGCAAACTCATGTCTGCAGCTAAAGATTGGTGGAAGAAATGCATCATTGTCATTCCAAACCTGTATGACTCACGACATTATGAAAACTCGTACTGACTTGCATTGTATGAACAAAAACAGTTGAAACATTCAATTAGTGAATAATATACTAATTATATAATGATGTTATGGTGAATCAAAAAAATATATATTTTTTTAATTTTTAACCATAAAATAATTTAACTGCAGTTTGACTGAGATTAATTGTAATGCACAATTTTTGCACAAATTTTTTTTGTTTTAACATGATAAATTGTTAACAACAAAGCTATCTGTTTTTGCAATAATAATCCCAATAACTGAATATTCTTTGTGTTTTAAATGGCCTTTTTAATTTCTAAGCTGAGGCCATAAACTTTTTGTGAAACGTTTTACTCACAAATAATAATTCCTTCTTGATAATGTAGAAAATATTTTAGTCATTCTACTTAAAAATTTTATTTAATTGATTCATTAAATACCATTTCTTTGTAATTGTAAAATTTATTAGCAATTCCTGAGTGAAAATTATTTTTTTTACTGCATGATTTCTGCTTTCATCAACTTATTTAAAATTCTTCTTTTATTCTATTTTAAATCAATTCAAGCCATGTTGTTCCCCTGGTTAAGAACAGATACAGACACATACATTTGTATCTGTAACTGGAATCAGCTACATATAACTGATTCCTGGATATCTTTGGCTTTTGTATGCAACGTATGCAACTTGCTCATCCACTGATATTTCCACTTTCCCACCGCTGCACATCAGTTCAGCTCATAGACCCCATTGACTCATGGCCACCTCCGGTCCACTGCGTTTACAGCAGCCAGTCCGAAAGCTGATTCCCATTTTGTTCACCGCCCGCCGCTATTCCTCTCATCCATAATTCAGTCACCCCCAGATCGACCCCTCTTTCATAGGAACAGACTCTGCATGCTGTAGTGTGCCGATGTCCCTCAGCAGTGAGCGAGTATCTATGCATGTGTGTGTGTGAGCGAGTGAGTAAGTGACAGGGGGTTAATGTGTCTTCAGGGCTGCTCTCTCCATATGTCAATATTTAACCAGCGGCGCTCACTCTCATTCCCTTTAGATTTTTTACTCACTGTTTCTGGCTAACATTATCAGAATTAGCATAGAACTAACTGAGAGATTCAAGTTAGCATAAAATCAAAACGGATGCCTGATACAGTCCATGCAAATCCATCAGTTCAAAACATATCTATGAAATTAATTCCCTTTCTAGCTCAGCCGATGTCATCAAGCCCTATATTATCAGATTGGACACTGTTAACCGATCGTTTTGATTGCGATTGACTGCAAACCTGTGCAAAACCAAGGGGTCAATGTCTCTGCCTCAGGCATGGATCAGCCAAAATTGAAATACTGGCATCCTTTAGATTCGTCAATGTAAATTTGAATTGATTTTGCCACCATTAGAGGACATGGAAGTTAATATAACCTAAAAAGGAAAGTTTAGTTTTTTAAGTTTCTTAGCCTAACTTCTTATTTTCTGTCTTAGTACACAATGTAACTTCAGAAGAGTCTCTTTGAAACTCTTTGGTCATTTTTTTATAATCTGATTCGATGAGCTATACTAAGCTAAGCTAAAAGTGCTAGCGCCAAGAGATCAGCTGAATGGATTCAAAAACGTTAAAACTCAACTGTTTAACTCTAGGGGACCTGAACATGGAGCCTATTGAAAGTTTTCCTTAAATATGCATGTGTTTTCTAATTAAAAAACAGGAGATACTGTATACATCAAGTCACCATAATGTGAAACAGTCTGATTGAACACATAAAGCTCTAACTAACTAAATACCCCATTTTCACATAACTTCTGCTTCAGGAATTATAGATCCTGTCTTACTATTAGAATTTCAAGCTTCCTCAGTCAGCCTCATTTCCATGTGCATGTGCTTTAAGGGGCATTTACCAACCATCTGAAGAGCCCCTCATATTCTCAAAGGAGAGAGAAAGCTACAAAGGGGTTTTCAGGCTGTAGCTCCTGGGTTTCTCTCTGTGTTTTCCCGCTTTGTGTTGCTGAATGTGGTATGATAAGTGGAAGACGAGTTACCTTTGATCTGTCGGGTTATGCATTATTCAGATGTTGTCGCTTGCTCGCTCTATCAGGCTGCGTGACGGAGAGGGCCGAGATTTCTCCCTGACTCAGCACGTTCTCATGTATTTTCCGACCACTAATTAAGGCTAAACTTTGCAAAGATCACATTAGGCATTCCAAGATTAACGCTAATAGGTCTTTGTCCAACAAGTTGATTAAATAAGCATGATTTGAAACCCTCCGTTTCTAATCTGGGAACTATTTCTTTTTGCTTCGGATTCAAGGCATGCCAGATAACCAAATGTATTTTCCACGACAAAGAGTACAGATTTACGCCACATGGAATGCTAAGAATGATGAGGATGTGAAATGCTAATGTGAAACAGCATGCCATGCTGAGGTTTACACTACACTGTCATCTGATAAATATCCGCTGGAGAATTCCCGGCTCTGTCTGTGCCTGCCTGGCTGCTCGTGTCACACCAGTGACTGAATACCTCATAAATCACTAAAGCAGCGATTCCCTGCCATTCATTTTGCTTTTTAAAACTATAAATCGAAACGATTAAATGTTTGAAATAACATATTTGAAATCCATTTTTTATGGAAGCTCGTTTCTGTATAAAAATGGCAATGGCAGCTTTTTATCTCACAAAATCTCACTTTTTTAACCTCTAATCCATGTTTTATATTTTGCAATTTTGACCTTTTCCTTTGAACTCTTGAGTTTACGTCATAAAATTCTAATTATTTCCCTTTCCTGGTTTCCTCTATCAAACATGATTGTGCCTCAGAATCTGCTGAGAAACACTGAATGATAATGTGTGTGTGTTTAGACCACCCTTTAAATAACAAACACAAACATGTCATAATACAGTGTCAAGATAACACAATAAATCCACACATTGCTAT
Organism: Enteromius paludinosus; assembly: GCA_032361165.1. Classification (NCBI taxonomy): domain Eukaryota; kingdom Metazoa; phylum Chordata; class Actinopteri; order Cypriniformes; family Cyprinidae; genus Enteromius; species Enteromius paludinosus. The sequence continues at coordinate 7,165,294 of JAUMHQ010000082.1, forward strand.
CACATGTGCTTTTTTATTCAGTATGACTTAAATATCACTTGTTTATATAAGCGTTTCTACTAAAGATCAGAGGAGAGGGTGTTCTGGCGGAAGATGCAAGTATTTGTTGAGTTCATTTAAGTATAAAATAAACTTAGAGAAGAGTGTGCTAAAGCAAACACCCACACATGCATTTGTTCACATGTCTACAGCTTACAAATACTTACAGTATGTTGAAGAAGTACAGAGATCATCCACACAGACGTTCTCTGAAGTCCAGCACATATTGAGATATGGATGCGCACAGCGCTGTGAAAAATGCAGAAGGGGTTTGATTTAGTGATGCATTATCCACTATCACAGCAAGACAATATCACATTCAATAAATTATTATTACAGTGGAAACTCATAAGGTGCTCAGAGAGAGAGAGATATGAGTGAGGGCTGATAAGGGAACATTTTCCCTGTCAGGTTTGAACAACAGATGAGTCCAATTTAGAGAGACTTGTGTGGGCAGTTTCTGTTTGCTAAAAGCTCAAGCTGAACGTCTTCTCATATAAAGTTCACTCAACATGCTGTGGAAAGAAAAGCCATTTCTTTTCATCCATCAAGTAATGGCGGGGCTGTCGTAAAAAACATCTATCACTGTTTTTATACTATATTATTATTGTGTGTAATGTTGAGCAAGTGTTGTTTGAGAAAAGCAAGTAATATCAGTTTTTCATAATACTGATTAAAAAAAACAGCTAAACATTGAATTTAGTATTAAATTTTAAAACTCATTCTGTACTATTTTTGTTATGTGCCAGTATTCTTCAGTCAATAACAGAACAGTATATATATATATGTTACACACAATGTCTTGAATACCAGTCTTCTATAATGAGCATGTTCTAATGTAGTTTTTAATGTAACTAATATTTATTTTGATATTTACCCTGATACAGGGTGAAACAAATGTCCTGATATCATAACAAAAAATACTCTTTAAAAGCAATATATTTTTTAAAAGAAAACTGTATTAAATATTTTGACATAATCTGATATCATCTATATATTTATAGAAAATATTAACATTTAAATATATTTTTAAAAGAAATTAGTTTGCCAAAACAAAGACATTTGATGTGACTCCCCAAAAAATACTTAAAAAAAAAAAAATTATATATTGCTTTCCCTCACATATATTAATGGTAAAATATGATATAATTGGCCAAAGCCTTCAGTTCTAACAAATAGATTTTATTTGTAGAAATCTCTTACATTTCACAACTTTTTTTCTTCTTTTTTATGCAAGTCAGAAAATCCATATTTTTATAGAACCAGCACCACAACAAATCTTACGCTGTGTCCAGTAGAGGGCAGAAGTTTTGATCTAGAAACAAGCCTCTTCCCTTTGCCATGGTCTGCTGACACATTCTTCTTCAGACAGCCCAAACTCTTTGCAACATCAAGACAGCTGTGGCTGCGAGAATACAGCAGAAATAAGGTATGGGAATCAACACGTCCTTCCATCATAGTGAATACATCTTGACAAGATGCCTACCGAGCGTGACTGTGCTTGCAGGCAGAGATGACTGGCATAAAGTGCGTGGCTGATATACAGATGAACATCTGACATGCCAGGCGAAGGAGGAGTGCTGTGCATGCTGTGCTGTGGATTTGACAGGCAGATAGTCTCAGTGCTTGGGTGTGGTGCGAAAACAGGTACAGACAACTCTGTCAGCATTCAGAGAAAGTGAAATGTTCAGATGCCGCCGCAATCGCATCCCTCATTTTCACGTTGAATAAAGCTGCATGTGTTTTTTGGCAGCCGGTGTGATGGTGTGATCTGGCATGTGGATGTGGGTTGGAGGAGCTGATCATTAGGGCACTAAGTGTAAACAGAAGCAGGCCCACAGGAGAAGCCTAACGTGGCCTCCTCACAGAAGATCAATAGCCCATCCACAGAGAGCAGCACACACAACATATCCTTAGCAACAGTCTTTGAGATTCACCACCAGATTTTCCATTAAAAATGAGAATTCTGTCTTTATTTGCACATTGTTTATTTACTAGTGAAATGATAAGGGACTGTCAAGTTCTACTATGACAATGAAACACCATAAAGGTCATTCACAGGTGTCACAAGACACCTAGGAATGCATTGTGATTTTGTGACAATGTATACTGTTTTACAGCGTATTTCAGCGCTTAAATTAATGCGTGTTTCTCTCAAAAAGTTACAGATTGGATTCAGAAGACTTGCAATATATAGTGCTTGAGTAGCATGTGCCAAAAACGGTAGTTTAGTAATGCTGCTTTTTATCATTTTGAGACACATAGAGACATAGTTATGAATAGAGTTCTTCTTCACTTTCATGATATTAAAACAGCGTCATGATATTATTCAGAAATTCACCTTTGGGTTCCATGGAAGAGTGAGGGTGACGAAACACAATGTTGTTTTTGTGAAGTAAAAGCGAAACTATTATAAACGAATAAAACATTAATATCTGGGGGGAAAATTATTAATGAATTAAACTTAATATGTGAAATGAAAATGAGAAAAGTATACAAAAAATAAAAATAAATACAAAATGAGAAACATACGTATTAAAATGACTAAAATTGAAATAAAATACTTTGAAACTAAAAAAGAAATACATGTAAAACACATAACAATATTATTAAAATTAAAAGCTATTACAAATATTGGTATATATATATATAATTGTGATTAATCGCATCCAAAAAATGTTTACTATTAATGATGTATTTATAAATACACATACTTGCACTTTTATATTTTTAAGAAAAATATATGTTTATATATTTTAAATATATATATAAATTATATGACTATAAATAAATATATAAATAAAAATATATATGTATATATGTTTTTATACAGTACTCACACAAATATTATGTTAACAAAAACGTTAACATCATTCACGATGACGATAAAGTATGACTGATATATCTGAGGTGTCTCTTACACTCTTTTTATAAACATTTATAGGAATTTTGGGGGGGGTAAACTGACCCTTTAACACTGCGCAAGGCTATAGTTCTTAAAGGTCCGGTCATTTTGGCAATGTTTTCAAATGTTGTATTACAGGTAAATATAAGTCATGTCAAACTTCTTGACAAAATGTTGTGCGCCGAGGCTGTTAAATAATAGGCCATATATGCTGATGTATTCCTGGGTGGAGGATGGGTATGTTATAGTCTCCATAGAAACATAGCCGCAAACTCTTGTGGAAAGTCCCTTCCCAAACACTGACCACAATGTGTCTGTGTATGTGAGTGCATGCGTTTAACATTTAGTCTAATTCTATTCCCCCCTAATGGGGTGTATGAGTATTCTCAAAGAAAATATTATAGACTACCATTGTCTTTTAAACCTACCCGGGTGTGTCAAAAATGAACAATGATCATGCATATCTCACTCCATGTAAATTCTGTTTTCTGGTTGAAACAGAATGTTCTCCTCACAGCAAGCAGAACAGAAAATTAGTTTCATAAGGCTATTTGCATGAAGTAACTGTGGGCACTAGACTGCAAACTTACTCCCAGAATCAGAAAACAAACTGCTTCTTGGTTGTGGCTGGAAGGGATACAGCCGGAAGCTAACAAGGAAATTACATTTTCTACCTATTATATATTATTTTATTAACGTCACACGAACCCCAAACCTACCCTTACAATAATAAAAAAACTGAAATTATTTCTGTACAGTGAGTCAAAAATTGCAATATATGTGTGTATGCCAGTAGCATTGAAACCAATCCAATCAATCGCAACTCTAAAATAAATTGGAAACCCTAACTTAATGGGTTTCTAGAAGAAGAACCTAATAGCTTTGTTAGCACATTATGATAGTAACTTATTACTGTTTGTTGTGATCAAATACATTCGTGGTATTTAAAGACAAAACACATAATCCTTGATTTTCTTTCTTTTTTTCTTTTTTTTTTTGACAAATAACCAGTTCGACCGCGAAAAAAAAATATATAATTTATATATTTATATAATAAGGCCGCGGATGTTGCTGATATTTGTGATATAAGTAACATATTTGTCTGCAGTATTTCATACATCTCTTTAAAAAATATCGCTGGCAGACTTCCAAAGCCACTATCTTTCCTTTTTATGCACAGACTAAAATCCGGTCTGGAATACTCAATGAGTGGAGCGGAGTGACACAGCTTCATAGCGTTCTATGATCATTCGGCTCTAGCTCCACTCCGGGATTTCCAGTTCCTGTTTGTACTCTGATCGAATGCTACAAACCGTGCAGTTCCCAGTGTTGTTGTTCTAAATAGCAGAGCTCCCGGAACGCTGCTGTGTAGACTTTATCAGATTAGAGAAACTAACTGACATGTAATATTAAACTTTAAATCACGCAATTTGTTTATGGAGCCACAAACGTCATTATGTTTTTCTGTACTTTTAATGGAGCAGCCTCCAATCCCTTCTCTTTAACTGGGCCGGCCAACTGCTCCATATTTGGATTACACATTCACACACACTCTTACGCACGCCTCCACACACTCACTCCCTCCGTCACACACTCTCTCACTCACTCACTCACTGGAGGTGGGGGCACGGAACGATAGAGCTATTAGCTCGGCTGCAGCAGACATCATTGTACGAGCGGAGGGGAGACGATTCCACCGGCAGTGCGCGAGAACGCACGGAGAGCCTCGCGCTTCCCTGCCCGTTATACCGTAAAGTAAGTCCGTGCATCTAATTTACCAGCACAAAACTGGCTTTTGGATTTGCTTGCGATCTTGGGAAAATGGCTGGAAATTAAAGGACGCAGGAGGACCAGAGAGTGACGTTTATTTAAAAATCTTTGTAAATATGTACTGTGACAACTGCACTAATTATAACGTCAACCTGTCTGCGGTTGACCGGACGAGATGTTCAAGATGTGCTGTTTGTCATCTCGGTTAAAAATTATATAACTACTTTGAAGTAGCGCACGGGAAGCGGGGCGGTTACTTGCGATCTGTGAGCCCGAGCAGGGAGCGCTCTCGCCGGGGCTGACTAACTGCGCCACCCCGCCTCATTACATCGCTCCAGGTAGACTTATAAACATCAATTTATCTGCGGGTTGTTGATCAGTCAGCTGTACTTTTTTTAGGCAAACTGTCACTCGTCTTTGCTGTGCGCACTTCTGCTGAGTCAACACTGTTGCTGGAAGCCTTTTGATGTGAAAACACAATCGCGGAAGTGTTAGTCTGTACTAGAGTTGCGACTTCAACCCGTTTAATCCACGACTAACTGTTACGCGGCTTGTGCAAGTGCATGTATCGCCCGTGTCTGTTTAATTGGGAATAGCACGTACAAGCAGGCTACAACACTTTTGTCTCCGCTTCACTGTCACTGCGTTTTAATAGACATCGGTTGTGTTTCAAAACCTATAGAGCATGGTTCCTAAAGCGCGGTGTGATTTGTTCGGCGCGTTCCGAACAGACTCCAGAAATGCTGTCTAGCTAGGGAGCCTTACTAGGCGTTGAGACGCAGCCATTGAGTGTATCCCGTCGTGATGTCACTCGGTTCATCCCGGCTGGTTATATAATGAGTTGTTGCTGTGTATATTTCATGTGTTTGCAGGGCTGATGGGGCTTAATGTATTGTGACCGACATGCAGTGCCAGGTTTTGTTGCTTTAGGAAATAAACCGTGCAATTTAGCGTTGATTATGTAAACATCTGCTTAAGTAGAATAACACTATACTATACTGCACAATGTGATCTGTACATTAATACACTATGCAGCATATAGACTTGAGGTCGTGCACAGTTTACAGCAGTAATGTGAAGTACTGTATATTGTGCAATGTACAGTATATAGATCTTAACCACTTTACTTGGGCAAAGATTTATTGCAGGTGTCATATAACAGTTAGGGCATATACTACACTTTATACTGTACTGTGGGCTATACTATAGCATACTCTATTTCAGTATACCACGATAGACTGCACTGTATGATGAAACACAATGTTTGGACTTTTTATCTGAGCTGAATTGTGGTGCAGTGCCATATACTAAACTATTTAATGGGCTATATTGCACACATGACAGTACGGCATATTATACTGTAGGCTACTAGGGTACACTTTAATATACTGTACTATACTGCAGTGTATTTATTTATTGCATTGTACATACTGTACTATACGATACTAGTGTACTATTATATGTCTACAATGCCATGCAATTTATAGCTTATGCTTTTAAATGGCTTTCAAACTTTCAATTTTCAATGTAGCTTTAAAGCTCATTTTGAACTTTTGCAGTAAATGTGAAGCAACTCCCGAATGACTGTCTCACTCGATTCAGTTTTCTGAAGAGATTTAATTCACTTTTAGACTTTGCGTGCCATAAAGAGGCAAAGAAAGAAGACAGACATAGTGAGAAATGAATTTTACTGCGCGAGACATTCTTGCGTTGAATGTTGAAAGACAAGAGCGTTCAAATAAATAAAGGAGGATTATTTGCAGGGTCACCGTGCTACAGTTTCACCATGTTCTGCCGAGTATTGCCTCTGCATGCTCTGTTTTCATGCTTATTATTAGTGTACATTTCCAAGGCTCTTGGATGATTAAGAAATCCTAGCGCTTTTAATGGAAATCCTATTGTTTCGAAAAGCGTGTGGATTAGTGTTTCCCCTTTTTTGTGCGCTTGTAATACATTTCAAACAGTATGGGCTGCCCTTTGCAACCTGGGAGTAAGCTGTCTGCTCTGATTATGCAGTGAATGCTTTTTTCAGAGGGATTTGTGTGCCGGTGAATTGCTCAGTGCTATAACTCGGAAAGCAAATCTCTGTTTGATGGCCCCAGCACCACTTACTTTTAAATGCTAATGAGTAGTAATTAAGACACAGAGTATGGTCTAATCACAAGTGCTCTAGTGCGTCTGCTCATTTGTTCGGTTTTACACATACACCTGTCACTTGTGAAGTGCTCGTTCGTTCTTGTATCTGCTTATTATCGGCGCTACTCAAACTACCACTGTGTCAATGGATTTGAGTGTGCTGAACCCAACTGAGCTTGTGACAGATGCAGACAAGGCTAACTTGACACGCTTGAGTGCTAGTGAAATATGGAGGGACGCACCTCCACCTGCAGACAGTGCTTACACAATGCCGCTGTGATTGACAGGGACAGTATCAGCCAATGGGTGAGTGGAGCCAGCTGGACCAGAAATTTGTTTAAACATTGTAGGGGTGGTGCTTAAGTCGACCTGGTTTCACCCTTTGCTGAAAAATGAGTGTCAAGTTAGGCCTATCCAGGCAAGCTCTTAAAGTACACTCCCTCACAGGTATGCATGCATGAACCCAAGACCTTGCCCACGTTGTTTTGTAGCATAAAAGGCGAATTAGGCAAATTAACATTGTGCCAATTCTGTTTTTTCAAATCTTTACTTTGTTCGTTATAACTGTTTTTTTGTGATTTCACCTTGAATCTAATACTTTACAGAGTCTGTGTGGACGTGTTTGCACCTTGTATTGAAATCTGTCTTGGGTCATTTGATCGCATGTGGCCATCTGTTGCTGTTTATAAATCTTGCTTGTTCCATATATACATTTGTAATTTCAATCTGGCCACACATGATGTTTTGAGCAGAACGCTTTACGTTATCTTAAGAATAATTCAACCCAAAATTTTAATTCTGTCATGTATATTATATGACTTTCTTTGTTCTGCATGAAACAAAAGTAAACATTTGAATATTTAGTTTTTCATCCAGGGTTCAAAATGTTAAATCTCCAAAGAGGAGTTCAGTGGTTTAGTGTATGTCTTTGTATTTTGTAGTATGTACATTTTCAACCTAAACTCATTTGAAAAACATACATCTACCGTTTTTTTTTGCCAAACTACAAAAACATACAGTACCTATACAATTCACTGCAGTTTTAAACTATTCCTTTTCACACTAATTTTTATTACAGAGGCAGATTATTGATTAATAAAGACTTATTCTTGCTTTGTTCAGAACTCTAAAGGCTTTTTTCAAAGTGCATGGTTTATAAACTAATGCATTTTGACATTTGCATCACATGCTTGCACTCTATAATGTACTGTACAGCTTTTCTGACACAGTAAACTTGCTCAGCGGCCCACCTGGTATACTGCATTTCACTTGCTATCAGAGGACATAAAAAAAAAAAGTCATGAAAAATTGCATTTTTGCTCCAGTAAATGAATACGTGTCTCACATTTTCTCTGGTTTACACTATAGGCTAGGTTTAGTAGGTTGAGACATTTCACATAAAGATCCAGTTTTGATATTTTAATTAAAAATTGTAAGAGAGAAAAAATGTACATGCATTTGTTAACAGTAAAAACAGAACAGGTGAATTTTTATTTATTTTTTAAATTTCATTCAAAATCTTTGTTTTAGTGCAGTGGTTTATTGACAGGTGAGTAGGTGGTCCATCACTGCCCTCCACGACATCTCAGATCTCACAGATTAGCGTTCAAACTCTAAATGCAATGTAGTCACATGTTTTAGAACACCTCTGAAGGTGATGCGAGAAATCCACCTGTTTACACCTGTATTTATCTCTGTCCACTTGTGATCAGATGTGAGTACCAGTGTAAAGGAAGTCTATAGAAGTTCAACGTCCTTATACAGAGTCTCACAGTAGGGAGAGAGTATGTGGTGGGAGAAAGAGGCAAAGAATGGGAGGGGAAGGGGATCGATTGAGCAATGCTGTTTCCAGACCTTTATAGCCCTTTTCTTTCATCTCTCAACTCTATTCATTTGCTCTCCCTCCATGGGCGCAGTACACATCCCCAACCTGCTTTTGTACTCCAGCGCTCAAGAGCTTTTTTTGATATTGAGATGAAAAACATTCCTTTCTCGAATGAGTGGATGTCAGCGTGCAGGCTGCTCGTCTTCCTCTAGACTCCCCGTGACTCCTTTATGTATAGCCTGAATTAAAGCTTTTTATTTTTCAGCTGAACAATGCATTGAACATGAGCATGCTTGAAACTGTTCATTGTTCAGTGAATGTGCAGATTTTTTTTCCCTTATTCTTTTTGTCAAAGTGTGGCGCTTCAGGATCATCAATAAATCTTTTCATCCATGTAGAAGCATAGTTAAAAATAAAGCACTTACATGAATAAATCACATTCAAGCCTCTAGAATTCATGACATATTCAGGCTCTGCAGCCTGGAGAGTAACATACTGTACACGCATGTGGTTTCTGGACAGCCGAGAGTAATTTTGAAGTCTTTTAAAATCGTTTAATGGCCTTTGAGTCAGAAATATAATTTTGAATTTAACGTAAAAAAAACCACATGAATGGCCATGCAAAGTCAATTTAAGAGTAGGGAAATTGTCATTGATACCTGGTCCTGCAGTATCTAAGATGTCAGAAGGCAGCAGTGCTTTTTTTATTAAGTGTATCTGCATAAAAAAACAAACTATTACTTTTCACTCTGAAGATGTTTTTGGTTGATCAATTTAGGAAAACGTGAAACACTTAACACTCAACCCATATTGCTATAGTTATCAATATGTTGATATGTTTTGATATATGCAGCCTTAGATTGAAATTACTGATTGTATTCATCCCAGTTCAGTATATCAGCAATATTAATGTGTTTGGTCAACATATATAAAGCTTATATTCAGATTGTGGGTGCTTTATGCAAATGAATATAGTATTTTTCATATGCAATGCATACATAAATCAGGAAGCGAATCAGGAATATTTAATTATGCTTAACCGCTTATCAGGTTGTACCATTTTATTTGATTTTCTTATTCAGATTCTGTAACATAATTGCGTTAATGTCTGCCTACCTCGGAAGAAGCAGCTTACCAGGTGTCCATGAAAGCATCATCCGTGCTTGTCAGTCAGCTGATCTGAGGCTTTGTAGTGAAGATGCGTTCAGATATAAATGGATTCAATGCCTAAAGTTCTGAATGGCAGAGTGTGAATAGTGTTGCGGCTCTGTGTCAGTGTGGGGATCGATGACCCTTCTATGGGCTGCTGTCCTCCTCTAGCGTGGGTATCTGTGCTTGCTGCTCCCTCTGGTCATATCCAGACAGTAGAGCCACTATTGATGCCACTCTTTCACCATGAAAGCAACAAAGAACAGCAAAGCTTCACGCTCATGTGCAGCTGGTTTAGAACACGATGAAAATCCTCTTAAAACTCCTTGTGGAAAAGGCCTGTTTCTCAACATCAGTTTTTGGAGCCTGCTTAAGGGGTAGTTCACCAGAAATGAAGATTTGCTTATCATTTATCCATTTTCATGTCGATCCAGACATGAAATCGAGACCAGGAGCTGTTAAAAATGCTAAAAAGGCTCCATAAAAGCATTAATAAAAACTCCAGTGTTTTGCAGCTTACTGTCGTGAATCAATTATATAAGTTTACGTCTTTATTGACCAAAAATAATCTCTGAACACTATTTTCACCATTCATTTTCAGCTTTATCTTTCTGCTAAACATCTCATTTTGTGTTTTATAAACATTATAAATGGTTGGAACAACACCAACGCTAACAAATGATGCCATAATTTCTGTTCATGAAGAAATATTCCTTTTAGTCGTTTGTTTTGCAGTTCAGAATTGCGCAGGAGGTTAACTGTTCTTAATACAACAGGCCTCAGGAAATTGACAGTCTAAAAGCCTTATTCTCAATATATATAGCAAAAGAATTATGCATCAGTCAATTGTTGAGGTACCGCACAAAGCTAGACCTCTGTGCAGTGTAAATGTACATTCATGTGTCTCAACCTTTTTATTCTCACAGTTGGCCTGCATCTATCAATCAATCAATCATTCACTTTATTTATATAGTGCTTTTAACATTACAGATTGTAGCAAATCACTGAACATTATCAAATAGTAGAATAGAGTGATGGTAATGTATAATGACCAGATTAAACTATTCATTTATGAAATGCCGAGACAGTCTCTGTAATCGAAACAACGACAATTTTCAGATTGCGCAAAGGACTTACAGTGTGTGTGTGTGTATCTGGTTCCGACGATCTGTCCACGGAGCTCATCTAGGTGTTCTTGTCTCCGATGAAGGTCATCTCTTTGTGCTGATACACCATCTCATCTGGATACAGACTGAGGAACAGAATAAAAGAGAGACAGACTAATATTAGCGTAGATGCCATTCATTTTATGATGCAACGGTTCCGGCTGATCTAATTAATGCAGCCTAACAATCCTTTAACTTTAATGTGTATCAGTGTGTTAAGTATAAGCCAGAGTATAGAGAGGTGTCTTTAATCTAGATTTAAACTGACGGAGTGTGCCCGCCTCCCGAACAGTGTTAGGTAAACTGTTCCAGAGTTTGGGTGCTAAAAAGGAAAAAGACCTGCCACCCGCAGTAGATTTGATATTCTAGGTATTATCAAATGGCCAGAGTTTGGAGAACGCAGCAGACACGGAGGACTATAATGTGATAAGAGCTCGCTCAAGTACTAAGGAGCTAGGCCATTCATGCTCATACTTCCTGGTCCTAGTAAGCACTCTAGCTGCTGCATTTTGAACCAGCTGTAGTCTATTTATCAAGCGTGCAGAAGAACCACCCAATAAAGCATTACAATAATGTAGCCTCAAGGTCATAAACGCAAGAAGCGTTGAGAGCAAAGAGTCGCAATTTAGATATGTACTTGAGATGGAAAAACTGTTTTACAGATGCTAGAAACATGAAATGAAAGATTGCTATCAAACAGCACACCTAGGTTCCTCACTGATGAAGAAGAATTGACAGAGCAGCCATCAAGTGCTAGACAGTGTTCTAGATTATTACATGTGAGGTTTTTAGGTCCGATAACACCTCTGTTTTTTCAGAATTTAACAGTAAGAAGTTACTTGTCATTCTCAGTTTGGTGTGTTTCACCTGGCTGAGAAGAAATCAGCAAAACAGTGAAAGCTAACACCATGTCTCCTGATAATATCTAGAGTCTAATATATAGGGTATAACATACATGTTGTCGGTTTAGATGATTTAACAAGTTTATACAATTCTTCCTCTCCCCTAGTAGAGAATGAGTGGAATTTTTCCACAGGGGATCTACAGTGCTGATGTGATACTGTAGCTGACATCTGCACAGTGTCTATTTGATCTCTAATTGGATTAATCTTGAAAGTAAAATGTTTTCTTCTAATAAAGACGAAAAGTAATCAGATCTAGCCCTTTTTATTGCTTTTCTGTAAGTTAGCATATTTTCCTGCCAAGCTAAACAAAACACTTCTAGCTTTGTTTTCCTCCAGCTACGCTCAATTTTCCGGGCTGCTCTCTTTAGGGTGCAAATGTGCCCATTATACCACTGAGTCAAACTGTCTTCTGTTAGCTTTCTTAACTTTATGTTACCTTTTCTTAAGAGAAGTTAAAGGAGCAACTGTATCTAAAGTGCAAGAAAAGAGAGAGTATGGTTTCTGTTGCATTAAGTTTTTCTGCGCTATTAGACATGCTGAGGAATTGAGATAAATCAGGAAGAATACTTACAAAGCATTCTTTTATGGTAGAGATGATGGTTCTATCATACTTGTAACAAGGTGCAGAATTTACAGGTTTACTGTAGCTATATGGACTTTACACAAGACTAGATAATGATCTGAGATATCATCGCTTTGCTGCAGAATTTCAACACCATTAACATCAATTCCATGTGACAGACAAATCTAGAGTATGATTTCGACAACGAGTAGATCCTGTTACATGATGTCTAACCCCAATAGAGTTCAGAATGTCTAAGAATGCTGATCATAACGCGTCTTTTTTATTATCAACATAATAAAATTACCAACAATTAAGACTTTATCTGCAGCCAGTACTAACTCAATTAGAAAATCAGCAAACTCTTTAATAAAGTCTGTGT